>CM057811.1:72836967-72919467 GCA_030067965.1 Latrodectus elegans | reverse complement strand
AGATTTCAACATCCTTAATGGTTTCAGACTTTTCGAAAATCCATTAGGGTGGTTTCTGTAATTAAATCTTAGTTCTGTGAAACCAACTAATTAGATTGACCTTCCATGTCTTCTCGCATAATTTTTATTTAATTTTTTTGTGAACTTTGTTTCCTTATTACAAGTAAGGTTATAGCATATTTTTAACACACAGCTATTTTTATAGGTCCGATAGTAGTTCAAATATACACACACATACATATTTATATCCAAATATTACAAACATTTTATTTCATTTTTCTATATTAATGATTCAATAAGTAATAATTTACTAATTGTTAAGGTGTAATTCTGTATTTTCATTATTTTCTATTAATATTATAAATATTTATGAAAATTTCGCGTAAAACCATGATATATTCTCTTGTATTATTCAGTTTATTTTTTTTTAATTTCTAGATTCTTATAATTTCAGGATTTATTTCAAATTTAATTGGATATAATTTATAAAAACTTTTAATTGAAAATGCTTAATCGCACTTATAATAAAGGAAAAAAAAAGTAAGTGGCGTTTCTCACTATTGAATAAATTAAATATAGTATAATATAGTATAGTA
Source organism: Latrodectus elegans (assembly GCA_030067965.1). Lineage (NCBI taxonomy): Eukaryota > Metazoa > Arthropoda > Arachnida > Araneae > Theridiidae > Latrodectus > Latrodectus elegans. The sequence goes on along the minus strand of CM057811.1, from coordinate 72,918,871 downwards.
TATATATATATATATATATATATATATATATATATATATATATATATATATATATATATATATATATATATATATATATATATATATATATATATATATATATATATATATATATATATATATATATATATATATATATATATATATATATATATATATATATATATATATAGTATATATATATATATATATAGTTATTGATTACGAAGACATTTTTTGGGATATATTTTTTTTAAATTCTAGTTTTTTTATTTCATTTGCAACAAATGATATTTTGAAATTTATCACTTTTTTTTCTTAGCATTTATTTCTGAAATTATTTTTTTAGATTTCGTATATTGATTTAAAATTATATTTGTATACAAGGAAAATAATCACCTTTGAAATAACATCTATTATCTATGTTTTGACAAAATAATCATTCTTCTAGAAGTTATATTACCATGATAAATTATATGTTTCAAAAAAGAATTATAGACTTGTGATTTCACAGTTATATAGTGATACACTGTATAATGAACCTGAATTTTTTGCAATAAATCTGGATTATAAATTTCTATACTTTTATACATAAATTATAATATATTTCTTGAATTTATATTACATTTAAGTTTCTTCAGATTTAAAAAAAAATTTATACGATTAGAAATTTAATTTAGCCTTTTTAAGTGGGACAAAAGGAAAAAAAATAATTTTTTAACATTAGGAACTTTAAACTATAAAATATTAAATACTATAAAATGCAAAAATAATATTTAACATTTAGGAAAATATCGAAGAATGAATGTATATATTTCAATATATTTAAAAGTTTTGATAAAATATTTAATAAATTCCCAATTTTTTTTTACAACTGAATTAATTTTCCTTTTAATTGATCATACGCATGATATCACTGGAAACACTTTGAAGTTCGTTCTCATTTATTAAACTAACAATATTTTGCATACAATTTTGTAGGTTAAGAACCTCTAATTATGTGCTATTAAATTTATCTTTAATACTACACGTAGACAACTTAATGCAAAGTTATATTCTCCAAACCTTTTTGATACTGATAATATTTGGAAACAGTCTTCACAGAGCAACTTACTGACTAGTTAACTATAGAAAACTATATATATAACTATATATATATATATATACATATATATATATATATATATATATATATATATATATATATATATATATATATATATATATATATATATATATATATATATATATATATATATATATATATATATATATATATATATATATATATATATTAAATATATATATATATATATATATATATATATATATATATACATATATATATATAAATGTTCAATATTTTTATCACACAAAAATTACTTAATTTACATTATTTTTTTATTATTTATAAATACAATATTTATTTTAATATTTTAAAACATTATGTGCAATATTTGGTAATATATTTAAAATACAAATCATTTTCATTTTCTAAATTCATGTAAAATGCATTCAATTAGCATTGGAAAAAGTAATTTTGCTTAATTTTTATTCTTGAAGCAGTTGAATGTTTTGATAATTTGACATTTTGCAATATAAATTTAAATAAGATTTTTGAAAATATGTTTATATATTGGCTGTATTCTCTACGTTTAACAAAATAATCTTAACAGTGCAATTAATTTTATATTAAATAATAATAAAATATATGAATAATTTACGCAACTGGTAAAATATAAAATAATAATAATAATAAATAATGTTTGAAATATGTGTTTATTTAAGAATATATATTTTCATGAATAGTTTTAATTAAGGATAGTTTTTGTTCCCTATTTTCTATTTATTAATATTGTATATTCTGTGTTCTTGTCTATTTCACTATAACACAACATTATGGAGATATATATATATATTTTCGAAAAGTTTCGACCATATCATTGCCTATAATTTTATGTCATATATCCACGAAACTCCTACTTTGTTTTCATTGTTTTTATTCAAGCACGAGTTGCACTTAGGTGGGGAGCTCTCATTATTGTTATCCTTGAGTTTCGCATTCCATAATACAATCATATCATTTGTGCTAAAATATAAATCGAATAAATACTGGTTATAGTGTCTTTATTTTTTATTGAAAATGACTATATAATATAAGTATTTAAATATAATTTGTATAACTATTAATAATTAAATTTTAAATATTAAATAATAACAGCAAATATAATAATAATTTATCAGCATATTGTATTATTTACCATAACAAATATTTTTCATCTTCTCATAAAGGAATTTTTGTATACTAGTAAAATTTTAAAATAATAAAAGAGTTCGTTACAAGGTTTAACCCTTGGAAGTGAAATAGTCAAATTTCAAATCTCATTGCAAAATCAGTTTTTTTTTCCTCTCTTTTAAATTGAATGATCAGATTCATGAATCTACTGTAATCTTGAAAATTTCCCCTAAACGGTAGACCTTAATTTCTAACTTGATATAAGTTCATATTATTGGAAATTGATCTTTAATCTTCCTTAAATACTTATTTCGACATATCAGAGGTTTTCCTATCGAATAAAAATCTCTTCAACTGGATAAAGATAAGAAAAAAGTTGGCGAAAAAAATTTCATATTAATGCATTTGAGTTAATATGTGACTAGGTGCTTGTTGTGATGTCAAAGTCTTGATGATCTTAATGTCTTTGGCGAGATCTGACGAGTATGAAATTTCCATTAAATTATAGTTTGAATGTTACTCTTATTACTTAACACAATATATATTCAGATCATTTTTGATAAGGTAGGGTTAAACATTGCAGAGATCAGACTTAACTGTGTACAATCATTAAAATTAAGGACCTTAACAATAGAAGATATTGCAAACGTTGCATTGTCTTCTACAGTTGATTTTTTTCAGAGTCACAAGCTAAGTGCTTTAAAATGAAGAGCCCCGTCTAAGACAGCTAAATGAGAAAACCTGATTGTATATTGTAATAATCAAAAAGCATTTTGCTATACGTCATTTTTCCGGCATCGTTTTATACATACACATTTAGCATCTTAGAGAGCGACCAAACCATTAATTGAGCACATAAATAATACAATAACTTGATCTTTCAACAATGCTTACAAATGTTCATAATGATAACAAATATTTCAACTGTACATTGTTATATTAAAATAAAATATGAATTTTCGAAACATAGACGAAGAGGAATTTTGATTACTAGATTGGAAATTACTTTTTTTAATCTCCTGATGCATTTGCAATTTCAATGTACTGGTGTTTCTGTTGCCCATTCATTTGACACCGAATTTTAATTTCTCACATCTTTTTTCAAAACTGATATTGTATGCACAAAATATTACCATAATCAAGCGCACACACGTGAAAATACAAGCAGACCAATGAATACATTCATACATGCACATGCACAGATAATTATCAAAATAACGAAAACACCTGAGATTTATAAGGAATTCTTTACTAAAAGAAGTAGATTTAGTATATGTGGTATGATTTTTAAGCTCTTAGGAAACTATTCAAATAAGAGTTGAATTTTATTTTGAGAATTATTGTACCATTCTTGAAGGAGATATTCTAAAAGTTTTAGGAGATATGTTGAAGAAGGATTTCTATTCCATATTGAATGCTTTAATAAGGCTATAGCAGTTCACTTTTATTAAGGTTGGGTGACTGTGCTGGCAAAGATTGAAAATTAACTTTTATTCTCATATTCATCTAACCATAATAGTGCATTATTCTCCTGAAGAATATTGATTGTTGATGGAAACAAAGTTTGTCTCATAAAATGGGATTGGACACGGATAAACATTCTCTATAATTCTCCTCAGTGATTTTTCCTTTCAGAGTTACAATCATGATTATATACTAGTACAGATATCCTCCAAACGTGCACCCTTCCCGTTATAGATAATAGACGGGAAAGACGATTTGTGAGACAATTTTGTTTTCGTCAACATATGAATCAATCAGAACTTATGAGCTTCATACCACTATAAGTAAAGTGTAGCCATAGCATTTGTGAAGATTTACTTGCGAATTACCATTCTGCATTTAACATTCTGTTTGTGAAGGTGCCATTTACACTGCAGAATCGTGATGCTGATGGAGTTATGCTGTCACTATTGCACCTTTTGTTCAATATATGGTCACTAAAATCCCCTTGATTCAATGCCGGTGATGGTTAGGGAACCAAATTAATGTTCAGTGAACAAATATTGACACTTATGGCATGCTGTATTCATGAAACTCAAGTAAGTGTGCAGCATTTCAGTGTATACTTGATCGTTCAATGTATTTTGAGAGTTCATAGATGTTAGTTTACTTTTGAAGACTAACATTTCACAATTTCCATACATTTAGAACATGTTCCATATCATTATACTGCCACCAGAAATTTTCACTGTGTGAACCAGAAAATATGAATTCATGTCTTTATGGGTTTTGACCGAATTTCATGTCTACCATCATTGCAAAAGAATGTGTAGCATTATTCTTTTGACTACATTATCCACTTGTTGAAAAGAGCATTGTTAATGACGTTTCTCATTTGAAGCACAGCAAATTCTTTTTCTGTTGTATAACTAATTGGATAAGTTATCAATAACACTATTGAAAAACTGCACTAGAATCGCATTTATTCCATTTAGACAAGACTGTAGGTTCTGATTCTAACTTCTGAAAGCTTTTGAAATGCTGTTTTTGAGAATGTAATGGAAATTTCTATTTTCGAAAGAAAAAGCTCTGCTAAATATACACAAAAAATAAGCCCTTTGTTAAATTGTGAAATGTCTGCAATTTTCTCCATTGTATGCCATCCCTTGTTAAATGTACTCTAAAGAATACCCAATGACCATAAAATATGATTAAATATTAGCGTAATACTGCATAAAATTATATATATATATATATATATATATATATATATATATATATATATATATATATATATATATATATATATATATATATATATATATACGTATAACTATTTTTATAATATATTTTTATTTATCAAAGCAAATACTTTTAATTTTTGTAGTATCATAGTATTCTATTTTATTTTGGTTGGAGGATTTAAATTAATGTAGTTTTTAAGTAAATGTTTTTTTTATTCCAGATATTTAAATAATACTTTATAATAAGTTAATACTTTTGCTGATTATAAAATACTTAAATTCTGAATTTCTAAGAAAATCTTGGTATAAATTTATCAGATAAGCAAATGTGTTTTCTGGATATGGGCACAAGAAATATGAAAATATGAAATTGAAAACATTTGCCCTAATTCAAAACAAAATTTTAAAAAATAATTAAATTTGATGTAATAAATGATTTGTTGATAAAATCTTTTGGTCAAATAGTATATTTCTAAATAAAATTAATATATATATATATATATATAGAATATAAAAAATGCCATTCTGAACTTTTGCACAGTAAAGATTTTAGACGTAATAAAATGTAATTTTAGAATATTTTCCTTGCCAAATTTTATTTAAAACGCATTTAAACACAATAAAAAATTAGTTTTAAACACATCTGTTATAAAATAGTTAGTTTGATAAATAACTACATAAATTTACTAGAAGTTCTTACTTCATTTTATTAAAATAAACAAAAAGTTTTTGGATTTTTATAGTTGCAAAATATTTTTCTCTGAAACAATATTTTTTTTCAAATATTTATGAAAAAAATATAAAATGTCTGCTAAACATCGAAAACATTTCATAATTTTCATATTTTAAAATTAATTTTATTAAGTAACATAACTAAAATTTGCTTAGTAAATGTACTTCTGCGTTTGTTTATACATAATTATTGCGCAAATTGCTTAGGAAACTGAATAATATATTAATATATTTTGTGTGTATTATCTAATCGCATACATACTTTCTTAGGCAATAGAAAATATTAGATTTCCTTTTTGACTGTCAAAATATGTCCTTATCTTGAAAGCAATTGACTTTAACTCAAGAACTCAAGAATACAGCAATGTAAATATATATTTCAAATTATTATTTTCATACATATTAATATATATATATATATATATATATATATATATATATATATATATATATATATATATATATATATTTATATATATATATATATATATATATATATATATATATATATATATATATATATATATATATATATATATATATATATATATATATATTTGTGTGTGTTTATGTGCGTGCATATATATATATTACACTAATTAAACACCAGATATTATAATTTGTTTCATTTCTCATATTTTATTGGTATTAAGGAATTATTTCAAGCATTGCTTAACTGTCAACTGTGTAAATGGTGAGTCCCTAACACATTTAGGGAAGTGTGCCTTATTTTAGTCACTAAGTTAGCTGAAAGAGACTTGAACTACCGAGCTTCAGTTTAGCATCCTTCAAACTAACATTTAAGTTACCATCACTCTTCAAAATGGGAGACTTCATGAAGTATGCATAAAGAACGCTTCGGCGAACTGTTTGGCCCACGAAAGGGAGTCAGTCTCTCGCGAAAATCTAGTTATTAACTTTGTCCTGGTCAGTGAGCATGCCCCCATCCCCAGGTGGCCTCCCACCCACCCACACAACCTAAAGCGTTGTATAGTAATTAAATTCAGCAGCACCGGTGCTTCTGCCTGCATGTCATATTCAGGATTAATTATACCAGAGACAGTACTGTTTTCGGTTCGAAGAGTACTGTTTTAATATCTGATACGTCGCGCTTTTATAGATGAGTTGAAGTGTTGCTAGACGACACTATTTTTCTGAAATTCCTGGAAACGGTGTTGTTGTTAAGCAGTTAAAAATCGAAGTATGTGAATTAGAAGGAGAAATGATGATAAGAATGTGAATAGAAAGGTGGATTCCTGCCTTTTCTTTATTTTCTGGAGAAACTTCTATTCACCTTTCTATTTAAATGGATTTTTTATTTATTATTTTTGTTAGTTATAAGAATAATTAAATAATATATAGAATACATATAGCAAAAACTGTTCTTAAGTCAACTTTGAAATATAATTACTAAAACAAACTAGTTATTACTATAATTTACTAAGTAAACTACACCAGGTAATCGAAAAAATATCAAATTTATTTCAATAATGAATTGTTATTTAAGTTTTTATTTTAAATGAAATTTTTTTTATAATTATTTGTATCATGACTAATTTTTTTTAAACAAGCTCTTATATTTATGACTTAAAATTAGCTTTTCTTTTCAATCATTTAAAATTTGTATATATGTGTTCTAGATTTTTGGTATAACTCTTAATGTAATTATTCGTATTAGGATTCTGCTTATTTTTTGTGAATCGCTATTTATTTTTAATTAATTCATCGAAATAAACAATTCTTTTTAATAAAAATAGCAATCATGGTAGTGTTTGATAAACCAGAAATTTTCAAAGGAATAATTATAAATTTATTAGTAAATGCGACTGTTACTTTGCTTAGATTCTTGATGACATAAATGTAAAAATTACTAAAGCTCTAATTTGGTGTAAAATTAAAAATTACATACTAACAACATCGCTTTGTCTAACCTTTGAAAAAAAGGAGAGAAGCAATTCAAGATTTAAAGAATGTTTGCAATTGTATTTAATATATTTTAAAAACGTAACATTTCAATACTGAATCATTGGTTAATGTAGTAAATAAGTAGATCTACAAAGTGTCACAAAATATAATAAAACTTTATTTCAGTAAATTGTGAGAGAAATTTTACTAATGTAGATTAAAGTTGAAACAAATGGGAGAAATTTCATAATGTGCTTAAGTAAATATTAAAAAATAACTAGTTAAATGAGAAAACATTTACGATTTTTTATTATAAATACTATCGTATTTAATAAATATAAAGTTATTAAAAAATTCTTTGCAATATTCTGGTGACATTGAGCAATCTTGAAATGGGAGATTGATTATCTTTGTAATTTAAAGTAATGGATGGCAGATTAAAGCTACAAACTTGAGGGACAAACAAAATCAAGCAAAAAATTTGTATTCATCTAAAATACTTAAATAGCTGTAAAAGCAAGTAAACACGTATTTCATTCACTCAGTTTGCTATTGTTATTAGGCTAAAGTAGTGGCGTTTAAGCTTTGAGATGTCAAAGTTAATAGTACGATGAGAAAGATAAATATTGACTTGACTCCAGAATGCTTGGAATGAACAAAGATTTAAATTCAATTCTCTACTTAGACACACAATAACATTTTTCTCTTGTCAGACCAAATAAAGAGCTATGCCTCCAATCCTAAATCATCTCGACAGCAGCAGTCTCAGGGAGCTTACAACAGTGTGAGAGATTTAACACTTTCAAGATGTAATTGATGTTTATTTATGGTGTAGGTTTTCAAAGTACATTAAATTTTACGCCAGAGGAAATTAGTCATTTACATTAAAAATTATACTAATTTTTCTTTCAATAATGTTTTTCAAAGTTATTCTTAAACGAAAATGTGATTCATTGTTAGATAATTATGGAAATAATTTATTTTCAGACTTTTCGGAAAGATAAATTTATTTGCAATTAGTATCTAGGAAAATATTAGGAAAGTAGTTTTGTATTTGTTTTCATAAGTTAGCGATGTTGTAATCCAAAATATTTTATTGTATAAAGAAATATATTTAGTATTTACTTTTGGTAATAAATATAAACATAAACATTTTAATGCACATCTTTTATTTATACAAATGCTTATTAATATTTAAAAAATAGGAAGCTAACCTAATATTTATTAATATATTTATTTTTCATTTTTAAAAATAAAACTCTGGCACAGATGCCATATAATCCAATATATTAAATTGTGAATATTTTTGGCGATGAAGAAATGTTGCCAAGATGATGTATTATGGCGTGCGTGACGACGTTAATACTAGGGTTGCCAAAATAGAATTATCTGTATATTTCTCGTAGGCTTCTATATCTATGACATACTTAAAAAACCAGTTAGCCTCATAAATAACAATATCCGCCAAAAAAAAAAAAAAAAAACCCACCAAACTCAGAATTTGGCCTCCTGGATCATACGGCATCTGTGGCAACTCTTATGTTAACATATTCGATTTTATATATTCATTTTGAAATGAATTATGAATAAGTTCTGAGGTATATCAATCTATCTAACTAAAACATTTAAATTCATTAATTTTTTATCAATTTTTATTCCTATTTATTCAGTAATTATTGAATTAATAATAACTAAGCCTCAAAATATAGTCCTCAGAAATATTGAATTTAATTAAAGCACAGTATTATAAAAATCTACACAATAATTTCATGGTTTATAATTTTGAATTATTTAAGTAATATTTTCTGTTATATTCAAATATTATGGTATCTCTTCTGGAAAAGAAAAAAAAAGCTTCAAACAAAGCACTTAAAACTAAACAAAGCACGCTATTCTTTACTCAAATAAGGTATTCATCCAAACTCTTCATTCTGTCAAACACCCTTCAAGGCGTACTTTATTTTAATGAAGGAGCAAAACATTTTAAGCTTTTCTAGGTACTATAGCTTAATAATCGCAGTGATGAATAAACTAAAGAAATGACATGGGTAAATCGCGTTGTGGTTCTGCATCAAAATGAGGCTGAACGGTGGGTAAGAAATTTGAAATCAACTTGCAGCGGCAAACTCCGGAATCCTTTGTTTTGCATCATGAGTGATATTCATTCTCCCTCCTCATTTGCATATCTATAGTGGTTCCGAGTGTAAGGAAAACCGGGAAATCACTTATGGGCACCCTTTTTAAAGGAGTTTCAGCGTCATGATTAAAATTCCTCATGTACATCAGATTTATTATTTTACCCTGACAAAATTTACCGACAAGCTTTCTTACTTTATAAAAATATGAAAAATGACATATAAAGCAGTACATATTTCAAAATTCCCATCGGTAGTTTATTACTAGAATATTTGTATATAGTAAAATACTTGTTTATTTTTAATATTTACAAAAGAGTAAATGTAAAGGCAAAAATATTTCATTTACTTGTCTTTTATAAAAATGAGGGAAATAAATTTAAACAAAAAAAAAAAAATTAAGATATTGATAAAATAAAAAAATTATAAATTTATTATTTATAGTTTGTTTTTAACTTTAAAAAATTTTGCTAAATATTTTAGCAGCTGCTGCAAAAGAAATTAATCAAAAATATAATAATAATTATCATTTTTGCCTCCTTGCCAATTTATAATTTTAGTACTTCCTTATTGTATAAAATTAATGCATTATTTATTAATACAAAACTATTATATTTAAAACATTGGATAATAATGGGAAGTAATTTAATATATTTAAGTGTAAAACAAATCAAAAATTTAAAATACATCAAAGCATAATTTTAGGGCGTTTATACATTTATATTTTTTAATCTTATTTTTTAATTTATCTCTAATATAGAAAACGAGGTGGGAAAATATTATTAATTTATATACCTTTAAAATTTTTTAATAAACTCAAATATCTTCAAATGCATTCTATGATATCTAATGATTAATTATTAAACCATTTTGTTTAAGCTAATGCATTTTATCATTCTTATACTGAAGGAAAAATAAATATTGCTATTATATTTACATCAACCTTACTCAATACTTGATTTTGTATATATATATATATATATATTTAAATAAATTGATAGTAAGATCTCTTCTTCATTAATTTAATGCACTTTATCATGACATTTTAGTATGGAAACCAGCGTAAAATGAAAATTTCAAAAATATTTCAAGAATAACATCAAAAAATTGATTGAATTACAACATGGAGAAATCTTCTTTTTTAAATTTTTTATGATATAAAGAAAGAAGAATAACATCAAATAAGTGCTCAGGTGGCTCTTTTTGAACAAATATCTTCTTAAAAGCACAAAGATAACCTTCTTTGTAGTAAAACAAACTAGAAAGCGTAACTTATCTTTCCGTAATGCGAAAAAACAACTGAAAATCGTTAGAATAACAACAGGATTGAGGAATTCGGGGGAAAAAACAAATAATAATTGAAAGAATCTTCCACCATCTTTCAGTTTTTAATGCATGCCTATTTGGTACGTGTTGAGTTTTGATATTGCCCTCACGAAAAATAATCATGAATCACTGATCACCACATACACAAGCACAAGGTATACAACAATGGCGAATGATATCTTGATTTATGACTTTAATATCAGGGAAATTGGGAATAATATGTTTTTATTAGAAATTTTTGTTTCAAATTTTCTTATAAATTGATTCTCACAGTTCCATGTTTCTATTCATGTAGCATGCATTGTTAACACTATTAAATTAATTCTTTTAGAAATAAGATTATCATTTGGTACATTGGCGTCTGTATTTATCTTAATATATTATTTACTCATAAATAGCTATGGAGTTTTGGCTGTTAAATCTTTGTGCATTATATAAGGCTTTATTTACTGCTTCTTAAAAAATCCTTGTACAATTTTAATGTGTTTTAATTATCCTAAATAAAATAAATACGCAAAACTTTCTAGCTTAAAAAATTCCAAAATTAAATATTATTTTTATTTATCTCGGCTGAAATAAATTTAAAGCATTTTATTTCGTTATTGTATCGTAATAAGAGCATTTATTACGGATTATTTATTATAGTAAGTATTTATTTAATATATATCGTAATTTATATTATCGTAATAAATATTTATTTTTTAAGGCGTAATGCTTTTGCGATTATTATTTAACATGTGAGATTCCAATTTAATTATTTTTTTTATGATATAAACACTCAAAACAATTTATTTTCTAAAATATGTTTTATTAAAATATTTCTTTTTTAATAAGTATTATTTATTGTTATTCAAATATGGTAATGAAAAATAAAAGACTTCTCACTATATTATTAATTTGGTTTCTGAACAGAGTTATAATGTTAGTTAAAAAGACTAACATTTAAATCAAAATTTTAGGAAATTCAAATTACTGTTTTACTGATTTTAAGTGAGTATTGAGATAATAATGGTAATGGCTAATATACGAACTTCAAAATATGGGAAAAGAGAAATTAAATAAATATTTAGATTAATAATTTATGGGATTTAAAAATTAAAAAAAAATTAAACCAGAAGTTTATTGTTATCACAACAATAGTATGTGTTTTTTTTACGAATATAATATAAATAATATCTTAACTAGACTGTGTTAACACATTATCAATTGAGCAAAGTATAAAAGTTATAGCATGTGTTGAATGGAGATTGTGGAATTAACTATTCCATAGCGTTTCACTCATCTGTGATTTCATGATTGAATAATGCAAAGTGTTTGAATTACCAATATTATTGAAGTCAATTTCAAATGGTAATTGTGATCCATACATAAATGCATTAGTATGCTTTATCAATTACACTACTGGATGTAAACGTAATTATTTTCCCCAGGATAATAAGATTTATTCCAATTTCTGATTGGAGCATTCATGATGAAAAGCCAGAAGTAAAAGTATGTTAGACATATGACTACATTTTCTTGTAGATTATTTTTCATTGACAAAGGAAAAGGTAACCAATACCAATACTTTTCCCAAATTGTTCTGTAATAAAATTGTACATTTTTGGTATCTTTATAGAGAAATACCGTTTCTGATAAAAGTGTATACACAAGTTTAACCATTGTATATTAAATAATAAGCAAATTTATATGAAACATTATAGTTACAGTTATGTTGTATAATAAAAAATTAAACAAAACATTTTATGTATAGTACGTTTTATTTTAATCTGTCAAAGGCAGGAATTAATTTATAATATATGATGTTATGAATCTGTTTTATAGAGTATGTAACTCTTATTTTAATTTGTTAATTTTGTGGTAATTAGTTTATCATCTTTATAAATTTAAAAAATATAGGCTCTTTTCAAGTTGTTCTTTAACTAAATTCTATTTTTACTCTATCGTTTTAAATTTCTAATCCCGAAATTAATAATTTTTAGTAATAATACTAAATGTGACGGCTTCCTTGAAAATCCAAACCATTTTTATATGGGTTGGATTTTCAAGGAAGTCCTCACATTTTAATAATTATTTACTGTTCTTTGATTCAGCTCATTTCATTTTAAATACATATATTTTTTATAAACAATATTTAAGAAACATTAGTAATGATTTTTCACTTTCAAATGAATCAATTGCACATATTTTTTTTAATCAGAAAATGTATAAGGATGATAAATAATGGCATAATGTAGTTTTAAAAGGACTGTAGTGACTGTTATTTTTTGTAAGGTTGATGGTATATGACTCAAAAAAATTAAATATTTTTTGTTTAATCCATCTTAATATATTTCTTAATTAAAAGATAAGTAATTGTACCCTACGTGTCACAAATATCAGATTTCATGTTACTCATATAATTGAGAAAAAAAGGCATAAGATTTGATGACGCTATATTTATTAAAATGTAACATTGATTAGAATTCTTAAAAGTATTTTAAATATATATTATAAAGATAATTAAATTAAAACCATTTTGCAAATCAATTAACAACGCCGGAATTTGAATATTCTTCTTGTTTTTATAAAAACACAGATTAATTAAACAGTTTTATTCATTTTATATTAATTAATTAATCACTAGTGAGGCAGATAAAATTAGAAATAAAATATTGAGAAACAAAAATATTCCATTTGAGTTTCTTACTTCTTGAACAAACCTTCTCAACTTAGATTAATTTACTCAAAGAAATAATTAATTAAAACGAAATGCAAACACAGTGTTATCAAGCTAATAATAATTGTCTAGTGGGTTTTGAGGAATGAAAATAATTAATGATTTTAAAGAGGATGGAAGTGCAGAGTCTTCCTTTAATGTTTGAAAGAAACTATTCTTCAAATATATCCGTCGAGTAATTTATAATGTATAAATTTCTTTTATTCAAAAATATTTCCTTCAATCACAGATAGAAAGAAAGGTCTTTAATCTGAAGGAACTTGTTCAATTTCTTGATATCTATTTCGTTGTTAGATATAACTATACATTAATAAATATGAACACATTATTACACGGATATTACTTTTAAGTGATGGGATATCACTAATTATTTATTATTTTAAGTAATAAAATTTAAAGATTGAAAACAATTTGATTTAATTTTTAAAAAGTTAAATTGTAGTTAGTTTTAAAAAAAGTAATTTATTTTTATGCAACTATTTTGACTTAAAAAACAAATAAATTACTTTAAATCTTTGAATATATATTGTTTTATATCCCATTATGGCAAAACTACTGTCCATTTTTATTTTATAAAATGATTTATTCACTTAAATTTTATCATAATTTTTATGTCAAAATTAGAATATTAAACATTACAAATTAATATTTAATACTTAATACAAGCAGTGTAAAAAGTAAGCAGAATAATGTAATAACCATATAATACATTAATGCAATATTTACAGTCGCAAAAACTAACATATGTTATTATTTTAAAAATTAAATATCTTTAATTCAATAATAGTTACTATTAAAGGAAAATTAATTTATTTAAATCTTTTGTATTTCAAATTAATATTTCGCAGAATGAAAAACTGATCATGTAAAATAGAAACACTCATATTTAACGTAATGTTATACAATTTGATTGACATAAAAGGAAAAAAGATCTTATTTAAGACCTATTCACAACAGACCTTTTTATGCAACACAGTCTTTCGATTTTGGTTTTAAAATATTATAAAAGCGGTGAAAATTTTAAATCAAAGATATCTGGAAATGCGTGCAAATTTTTGAGTGGGTAAATATATTATATTTTATATACTAATTGGTATAAAAATGATAACTTTATTTAACACTAGTGATCACCCTTTTTAAAAAATCAGAAATTTTTATACTTGAGAAAGATCAAATCAAATATAAACAACAATCTTACAAAATAACGAATTGTAGAATGTAAAGTAGAAAATTATTAATGATAGATGGTTAATGATTCAACTATAAAAAGCATATTGTGACATTTCCTGAACTTTTACGTAAAAGTGAGTTGTTATATCTATATGTGTGAGTTGTTATATTCGATAGCTTATTTGTGATAGTCGGTAAGAATTTGATATATAAAATCTGTAGTATTGAATAATTGAATTGATATCATTTTTTCATTTTTTTTCACATATGCAAGAAAACCATAGTCGGATTAAGGTCTGGTGGCATCGATAAATGAAACTTATCCTTTATTGTACTGTACTATTGCAGTTTTCAATTCAGGTATTTAAATAAGATCTATTCAGACACCTACGCAATATGTACAAACATCCATTGCTCTTCTAGATTCATCTATGAGATTTTACAACCTGTTCTACTTTTCTTATCCTATATCTGAACTGCGGTAACATTTATATTGAGCATTAAAAGTTCATAATTTGCACACCAATTATGTGGATTATTTAGTTAATTAAACTATTTTATTATTTGCGCTCAACAACCAACTTTGCTATATATTGGTATATCTCTATTATGCATAAGCTTTCCAAAATATTAAAAACAAATTGAAAAATAGAGATAAATGAGCTGAAAAAATCCAAACTTTAAATTCTTTACGGTAATTTGAATGAATAAAACTTTGCACATACACAGAATGGTGGTATTATCAATAAATGTAAATAAGATACATTAAAATATATTTACCATTTAAATGTATTATTCAGTTAATAATGGTATAATATGAATTTTTATCTTAACCAAGTTATTAAAATAAATCTAACGACACGTTTACAAAACAACTCCATTTTAAAACTAAAATCAGTTTATAATTGAAACAAAAAATTGAATGATAAAAAAATAATTATGAATAGCTTTTCTTACTAAAACTATATTTGTTTTAAATACAAAAAGATGAATTAAAATCACATTGAGAAATACATAAAATGCTAATATCATGGATTCACTAAAATCTTTAAAAAATCATCACTTTCCTTGCTTGGTAGTTTTAGTTCATTTGTACTAAATCTCCTGTTTTATAACAATAGTCAGTATAAAACGAACAAGCGTTAAAGACAAGTGTCTATTTTACATATTATTTGGATAATATGAAATAAACACACACGCTTGCGCGTGCACAAATATAAAAGTGAGAATGATACAATATATTAGCATTCACTTTTTTATTAATTTGACTGATAAAGGAGATATCTATTTTTAACATTAATAAATAATTTCTTTAAGAACAATAATGCATTGAAAAATATAACTCATTTTAAAGAAACAATATTAATATTGTGAAAATATGAATTATATTGTAATGAAACTTATTTGTTCTTCTTCGGAAGTATAAAATTTGTGTGTGAGGGAAATTATTATTATTATACACCAATCCATATATTCCTTAAAATTTCTAGTATATAATAATTTTATTAATAATTTAATTATTTATCCTAATAAACATTACGTTTGTATATAAAATATTTTTTATATTAAAAGAAGTACTTTGAATTAAATAATTAATGACAACTTGTCTGCTAACCACGTATATTGTCTTTTAGAAAAAATTCATATATATATATGATTTTATAATATATATATATATATATATATATATATATATATATATATATATATATATATATATATTGCAATTATATCCTATTTTATAAACATTTCACCTTTTAAATTTAACTTTAGTAAGTTTTATTCCTTTCTTCTCAAATTTAGACGACAAAAGATGTATATTATAAAACTGATAGTTGCCCGCAAAATATGTTAGAAATCTTTATAAAATTATTGCCTAATCTAAAATTTATTTTTAATTCTTTTAATATTACATCTAAGTTTTCACTAGCTATTTCACAAGTTTAATCTAGTACACGTTTTAAACTAACCAATTTAGATAGTTATCAAAGTAATAAAAACACCAGTAAAAAAAATGGCATGTAAATGTGGTTTATAAAATTAAAATATAAAAAAAGTTACCAGTTTTTTTTTTTTAATGGAAATACATAAACTTTATTTGTACATGGTTTCGTTATTAAAGTTCTGTAAGCCTTTTTTTAAACGTGTAAATTTTCGGTTTCATCAAGTTTTCAAAATGTTGAAATGTAAGAAGCCCTTACAGCTGCCTAAGAAGAGGGAAACATAGGAGGTTTTAAGAGTTTTTAGAGGTTTGACGTCTAAAGTCATGAATAGATACAAGCAAATTGGCAGGAATAGGTCGACAAAGTAAATTAGTAGACGGAAAAAGAAAGAGATTCATGGCTATAAATTGGATTTTAATGTCTGTGCAAAGCGATTAAATCCAGAAAATTTGACCACAGAGATTAATATAAAAATGATTGACACCTTACTGACGTCCAAATGCATTCAGATTCTCCAGTATTAATGATTAAAATTTGAAGATAACTCCATAAATAGATATATTTATGATAGGCACAAATCCTTATCGATTTATAAATGGAAGTAATATATCCTGACAAATTGTATTTTACGCATTTACTTACAGCAAAGTGGGTGCACATTTCGAGGACGCTTACGCAAACATTTGTTCCGGTTTTATTTTTGTTCCTATTCATATGAAGAAAAGGGATTTGTAATGATATGACCAGCCATGTTATGATATTCTGTTCGACCAACCATAACCCTGAAATTAAAGAATAATGAGATGTATAGAAATATTTTAGCAAGTGAAGTACATTCTATAAGGCAAATTTTGCTTCTACTAATACAAGGAATTCTCTTGGACGGTAATGCACCTATCCATTCAGTGCGGCTTGCTCAATTATGGTTTCATGAATACGTGAATAATAATAAACATCTACATTTTCACCGGCACAATTGCCTGATCTCAGTATAATTGAGCCATTATTGTCTATATGAGAAAGTTCAATATAAAATCCATCTTCTCCTTCTACAGAAGATATCACTGTTAGGATCTCCCAGAACTTCACAATAATAATATCTCTTTGTAGAATATGTGTATGTATGTATGGATGCAGGCATGCATGCAGGTATGCATAGATATATATATGTGTATGTATGTAAGAATGAATGAATTATTCATTTCTATAACGATATATGTTTTAATATGATTATACAATGGTTCATAGATGTAGAACAGATTTGAATAAGTATATGGCTAAGATATTTTAATAAATACAATTTTAACGAGTAATAATAATCTAAAGCATGTTATAATGAGTAACTTTATGATTAGAATTTAGTTAATCAATCTGTGCTTATTAGATTGGTATTAAATAACATTTCAGCAGCTAAATTAACAAGGGAATTGAAAATATTAAGTTGCATGATAACTGTCTGCTGACAATTGTGGTATTACTATTTAAATTTTAATAACAAATTTCAACGCAGCTTAAATATATAATAATTTCATGCTTACTTATGCATGTTATAAAACACAACTTATGAAATTTTATATATAAATACAATCATTAATTACTTCACTTAACATATTTAGACAATGCGTACATTAATATGTTAAATAAAATGTACAAACACATTGCATCACACACATATATTTAGATCATACTTTCTTATATATATCCACTACGTTCTTCTTAAACATGGGCTACATAAGTTGAAAGGGCTTGGAGAACATTTTCATATATTTTTATTAATTACTCTAAAAATAGTTTTTCTTTATTATTTTTATAATATATTTTTTAATATTCAATTGAATGTTTTTATATTAGAATTAGATTTTATTACGTAATAAATAAAATAAAGATGGAAAAAATCTTTTAGCTGAAATTTGTCCTGGTGTAAAATGTGTGTGTGTGCTGGGAGTATAAGTAATCAAAACATTTTCCTAGTTAACTGTCTACAAACTTGGTTTGTTTTTTTGTCGCTCAACGGCTTTTTTTGCACACCTGGGCTAATTAGCCCGGGTCCTACGGTTTAAACTGTATTCTGAACCACTACAAACATCCATGCCCAAGGTGGGATTGAAACCCACGAACCGAAGGCAACAGCGCTAACCATTCGGCAATTAGATCGTCCCTAGCTGACTGTCACATCAATAACAGTTTCTAATTATTCCTTTTTATAGTAAAAAATATTTCACAGAATCTCATTTTCCAACCCCAAGATTTTTTTTTTTTGTTTGGTTTCATTAAAATTTTCTAAAATATTAGTTTTATTAATGAAAGTATGATTTCTAATATTCCTCATCGTAAATTATTCAATGACAATATATTTATATTTTTCATTCGAAAATTTTTATGTTATGGTACTATATATTTAAGACTTTGAAATATAATATTACTAGACCGTGCTTACGAATAATATTTTTTGCACCATCTTTTTGTCATTTGTAAAAATTCATCCACTAAAAAAGAATGTTTGATTCAGATGAATATTTTTTCTTGAAATAAGGTATTCAAAATTACTTTAATATCTATTAAAACGACAAAATTTAAAAACTTCAAAGTGAGATTTAGTTTTGTGAAATTAGAAAGATTAAAAAGTTAATGGAGATCGAAATATTGAGTGCTGTAATATATTGATACAGATTTTTAAATTTAAAGTATTGCAGATATTTTACATTAAAAAATCTATAATGGTATTATTAGTATTTCTTTTATTTGCATTTAAAAAAAAGTCACACATGTATCAATATTTTATTAATGAACTAAATTTTTACTTATATTTACTTTATGGCTAAAATATTAATAATAAATAAAGAAAAATTGCAATTATAAATTGCTCAACATTTTCACATTAAAAATGTAAAATATTAATTATTTTTCAAACATGCATCCCGATAGAAATAATCTGACATTTATGTCTGTCAAGTATATATAATACATATACAATAGTTTAGAAAATCTTTCGACATAACAAACTATTCAATAAAAAACATTTGTTGAATCATTAGGAATAAAATCCATACGTTTGATTAATATAATTTTAATTAACAAGTAATTTAATAGTTGAATAGATTATTAAATACATTCATAGAGATTATTTTACTTAGGAAAAATTATGACATAATCTTTAAAAATAATGGAAATGTGAAAGAAAGAATAATTATATAAAACTCATTAAAATATACAGTGTTTCCTCATCAAGGAATAAGTCTACAGGAATATGAAACTCGAGCTTAATTTAAAATTTCTTTAAAGAAAGAAATTTGAAATTTGCTTTCTTTATTATTGATGGAGTTGAGATTAACTATCGACGCAACATTCATGTTAAGGTGTGTAGATTTAAATGAAAAAAAAAATATAAGTCACTCACACACAAACAGTATGTTTAATATCAAAAATCACAATCTACGCTAAAATTTACAGAATAACTTCAGCAATATTTCGTACAGAAAATGATTATTAATATTAAAATTTGAAATATTTTTTGTTTGATCGCACCGAATTTCAATCTAGAAATGCAGCTAAAAAGAGAAATTTATTTTTGTCTTTTAATGCAAGTAACGATTTGCTTTTTTTTATTTTTAGCTATCAAAATCATCAAGTCAGTCTGTCTATCTGCGACACGTTGATCTAAACAGCGCAGGAATGTACCGATGTGAAGTGTCTGCCGAGGCTCCAGAATTCCAAACTGTAGCCGCCGAGAAGAAGATGAATGTTTTAGGTATATATTCCTGTTAAAATATATAACAAAATTATATATATACATATATATATATATATATATTCAAACATTTAATAATTTGGGAAATGAGAAATAATAACAATTTCATATTTTAGTAGCACTATTTTAATTAAAATTGTAAAGTGGATATAAGTCTCTTCAAATGGTTCGTATAGAAAACATATTTTATTTAGCATATTTTGTGTATTTAAAGAAATGATGTAATCAGATTTTATATAATAAGATTTTTTTTCCTTTTGTATCGTCAATACGTTTATAATAAAAAGTAAAGTTTTTATATCTGATTTCTTTAAAAAAATATATTAATATTGAAATAGGAACTATTCAATATTTTTAAATGTAACACTGTTCAGTTGATTACTAAATAATACAAATGAAAACAATCATTTATTTAGGCAAATTCTTATACCGTGTTATGCTACCATTTTTAGCAAAAGTTTCAAAAAAATAAATTTGAAATAAAGCAAAAAAATAAATAATAATTTAAGGTCAGCATAAATATTCAATCCTTTAATAAATTTTCATTTATATTTTCTTGGTAAATGTCAAAAGCTGCATAATTTTGTTAAAAATCTTGAGCAAATACATTCAATATAAGAAAATTATTTGTCATGATAAATTTCAAAAATAATTACTTTAATATTTGCTTTTGAGAACAAATATTGTGAGAAACACACGTGTTTACGTGGGATAGCATCAATCAATTGGTGGTCTATGTCTTAAGATATAAAATAGCATTAAGGAAGAACTAATACATAGACACCATTCTTTTGGCTTTTTATAAAATTGTATTTCCAGATGATCGCAGAAATACCCGGAAAAAGGAAATAGAGGAAACTATAGTTTAGATAAGTAAATATTGTTGTCGTTGAAAGTCAAAATATGCAGAAAAATATTTTTTTAAAACAGATCTCGTGATTTACATTTCTAATCCAGGTACCAGAAAATAATTTCTTTAATTCTTCAAAAATATTAATTAATTAAAAAAGAAAGATAAAAAGATAACATTATTGCTAATTCTTACAGGTAATGATATCAAAAATAGCTTCAATTTCTTAATATTTTTATGGATCCTTACAGTGAAATACATAACATTTTAATTGAAATGACACGAAAATAGTTAAAAAATTATTTTGTAGGAAAATGGTATTTTAAAAGATCCTCAATAATGCTTTAAACAAATTTAATTAGCCCTCGTGTGCAAAAAAATGAGCGTTGAGCGACAAACCAAACACACAAACAAAAACTATCTTGTACATGTAAATGATAAATTGAAATAAATCATCCAAAGAATGAATGGCTTAAAAATACAAAAATGTGCACTACTGAAAGCTAATATGTAGTAAATATTTTGAATTTTTTTATAATGACTATAAAATATTTCTATTTGAATTATTTTAATAATAAACAATTCTACGATGATAACAATAATTAAAAAAAACTACTATGATAAAAACTCAAAATTTGGCCATCGAAAAGAAATATTTTTTAAAACTCTTTTTTAAAAAGTGGTTTATAAAAATTTAAGAACCAAGCCATCAATTTTAAATATATTAATAGCATTATTATGAAGTGGAGTGAAATACTTATGAATAAAAAGAATAATTTTGATAATAGCTTCAGACTAAAAATAAATTTACTTAAACAATATTATTGTTGATGGAAAAATATTTATTTTTAAACTTAAGAATAAATTTATTTATACTTTAATAAGAAAAATCAAATTAACGGCAAATAATATATTTTTAAACCTTCTTTACAAAAGAATGAAGAATGGTATTATTTAGTGTATCTTTCTATTTAGTTCTTAATTCATAAGATATCTTACAATAAAATAAATAACTTTCAGAATTTTTTATAAGCGATACTCAATGTATTTTATTTTAAATGTCTTAAGAAAATAAGAAAATAAAACCGGAAATATATATATATATATATATATATATATATATCCGTATAAATATATATTAAAATAAAAATATAAATGCAGTTAATTTATAAAATGAATTGTATTTATATCTACTAAAACATTAGTGGCGACACATATTAATGCAATTAAATTTACAAAATTGTACATTAAATTGATATATAAAACTAAGGATAATGAAGTAATGACAGACTTATATGATTAAATGCCATGATGTTAACCAAATTTTCTATAAATGTATAACTTTTGAATACATTTAAATCATTTTCCAAAATGAATAATATTTGTTAGACTTTTGTTACAGTGTTAAAAGAATCAATCTTGTAAGTTGTATACGGTTTACAAATCTACTATATGAATGCTTTTTTTATTTTTTTAAGAGAATCTCTTCTCTAAAATTTGAGATCAAAATCATGCTATAAACGAGGATCCTCTGAAAAGCAAATTTTTCATTAAAAAAACAAAACAGAATTACTAAGAAATATTTATTGCGAAAGATTCAACAATACTTATGCTACTTCTCAAAATAAGTAATATTGGGGTGGTAGAATTTGTGTAATCAGGGGTAAAGTTTTTATATTCCTGTGTCATAGAATCTACTACCTGGAAAAGGAGTCAAAATATCACAACTGTTAGCACGTTTTTGTCTGTGAAGAGGTGAAAATGATTTCTTCAGATGCAAGAACAAGTGGAAGTCGTTTGGAGCAAGTTTGGAACGATAGGGTGGATGATCAAACATTTCTCCATTAAACTTTTTCAGAAGTTTTTAGAATAATCCGCCATATGAGAGTAAGGGCTGTTGTGGAATAACAAAACAACATTACTGAGTATCTCACAGTTGTTAAAAATTCTTTAGAGTTGGGTTGTAATGTCCAACGTTTATTGTTGCGCATTAGTTATACATACATAACTGTGTAGAGAGAACCCGGACTGTAGATTAAGGTTAACAGGTGACATCTCCCCAACACCTAGTGTGCTCCACACAACTACGAAGTCCCTGAGGGCGCCACCATCGTGGCATTTACCAATTGTGATTACAATTTATTAAAAACAAATTGTGTTTAAAAATTGGTAGCAAGATGTTACAAAACTTTTTAAGGGGGTTTAAGCCCTTTAAACATCAGGCAATAGCATTAATTGTTTTCTCTAAATTAAAAAAAAAATAACATGATGACACATGCAACAAACAATAGAGAAATAATTTATAGTCAATGAAAATGTAGTTAACAATTTCTAGAGTAATGATGGCATTAAAAACATTGTATACATTGAAAGCAATGTTATAAATAGTATAAGCACTTAATTATAAAAAGGAAAAAAATGGCATGATACGAAAGTTGATAAATATATACAGGCAAGGAGTTTATGTAAGTTTAAAAAGCTTCTTAGCTTTTAAAATTATTTTAAATTAAAAAACAATATTTAAAAGGTTTCTAAGATACTAAACGCGAATATGATTCAAAACGTTTTCAAAGTTCTAAAGCGGCTCACAAAGTTCGAGAAGTTTAAACAATTTCGAAATATATTGTTCATAAATTTCATTAAGTTCATATAAATGTTTTATACCAATACTAATTGTCGAAAAGTGTTAACTTTAAGAACAGTTTTCTGACTCATCTGTGGATCCTTCTAGATCCTCTGCTGGAGCGTGGCCTAAATACTGACAAAGTTCCATTCCTCGTTTGTTGAGGTGAATTATTAGTTTTGTGAGGAGTAATCTGCGGTGACGATCGTTCAAGCAAAATCTCAGAAATTTCATGTTGGTCTGTTGGGAGTTCTTTTTTAGGTGGTATTTCTCAGTCCTGGGCATTCTAAGAGATAGTGGAAAGGATCCCCTTGAGCTCCACAGATACAGGTGGATGAAACTGCCTTTCCGAATCTTTTGAAAGTACTGTGGAAATGTGCCGTGAAATGTTAGCAGCTGGTTGAGGTATAGATTATCATACGTCAGCTTGCTGGAGACTTCTGAGAGTAGATGTTTGGTCATTCGGCCTATTGTTGCAACATCCTACTGAGACTGCCATTTCTGAAGTGTGAAGTGCTTCAGTTGTTTGATAAGGGAAGATATTGGATATGGAGTCACTAATGCTTCGGATTCATCAATTTGTGTGGCTTCCTTTTCAACGATGTCTGCGTGCTCATTTCCAAAATCACCTTTATGCGCTTTCCAACTTACAGCTTTCTCATAAAGACATGGACATTTACTGATAGGATCACCTTTTGGAGAGGAATCTACTGACAAGTTTCAAATGGCTTGATTTTTTAGGCTATCGACTCAGATTTTTCTTAGCTATTTAGACACCTTTGCAAGAAACCCTTGCGTATGATCCTAAAGAAATATTATGTTTCTTACTGAGAAGCTAAAATAATACAACATAGATGTCATGATTTTGTTGATAAAAATTTTATTTTAAATCAATTACATACCAATCGAATTTTTTTGTGGAAGATTAACTAAAAAGTGATGAACAGTGGTACACAAGCAAATGCTCAACAAAGCTAAATCTAGTTGGTGCAAAATATTGCTTGGTGTTCTTTTTGGTTAAAAGGAGTATTACGACCAAGGGCAAAAAAAGTTAAATACAACAAATTTTTAATTTTGTTTAATTGAAAACTTGTTCTATTAAATTGTACCTACGTAATCTCAGTTGAGTGTAGTTTTCCTATTACTACTAAAATAAACAGTTTCCACCAGAAATAAAAGTTGGCGTTGGAATAAGTTTTGTCAATAAGTGATAATTATTTTATTTATAAAAGGCAAATATATAAAATGATTTTATTATTTTTAGTAGTTTCTAAAAATATAAGGTTTTTTAAGCAATACCCGATGCATGCAAAAGAAATATTTACTACAGTAATTTACAATTTTTTCTTTACCTTTACGGTGATTATCATATGGTTGTGTAACGGAAAACTACTGTTATTTATGTTGGGGGCCGTGGTGGCCTAGTTAGTTAAAGCATCATTTTCAATATCGGAAGGTAGTGAGTTCGAATCCAAGATTAACTGAGGATATGTCAAACTCACTAAATGCATCCGGGTACGTTAAAATTGGGTCTGGTCCTCCAAGTGAAATGATACCTCCGGGGAAGACAGGCCAAGTATTGGGGTCGGTCTCTTCTTCAAAATCATGAAGACTGCTTTTGGTTGCTTCTAACTGGTAGAGCCCAACTCGGGGCTAGGTACAGAGAAGCATGCTGGTACAACAACAACCGCTGTTTTAGTTTGATTTTTGTCATGTATAAGAATTGGATTATTGTCTATGAAATTTAACTTGTAAAATTAAAATATGTTGAAATATAGAAAAAAACCTAAGGGCAAATTTTTTTTTACTTTAGGCTATCGACTATGAATGTCAAATAATTAGTTTTTTGAATCACAGCCGGCTAAATGAAAATATTTTAAATCACAAACTTTTAACCCTTTCTGTGTTTGCCCTACGGGACGCAGGTTGAATTTGGCACCACAAATCTTTAACATTAAGTGTTTAATACTCATGCGTCGCCGTTATTGTTTCTACAAAGTCTGGAATAATGCTTACTCTTATTACTTTGTTGTTAAAGTATGTATCAAGTTAAAGTGGTAGCAAATTAAAAAACTTTTAAAAATATGAATGGTACCATTAGATAAATTGTCAAACAACACCTGATCATACTTCTAAACTTGACTAATTGAAAAAGATAAATTTCACTTGAACTCAACTTCTGAAGCTCCATACCATCAAGGCAAGTGCCAGGTGCTGTGGTAATATTTGCATCATTAGCGTATATCAAAATTGTTGAATTTAAAAAGCGTGATTTGAGTTTCATTACAAATTCTCTGTTTCTATAGTAAGGTAAAACAAGTGCCAGTTGTTGTGGTAATTTATGCACCATTAACATATATCAAAATTATTGAGTTTGAAAAGCTCATAGTTGGATTTAAAATACAGAATAACCACTCTCCAGCTGGCAGTCAGTATTTTTTGAGCATTGCAGACTTTTTCTCTTGATGATCTTAGTATTTGTTTCTGATTTTTAAAAGGACATTTAACGAATACTCGAAAAATGTGAGAGAAGAATCATTGAATACTACACAAATTTTGATAAAGTATTCTCTGGTATTAAAACATCATGATGTGGAATTATATAGTTAAAAGTAATAGGGATGACTTTCATGAGATGAAGACATTCGTCTTAATTTAAAACCTTTTGTTAGAGTCCAGCGAGATCCTTGTTTTTATCGAATATTTTTAATATACTAGCTAACATTTCATTTTCAATAAAAGTTTAATCTATTAATTTTACATCGTCATCCACCGAAAGTTACATATTTTCCCTGTTCATCTCTAAAATGAATTTCCATAAAATGGTTCAATCAAAAAAGGACTTCTTCAAATTCTTTATTCTTCCCAATCTAAGATACAATGAACAACAAGACTGCTATTTACCTCCACACTTCTTCCACACAAAAAACCAAACACTGAGTTTTCCTTATCAATGCGAAAACCTGTAGTTTTGCATGTCTAGATCAAGAAATGCTAGAAACCCTAACAATGTATCCTCTTTCACACACACACTGATTCATTAAAAATTTAACTTGCATAGATTATTTTTAAAATTAAGTTTATTTCAAAATATTGAGTCGAAGCAAAATATGTTACATTTCGAATAAAACTAATATTTTCTAATATTATACAACTAATACAACTAATATTTCATTCACTTGTGGTTATTATCCCAACTAGAAATAATGTCTTTTAATTAAATAACCACAACACAAGTAGCATTATTTAATCTAAATTCAATGAATTTATGTTTGTTTAATTTTCAATATAATTTTTTATTATATAGCGTGTGTGTGTGTGTTTTGTTACAAATCACGACTGATTACCGTTATTTATTTGGACTTGCTTTGCGTGATACCTCAAAAACGTATCTACCCCATCATAGGGATACTCTGCAAATCCAATTTAGTACCTACATCCTTAGCATTTGTAATAGCAAACTTATTTTACTTCCGTGTGATTATTTTTCCTTGGTCCAAATACCCATGAAAAAGGATTTCGAGTTTTTGTTTTCGCTACACTCAATTCTCATCATCGACTTTATCAAAATAAATTTATCACTGTAAAATTTAAGCAAATGGGGTATTTCGTTTTGCAACTCCTCAGTGAAGCTGAAGCTTTGTGATTCAAGAAAAAATTATAACTCAATTTAATTTCTTGTGCTACATCAACTCTTTCTTTCAACGACAGCTTTTTAACTCCAGATTTTTATTCAGGTAATAAAAATTACTTTGCACATAATTCATTTTAGAATTGTAACTTCAGATACAAGTGTTTCAGAAATGTATTTTAATTTATGAAACTTTTTATCCATTTCACAAGTATCAAGAGAAAAGTTTGCAATAGTGAATATTAAAGTTATAATATTTTGACATTATATGATATTCATAGAAGCCCAGTTTTTATATGGTAGATATTCGAGCTGTCATGGCAATTATCCAAACTCGACTCAGCCTTTCATACCTTTAGTGGGTCAAAAATCCCTAGCCCTTAGCTGCTTTGGAAATAATCAGCGGGGTTTTTCCATTAGGCTTGTCACCTAGCCGAGGCATACATTTCGCATCCTAAGGCCATCAGTTATAAAAACGCTATTGGTCATGACCTCAGATCGTACCATTGAATTTAATTTTATACTATTGATATTTTTGATATTTAATTAGTAAAGAAAGTCCCAAAACTAAAACAAGTTAATCATTAAATTCATAACTTAAGGAATATATTTAAAAGAAACCCACAAATTGGTGAAACTAATTATGCAACTTTTATTTCTCTCTTTCAGAATTTTTTACGATACAGAAAAAAAAACTTTTTTTAAAAAATAGTTTTTTATTACTTTTTGGATTAAAATATTAATGTTTAAAACCAAATAAAAATAGTGTGATGTTTCATATTAAATTTTTTAAAAAGTTTATTAAAAGGTACTGTGCAATATACATCAATATTGTTGTCAAAAACTCGCAAAAATATTTAAAATGTATAAAATCTTTATTTTAAAAATATTTATGTAAATAAAAAACTTAAATAACTCATACAAATGAAAATATTCTGCTATAAGTCTTAGGTAAAAAAATTAAATTATTTGATGAAATATCTAAATAAATAAATTTCAATTAAAATGTTTAAAAACTTAACCAGTATAGTAATAAATAATTTTAATTAACAAAGTTTACAATAAAAAACTGTATACATATTTTCACTCCATAAAATTGTATGAATAATTACGAAAGGGAAATATTGTCAATTTAAGGATGAAAAAGACCGAAATTGAATCTTTCTTCATTTTCAAAATTCTTAATCAAGTATGGAAAACGTTCACACAAATTATGAATAATGCATGCTTTTTTGGAAAATAGCTATTTAGTAAATAATGTAAATGAGATCCTAGTTCATAAAAAGTTACAATTTTTGTATATAAAATGTTTTTCATTAAAAGTGTATAAGATATTGAATACAAATGTATTTTCAAGAAAAATTCAATAATGTAGTTTTTATCTGATGTAAATTGATTGTAATAATGAAAACATTTTTATTTGAATATTGCATTTAAAAAAATAGTAAAACTTTAAATTATTCTCTTATTAACATATTTTATCGTAAGTTAAATTTTGCCATTATTATAAAATCTAGTATTTCAACTAGAGTAATAGTTACTTTAATATATATATAGATAGATATGCGTATAGTATTGTTTTTATGATTTTTATGAAATATTCTTATATATATATATATATATATATATATATATATATATATATATATATATATATATATATATATATATATATATATATATATATATATATATATATATATATATAAGCTGATTTCTTTTAATATTTTTCATTATATCAATAATTCAATGCATTTTGTGATTTACATTTATGAGCATAAATATTCCTCATCCATTCAATTCATTGCTTTTTTCAAATTAAAATTTAAACATATAATCATTTAACTAACATTTCTTTTCACAAAACATTTGTCACTAAATATTTTATTTTATTATATTGATATATATATAAAACCAAATATATGATATTTGATTTCACAGAAAATCTTTATACTTTTTTAAAATAAATCTGTATAAATACTCATTATTCTATGGCTGAATTGAATAATTAAGCTACACTTATGAAATAAATTAGATGTTAGCAGATTCAAAGCTTTGAAATTAATTTCTGGGTTTTAATAATTATATTTAAATTACACATAATAAAAATAATTGTATACTGATACTAAAACAAATTATACTTAAAACATAGCTTATATAATTACTTTGTTGCATGACTTATAGAATTACTCAATCACATAAATTATATTATTACTCATTTGAATTATGTATAATATAGCTATAGTGTAACCTATTATGTAAGCTATAGTGAAATTTCTAAAAGAATAAATTAAGAGCTCCAAATTGTGAGAAAACTTAACTTAGGGAATTAGATGTGAATTTTGAATTTCAGAAGATTGAATATAGACTAGAGGTCTGAAAGATTTGATTCGAATGTTTTATCTGTTTATTTAATTTTAGTTTAAGTATGATCTTTTATAAGCTCTTTCATTGTCAGTTTTAAAAGTATGTCATTTTTGTAATGTGTAAGTCAAACACATATTTTTCTAAATCTTAGGATTAAGCAGTAATAACATTTTTCAAATTGATTTCAAATGTATCAATTTACAATAATTTATTGAAACTATGATTTATTGTTAACTTATAAACCTTCCATTCCAGGTTATTCATGTGGTGTATCATATATGCATGTATATATAAGTGTATATATTAAATTTTATTCATTCGTAGTTTACATTTTATATCAGTTATTTTTTATAAGATTGTTTTCATGAAATCTTATAAACAAGATGCAGAATAAGAATCCTAATATAAAGGATATGTTTGGAAATTTAAAGTAATGTTTAGTTAAAAATAAAGTAAATTTAAATAACATCATCAAGCATTCCATCGCTGTTCACTGCAAAAAATGCTTGATGATTTTATACAAATAACGTTTATTTCAATAAATAAGAGTTGTTAAGAACATAAATTAATATATTATGAAGCACTGCTATTGAATCATATCGATTATATTCTTATACTTCAGATACATTTATTTGAATTTAAACATTAAAACGACAAATTAATAATATTAAACTAGCTTTATCTAGCGGTACATTCATTTAAATTGCAATTTTAGCAATCTACTACTAGATATTTATGATATAGCACTCTGATTTATTGTCATTAATATGTAACGAAGCGTGGATTAAGTAACAATAAACGAGCTGCATAGCTGCATTAGCAGAACACTTGCTCATTTATTTAAGTGCCACTTCACCGTATGCGGTATGAAGACAAATAATGTTATAAGCATAAAATATTACATAGCATTTGATTTAATACTCAAACTCATATATTGCTAAATTAAAGTAATAGTAAATGTCTTTCAACAAAACGAGAATTGAATAGTGAGCTTCTTAAATACAATAATTTAAAAAGTAGCTAGTACTATACAATGGATTTCATCTTACCTAAATTAATAACTTTAATATTTAAAAAAAACATGACAAAATGTTTATGTATTTAAAAATAACGAAATATTTTACATTTTTAAAGTTATTATGTATTTGAATTTTATGAAATAGCTAGGTATACGTGTCTAATAACATTAATTTCATATGAATTCCCCAACTCAATACCATTGATAATAGAAATAACTAATTATTTAATTAAATTGATATTTACATTACCTTAACTATAAAGAGATGAATAGAGGAATTATATGGACAATATCATTCCAGATAAAATATCATTCCACATATAAATTTAGGATTTATATCGCTGATTAAATACGATCATCATAATAACTGTTATTGATATGTTCATAAATAACAATCAATAGCTCTAAATTATTAATTAATGTATGCACTTTCAAATAATAATAACTTAAATTGTTAAATTTAGTATCCTTATAATGTGTATATATCATTATTATGTTTAATGTACGTGAGATTCAGAAGATCTCTAAAAATTGTGCTATGTTCTAAAATTTCTGATGTTGAATTGCAATTTGATTCATCAAAAATTTGAATCTCTATATACTCTTGGATTTTCTTAATAAATAAGCCACATCGTCTGCTTTTTGGTTTTTAAAATAATTATTAGGAAAATTTGCAATATAATTTTGGAAAAACTTAATACCTATTTCCTTTGAATTTTCAATCCATTTCATAAAAAAAAATTAATTTAATTTTTTTTATTTTTTTTAACTCTAGAAATATTTTTCAGACGAAATACAGTTGTTTTCAATTTCATTTATGACTAGTTTTATCTATTTCTGAGTTTGTTTACATTAAATGCCTACAGTTAGGTACATATTATTGAATTTGGCATGACTTATGTATAATTGAATTTGGCATAACTTATACAAAATGTATAAATAAATTATAAATGCATTTATAGTTACTCTTTCAACATATTTCATCTTTCGCTTGATACAAATGATAATGAAATCTGTAAAATATATATATATATATTTTAATATCCTAAATGATATGAAAATACAACTTGTTAGAGTCAGACTTATTGTTAAAAACAAACAAAGAAAACTTTATAACCGAAGAATACATTAAGATACAACAGAATTAGATAAATCAGAAAATAACTATTTTAACATGATAAATGTAAACATTGTTAATATTTGCTGAATTACTCGCATTTGTGCACGGAATTTATTTAGCGAAACCTTATTATTATAGTTAAAAACAATATTTTTTATAGTGAATAAATGAAGCAATTTTACCTATAGATTTGTATAATACTTAATATGTTGATATAATTTATTTATGTGTATTTTCTAGTTTATGCTTTCCAAAGATTTATTATAATTTCTTGTCAGCAATATATTTGAAATACACTGGAAAATGTTTTAATTTTATTTCATATACCATGGCAAGAGAATATGCATGATTGATTGCATTATTTAATGTTTGTTTAATGTATTTTTTAAATCTCCAACAAAACTATAAAAATCAGTTTAATTTCATGTACGATATATAGAAAATACGCACGATTTGCACAATTTAAGAAATCAAATATACGTCACTAGATACTGATAGCTTCTCATTTACAAAGAAGCAAAATTGAAAAATTATTTCAAACAATATATTAACTGGTAAGTTAATTGTTAAAATGATATGACATATCAATTATTTACATTCAGTCTCTATTTTTTAACTTGATTATATGTATCATATCCAGTATGTTTCTAATCCATGCATTTCTGAGCGATATGAGTTTTGAGTTAAAACCAGCAATCTTGATATTAAATTTCAGAATGCTGTTATTATCTCTACTAATGTGTGTTTGCATAAACATACGAAATTCCGTGGTTTATGTTATTGTATCAAACATAGAATAGTGCAATTGCTTATGATTTTATTAGCATCTAAGTACTTTGTTGGAAATATAAATGAAGAATTGTTTCTGTGAATAAATAATTATTTATCAATACTTTGTGATGTTCAAATACAAGAAATGGAGAAAAAGTCAGCACTATAATTGTCTTGAAAGAGATGATTCAAAAAGTTATGATTCATCCTAAGTATCGTGCTAGTGACTGAATTCTCTTTAAAATATTTATGTATCGGTCCCTCTCTTCCTTGATTTTACTTATCAATTAAAAATATTTCAGATACTCTGAAAAAATATAATTTTTTTCATAAATATTATCTTCGGTGATAGCACTGATAAAAATTAAGATTTTATTTTTACTTAGAAAATTTATAAATTAAAATTACTATTTTACCTTAATATGATTCATCAATATTCCTTAACCGATTAAAATAACTAAAAGAAGTAATTAACGAACGTATCTTAATATGCATGCATAAGGTTCAAATATTTTAAAACATGTTACAATTTATTGCTTGCATGTTTAACCATAATTTTTTATAGTAGTTGCGATATTAATTAGCATTTAATGTAATAAAAAGATAATATAAGTATAACTTAACTGATTTCAAAATTGTTGCACTTTACAAATATGGAAAAGGTTTCTGTCTCACTTTTCATATATTTTAACACATTTTAGGATTCAGTGTAAATTATCTTAATGCTATCGATTACTATAGGAACTATGAAATTTTATAAATTCAACACTAAAACCACTGACCATCAAGTTGATATAATATTACTGGAATTTTTTCTTAGTTTGTGAAAGACGACATGCATGCATATGTACTTCTACACTTAGAAGGATTAAGCTCTTCTTGGTTTTAGAGTATTTTTTCTTTTAATTCTTGATCATAGTTTTATAAATTATCTCAGTAAAATATTTAGTTTATTAACTTCTTAAACAAAATTAATCAGCTTATATATATATACACTTATTAATAATGAACTAATAGCAAAAAAACGTAATACATTGTTATATACTGTTATAAAATTAAAAACCGAGAGCTAATTTTGACCATATTTTATAGATTCTATTCTATAAATTTAGATAAAATGCAAAACATTAAATTTCAAAATATCTTTTAAGAAACAATAATATCGTTTTCTTTACGTTCGAATCATTTTATTTTCGCAATACTGATTCCAAATATTTGATATGAACATAAAACTATTATATTTAAATCATCAAAAAATCATTTATTTATTAATTTTATTTAGAATGAATTTTTAAAACGCGCCGCATTCTCGCCTATGCAAATTCTATATGCTCTTCTCCCTTGATACATAATCAATTTTAAATCTAAAATATATTTCCCCAACTTTCTTCAACTGTTTCTCACCCTGAAATATTTCTCAGAAATATTCCGTGAAGGTATAACTGCATTTACTTTTTATATGAAAAAAATAACCTTCTTGAAACTTATAGAAATATATAGTATTAGATATATTAAATCGGAAACGATTTGCCTTACTAAATCCGTTTCGAGAGAAATGGCAATTTCAGCTTATGGGAGTTTTATAAGAAATTGTGGAAATAAGAGTGATAATACCCAGAAAACGTAGAAAGAAACAAATAAAAATTGTTGAGAAATCTATGGAAGGAGTTTCCCACACCATCTTTCAGCCAACAATAATAAATCTCCAGCTTCAAAATAAGTGAAATAAAAACTTTGCTCCTCAAATTAATTTTTTTTTTCGGTTCGAGTTAAAAGATAGTATATTTCTTCTTTAATCATTGTATGACAATAGGACTTTCTTTTATTATTTTAAAACCTTTTTCCTTTTATTTCTCTAGAACGAGGAATTATAACTGATTATTATGTATATATATTAATGAGATATGTCATTAATTTTATACTACATTCTTCAATAAGTATAATATTTCACTTTACATATATTTTAATGATGTACTATATTTGTGTCATTTAATGCATACTACTTGCATTTAAGGAAATAATATTTCTGATTATATTTGGACATTTAAAAGTGTTTACATATCCACAAACAAAATGATTTCTCTCTCTCTCTGCATATATATATATATATATATATATATATATATATATATATATATATATATATATATATATACATATATATATATATATATATATACATATATACATATATATATATAATATATATATCTATATATATATATTAAGCATGTTGCTTTAAAAACCTATAGATATCTCTTTATGTAACATGCATATTATAAAAAAATACACTTAATACACATATTTTACATTTAAAACTGGCTTTAATAGCGTAACCAGTGTACATTCTGCTTATGGATAAGCTGTGGAAGATTTTTAATACGCTTTAATACATTTGGAATTGTATGCAAGTGCCAAATAATTAATTATGACTGGCATTTGCGTTCCAGATTAACTCGTTATAAAACTAATTTAATGCACTTCTCGGTTTGTTAACACTCAGTTTTTTTCTTTTTTTTTTTCTAATCTTATGGATAATTTTGAAAAGAGTAACAGAAATTTATTTTTCTTTTAAAATGTTATTCTTTTTTTTGTCTTATAAATATTTTATGGTTAATAACACCTGTCTGCAAATGTTGTTGGATATTTTGAAGTGCAAGAAGAGTATATTGTCTATATTTAATAAAAAATTTAAGATAAATTGCTCGAAGAAAAATCATTGTAATATCAGTGAACTATTGTCCTGGATGGTAATCTATTGTTTTAACTTTTAACTTGGTGTAAAGAAGATTTTTGCAACAAATTCATTGATAATGCAATATCTTATGTGTATGTAAATGCTATTTTGTTTACTTTTACAAAGTTTGATTACTAATGGTGCCACGCGAGTTTATGCAATGCATAATATGTAAAAAGAACTACAACAATTAAAAAAAATTCTCACTCAGTGAAAAGTTTTAAATTAAGTAAAATTTTAATTAATTCTTGAAATTAATGTTTTTAAAATAATTATAAATATCAAATTTGAGAAAGGAAAATTTTATTTTAGAGATTTTGTCTTGATAATGTTTCTACATGAGCACATATTCTCTAAATGCAATTTAAAACTACTTTACTAAAATCTTTACTGATTAGATACTTAAAGCCCTTTGTAATAAGAATTATTTTCACTAATGATTTTTTATATCAAAATTATTGATTTAATAATTTTGGAAACGTTTCGAGTTACATTTTATACAAATACAGTCTATCTGAAACAGTTCCAAAAAAAATAGAAAGTTTACATAAATATTATCGATTTACACAGTTTCAGCAATTATTATTTATTTACACAGAGCAAAAACTATTTAACTTAAATTATATAGTATTAGAAATAAATTTTTCTGCCACAAAATGAGAATTTAAAAAATATTAACATTTATAACTTTTAAAAAAAAAATTAATGGAAATTAAACACAAATAAAATATGTAATTTACGTTTTTTGTGACTTTGGCCACAAGAAGAATTTCTTAATGGCATTAGAGGACTTTGAATTGAATTGTATGAAAATAAAGATCATAAAGAAGCCAAGGAAGAAATCTTAAGCGAGAAAAATGTAATGACCAAAAAACTTTAATAACATATTCAGAATATTCTAAAAATAGTATTATTTAATCTTTTCAGAAAACTAAAATGAAATGACGGATGTGGAATTAGGAATCCAACAAAATTTAAATTAAAAGTAGCTAAATGACCAAGAGACATGTAGTGATTATTTTTGCATTGTTTTATTTAATTCAGATTCTAAGAACTAAATAATTTATGCAAATAAATATCGCAAAACTTTTAAATATTTAATTTTGAATTTTCCTGAAATGATAAAATTACAAACTGAAAGTGTGTATAATGACTTCAATAATATTTGAACGTACTATTTTACTGAAAAAGTACACTTTATAAAATAAATTATAATTAATTTCATAAACATATATAATCTGACTAGTATCTATGCTGAGTGCATTAAAATATACAGAAGGCACAAAAAGTCATTTAGAGTCTTTAAGATAGGAATCATCATTGGTATTAAATTACATGACTGTTACTATTTCAAATCTGTTTTCTTTCAGAAAAGTTTTTTGAAATTCATTTAGTAGTAAATTTATGGTATATATGCATGAATATATATTGTACTTATCACAATGAAGCTTAAGACTTATTATTTTACGATATGTTAGAGATTGTGGGAAACCAATAGCGGGTTAGTTTTTATATACCTTTTTATAGAAACTTCCCGCCGATGACGATAATGTAGGTTCCACAGCACTTTTCACTTCGTCTTCGGATCCAAAGCACTTGTCTCTGAGCTACCCTTTCATGTACAGAAACAAGTGGTTATCGGACGGCTCCAAGTTTCGACTGTACAGCGAGAGATCAAACTTCCCAACAAAACTGTTGAATCTTCGTGTGTGTGTCACGAACCGCATGGAGCAAGGCGTTGTCAGGAAGCAACACAATTCCTTTACCCAGAATTTCTCTCTATTTGTTTTGAATTGTTCGCAGTGGTTTTCTTAAGGTATAACAATATCGTGCTGCATTGGCTCTGTGGGGAAATGCAGTAAGCGAAACCTTTTTCCTAACCACAGTACAAGTGATGTTTTGTGCTGACAATGTAATTTTAAACTTTTGTTTTTTCGGAGATTGAGTATGTCTCCACACCATTGATTACCGTTTCGATTCTGATGTGATATGGCAAACCCGCCTTCCATAAGCTTTCACAATTTCTCTTAAAAATGCCCTCCTTTTCATTTGTATAGTGTGAGAAAAGTCAACATACAAACAATTTGCTTGGTTTTGTAAATTTCATTGCAGTAAGCAGTTTTGGTGTCAATCAGAAACACAAATTGTAATAAATGGTCTTTTATATTTCTTCCAAAACTGTTCATGGAATTTGCAGAAATATATTTGAAAGCGTCGTGGTTGTTGTTGCTGTTTTGTGACAGCTAGGCTGGAAATATGTCATGCACAGCTCCATTTTTTCAACTGAACCATAATTTAGTATGTAGTCCCACAGTGTCATGTTTGTGAAATGTTTATTCTCTTGACTTTTTATTAACTTTCCT
This sequence comes from Latrodectus elegans, assembly GCA_030067965.1. Taxonomy (NCBI): domain Eukaryota; kingdom Metazoa; phylum Arthropoda; class Arachnida; order Araneae; family Theridiidae; genus Latrodectus; species Latrodectus elegans. The sequence continues at coordinate 72,880,811 of CM057811.1, read as the reverse complement.
TACCAAATCATTGCTGACTACTCACAATGGATATTTGTTTGACCTTCATTAAGCATTCTAATCCAGTTTCCCCATTCTATCACTCATTGTTTTTTCACCAAAAATATCTTTAATTTGTCTATAGATTCCAGCCAATTTCACATTCCTTACATTCAGAAATCGATAGCATTTTAAACTTCATCAAACTGAAAAAAAACAATGTAGAACAACCTAAAACGTGTCAGTTGAGAGCCATTGAACAAGGAAGACTAGTTCGTATGTGAGAGATACCAACTGTAGTCTTGCAGCTGTAGTACAGTGAAATGGTATTTTTTGCGAATAAGTCTCCTATTTTAAACCATAGTTGAAATTTTACTCTCTAGTTTTTCAAATATAAATTACAAAAACTAAATTATATAAATAAATTAACATAAAATTTTTGTCATTATTTAATTATGTTGATTACTCAATTATTTTTAATAATTCAAGTCAGATAAATATAAAATTTATTTTTCACAATTAATTATATTTTACATACTTGTAGCAATAAAGTTTTTTTTTCTGCATGCATTGGCAGAGACTTTCAAAAATAGTTATTTTAAAAATACTTCATTGAAATAAATACAATTTTATGGGAATGATGTATTGTTACAAAATTTTTGAGTGTTTCATGGAATGAAATTATTGCTGATTTAAATATTATAGGTTGTGTTACCAACAAATTTTACTTAACCAAATTTATGAATTTAATATTGTCAAGTTAATATTTTGAAAATTAACGTATAAATCCTTAACTTTATATTATTTTGAAAATTCTTGAATTTGCTGTATTGTGTAGTGTTGTTTTAAAATTAGCAGAATTTTAAATTGATTCTGTACATAAAATCTTTACATGGATATCATTAAAGCTTTCTCATTCAAATAAGTTAGCACAGTTTTCTTATTTCAAATATTTATGAAAATTCATAATAAAAAAGACATATACTTAAATTTTAGAAAATATACTTGGATGTTCTATCTTGAGATCATCTTAAAATATGGGAAAGTATTGCATAAGGATCTAATATTATTTTATTCCTTTTTATTTAAAAAGTATTTAGATTTTTTAATATTATAACTTAAATTTTAGTACTATAATAACACAACGTAAAATTTAGAAAAAAATAAGTATTTTCCCTCTCTTCATTTTTCTTAAAAAGTTCTGAACTTAACAACTGCTTGATTAAAAAATTTTCTTCATTTATTAAAAAAAAGTCTGTCTCAAATGTAATTTTCTTAGTAACAGAAAGAGCTATAAATATCGTTATTTCAAATATTAAGCAAAGAAATTAAAAATAATCCTAAAAAGGAATCTTTAATCTACATTTAAGGAAATAGAAAGAAATGAACTATTGATATAGAAGAAAGCAATTTGGGTTAGAATTAAGAAGTAAAGAAAAATTACCTTTGATAAAAAATTCATTAAAAGTCTGTTCATGTAAGAACTGCTTTAATGCTCATAGAGAAGTGAGATAATGAAGAATATCTCAAAAATAAGGATCCTTAAAACATTTAATACATGCTTTTTTACAATAAAATAAATAGAAGGATATTAAAGAAAGTATTTCTATCATGAAAGCTAATTTTATAACTCTTAAGAGCTAGTTCAGATTACTAAATGTGTAAAAATTAATACAGCTTAACCCCATTTCAAAAATATATTGAGCATTTAGATTAATGTTTACTGTAAATATTATAGAGTTTTATGCAAATATTCTCTTTTATAGTTTATCTATTAATATAAAATTTTAAGAGAAATCTTTGTTTTTCATATTTTATAGAAAAGTTCCTTTTCATGCAGTAATTAGAAATGCGATGTAAAGAATTCCATTTTTAATTTAAATTCTAAAAAATAGTTTACTTTTGATATCAATTGATGTAATCTACATCTCTGAGAACACAGATGGATGCAAAGATTTGATCTCATTTCATAGTTGAAATACTAACTCATAATATTGGGTAAAATCCATAAGAAGTGAAATGTATAAAATTCTACTTACAAAAATCAAACATTTTTAAAATGTTAGTTATTCTAACTTTCACAAAAATATAGACCTTGATTTTTATATTGGAAATAAAGACAATGCGACAATGGAAATAAAGACAATGCGACAATGGAAATAAAGACAATGCGACAATGGAAATGAAGACAATGCGACAATGGAAATAAAGACAATGCGACATTGGAAATAAAGACAATGCGACAATGGAAATAAAGACAATGCGACAATGGAAATAAAGACAATGCGACAATGGAAATAAAGACAATGCGACAATGGAAATAAAGACAATGCGACAATGGAAATAAAGACAATGCGACAATGGAAATAAAGACAATGCGACAATGGAAATAAAGACAATGCGACAATGGAAATAAAGACAATGCGACAATGGAAATAAAGAGAATGCGACAATGGAAATAAAGACAATGCGTTTTTGTTGAATAGGTGTCAATTGCTTAAGAGCGGATTTTTGCGTCGTTTAAGATTGCTTGAGGTACTTAAAAATTTAAATTTTGAGAATTTTTCTGACCAATACATATGTTGAAAAGCTTTAAAGAAAATCAATTATTTGATAAGATGAAGAGGGCATGTTGTCATCTATTAAATAGAAATTAGAATTAAAAGAATCATTGAATAGAACCTTTCATACATTTCAAGATTGAATCTGTCTCAGAACAATTACTGTATTAGTTTGAAAAGATGCAAGGTTACTCTAGCATCTAAAAAGTTAATTCCTAAATCTTAAAACCTATCTTACCATAAAAACCTTATTTCTCTATCATTAAACAGCATCAAGAATAGGTAACATTAAACACTGTATACATTTTTAATGGGTTCCTTCCCATGTTGGATTGAGTGGTAACAAAACTGCAGATAACTTGGCTAAGTCTACGATTGATAACACCTTGAGGGCAATGTTATTTTAACGTTTTCGGAAATCTCCACAGTTAAAAAGATGGAATTAAACGCGATTTGGAGAGATCCACCTACCCACTCTTGGTACTTTGGGGAAAAAAAAAACTCTTAGGTGGTACCAGTTCAGTGTCCGCGGGAAACAGCAGACAGCTCTTTCCAGTTTTTTGAGTGGCCACATTAGGTCATTTTCCTTTCAACAGGGTCAGGAAGTCTTTCTGAGTTTCACTGGTGAAAGAATGATTAGGCCTACTGTGAAAGAGGTTTTGGAGAATCCTATTTTATTTTTAGAGTTTTTAATAATTTTTAGTTTTATGGAGAGGGTTTAGCTTAGCTATACCATCTGGGATATGAAATAACAACAACAAGAATAGGTAGTAGGTCATTAGTCATCATCATTAAGAAATATTTGTGAACCAGTACACATGTTAATGTTACTTATGACACTTGGACAAACCAAGCTTGCTATGTCTTGGTTATGCAAATTTATGTCAGTAGGGTGCGTCTTTCGTTTAATCACGAAGAGGAAAATACGACTTTGTTCTTCAAATCCTCCGATAGATGGTACCACCAGAAGATCCACTAACTCAATTTTGACATTGATCTGTAGGGAGAGAATTTTTTCTCCAGACCATTTGCCCATGGTAACTGCGAAAACCAGTGCAAATAAATGTAATATCCGTGTAAGCAACAGCGCTACTTTTTATTAAGTAGATTGTATTCTCTTATTTTAATTCTATTTACAGGTGTTAAAATTTTACACACTTTTAAAAATAGTTATAAAATACTATATCACCGTGGATATATTTAATTTTCTTTGTTTTATTAATGAATGAGTCTTTTTATGTTGAAAATTTAATTTTATTCCGAGCAATCATTTCCCATGAGAAAAAATAGTATTTTTTATCATAGTCAAGTACTTCCTCATTGCTTGAGATAAATCCAGTCTTTTCATATTTTTGCGTGATACCAATGCCTATGAGAATCTGCAGTGATAACCAAAACGAAAAATCGATAACAGAAATGATAGCTATTAGATGAAAAATGATTGGTTGCTATTTCTGATCTTGAAATAAACTTAATGATAACTTCCGTTCTACTTCAAATATGCTACTTGTGGTCTCTTAACCATTAGATTGAAAACATATCCCATTTAAATCAGGCAGAAAATATATTTATTATTAGACAAAAAAATAAAAAATAAAATTTTTTCTGAAATTTTTGGTTACGTTTTTTTAACCTAAAATAAATTTCTAGGTATTTTACAAAATTACTTAAATTAAATAATTTTTGAAGCCTTTTATCTTGTTAAATTTTAATTAATTTTTATTTACATTTATTATCAAATTTTATCATGCAAATAAAATAGCTAAGTAGTTAAAAAATTAATTACATCGTGTGATAAATTTTATGTGAACTAATTAAAATTATAATTAAAATATATTACTAAAATTAATGTATTAAATATTGTTATTCCTTGAATTATGTAGACGATATTTATGTTAACTTCTTAAATAATAAAGTTTCAATGATCCAAGTTATGTTAGCATATTTGAATTATTCTTTTTAGAATTTAGGTTAATTAACAATTTTCTTACTGGGAAAGATGTACTTATTTGTAAATCTAAATAAATTATTAAGTAATAAAAGCTAAACATATTATTTCAAAAGCTTTTATTTTGTACAGAGATGTAGGAGGGCAAAATTGTAGAATAAAAAAGTTATTACTTGCTGTACAACTGGACAAGTCGTTTGACTACGATTTAATTTTAAGTAAAATTGTTAAGCAGACTGTTAATCAATAAATTAAAAGAAGAATTATAATTAATGAAATATAGAATAACATCAAATTCCCATCAGTAAGTCCTTAAAGACAAATAATTTGATGTAAAAATAAAATACTTATATATAAAACTGTCTTAAATAAATTTTTGTCAAAATAATTGTATCATATTTTCATTAACTAATGAATTTTCGAAATTGTAATTCAGAGAATAATTAAAATACTCGTGAAAAGACTGTGATGCATCAAAATTATCTTTCAAATTTAACAATTAAATATTTTTGGTAATTAAACTTTATCTGATTACAAATCTCAATTTCTGAATTTCATTTTTATTATTAAATTTGATGTTTTAATGGTTGAGGATTCACTTGAAACTGCAAGTAACTGGCTAATTAAGCCTCGTGTGTTTAAAAATAACTATAAGTTAATGAACCAATTATTCTATTTCCATTTCATAAACGAGAATTATGTTGTTCTTATGATTCTTTACAAGGAATTATATATATATATATATATATCTGAAGCTCTGTTGAAAGGTGTGATTATTATTTTAAAGATTCCATTATTAATTCACTTCAAACGAGCTATTTAGTTCTATTTATACATTTAAATTGTATTTTGATATAAAAAATGAACTCAAAATGATATTCTCCTTTAACATTTTAACTAAACCTTAAAAATATGTTATGTCTTAAACTCTATTGAATGCCTCTGCGTGTATTATAAGAGAAATATTTTGCCACTATTAATACAGACAATATTTACATTAAAAAAGTTTGTTTTTTACGGCTGAAATATAATTATAACTTTATTTTACAGTACTTCCTACAGAAGGTCCAAAAATAACTGGAGGTGAATCCAAATACAGAATAGGGGATACAGTTAGAGTTAATTGTACTTCTTCAAAATCAAAGCCCGCAGCAACTTTAAGATGGTACATCAATGATGAATTGGTAATAAATGCATATAATTTACACTCTTATGCTTCCCATATTTTTAATTTAAATTAAAAAAGAGCAATTATAAAATTAAAGGGGATTAAACATATGCCATGTGTATAAGTTCATTAATATTTATTGATTACATGAATATTCAATGTAACACCGAAATAAAATTAATAAAACACAATTAATTATTTAACTGAGATAAACGAATACATTTTAAATGAACAAAATTTAAACTTGTCTCCGGTTCGATGATACATACATAATAATATTTAGTAACACTTTATCAAAGTAATTGAAGCATACGGTGGATATTTAGGCGATCAAAACTCGACATACTGTGCACAAATGATTACGGAATATAGGTACTACACTTTCAGTTTACTGATTCTGCCAGTTTTCGTTTAATAATATATTCCAAACTTTTCTGACTTATAAAATTTTTCCCTGACAATATGCGAAAGATGTTGATTTTGACTTAAGGGATAAATTTATTATATGAATTTAATTAATCAAATCAATTTTTAGGGCATTTTTCCCTCCTAAAACATAAACACGTTTTTGATAAATACTAAAGTTGCTTACATTTTAAATACAATAATGTGGTATTTTTCAATTATAGAAGCTTTATACATCAGCCTAAATTTCAAAGGTGTGCTTTTTATGTTTCTTATAAAGCACTGATTATGGGATTCAATATAAAGACATAAAAAATTTATGGAAATTATTTTATATGGAAGAATTTATTAGCCTTTAAATATTTTGCATTATTATATGTATTAAATTTTCTCGTGAAAAGAGTTGGAAATAATAAGATACACACACATTCAATGACATTATCTCAATACATACTAAAAATATTAATTCCCAGAAATTTACAGAATACTTAGAAGTGTTCTATTTCCTTCAAGCAATTTTATTAAATCACACGGAAATAGAATAATTATTTTTATACAGGAAACTTATCAGTTGATACCTGAGGAGATTAAGATTTGCTATTATTCTCATAAAATTTCCAGTAGTTTCAGAGTAAACGTTTGAAATAATATGATCTGAAATTGTCGTCACAATGAATCAATGTGAATCTTTCACATATTCATCTTCAAAACAGATTTCCAAGCAAATTATTGTGTCATATAAATTCTTATCATTTATAAGAATCAAGCATATTGCTTAGCATGCTTCAGATGATTGCTTGATCAAGTCGTTAGACTGACTTCAAAATAGATGATGACTTCAGTAATTCTAAAATGCATCTTAAAATTCAAACTTTAATGCGAAATTTGAAAATTTTCTAATGGAATAGTTGTTTTATATAATCTACATGAATATAATTAAAAGACACTATGTAAATTACAATGTAGGCATACAAAGTAAGCAGGAACTTTTTTGTTATGTAACTTTAATTATATATATATATATATATATATATATATTTATATTTATTTATTTTGTATTAATGCAATAATTAAAATAAATATATTATATTTACGTAAAGAGAAAAATAAAAAACAAAGACTTTAAATAAATATAACAACTTTCAAGGATATAAGTACTTCTCTCAGAGAAAAATATTGCTTTTTGCACTTAAGAATTTGCTTTGCACTTGTTATATTAGGAATGCCTCTTGAAAAATCTCAAAAGAAATACAAGTATTGATAAAAAATTACTCTGTATCACTTATTCTCGGGTATAAAGGATAATTAATTTCATCTCTCTTTTGTATTGTCATTTTTATGTTGATTTTCATTAATTTAATTCAGTTATGCATATTAAGTTGAAGTACCTTGGAATTTAGCAGGTTATTTTTTTTTGACTCGGTAAAAAAATTAAAAATAATTTTAAAAATAGGTTAACTGATTAAATTTGTTATAGAGAAATGCTTTAAAATATATATAGTTTGAACTTTTTCACTTCTAAAATGTTTCTTTTCAAAAATGTTAATTTTTTCAGCATATATATATGTGTGTGTATATATATATATATATATATATATATATATATATATATATATATATATATATATATATATATATATATATATATATATCTTTGGTTTGTCAATCTGTCATTCAGGCTAAGCCAGAATACGAAATGGAACATTCGACAACTTTACATGCAGATAGTCTGGAGACCAGTAGTTTGAGCTTGAAATTCATCGTGAGTGAGTACCATTTCCGAGGAGGAAATATGAAGCTGAAATGCACTGCGACCATTTCCAGAGTATACACTATGAGCAATGAGGAGATGGTGTTTGGAGCAGATTTACGACAACAGGCATCAGGACTTCAAATAACCGAAAATTTAAGTCATGGTAAGGAGAGGGATATTTTGATTCATTAAATAAAAGAGAAAATTGTCATGACAAAGGAACTCTTTACATTGCATATATTTATATTCCATTTAAAATTTAAAGACAGCATAAAATGAATGTTTTGGCGATAGCATTAGTGACTTATAAAAATTAAAAGTAATTAAGATATTCAATATTAAGATAATATCAATATTAATATATTAAGAGGAATTCATATTTCATTCTATGGAATGTATTTATGATAGAAACAGAATAAAATATTTTAACAACATATTTTATTTAACTTTATTATTTTAAATAATACATGTAGGGTTTGTATTTTTTATCTAAAGATAATTATTAAAAAAAACTATTTGTTATATATTAATATTCTTAATTTCAGGCCTCCCTTGTTAAAATATAATTTTTTCTGCAAATTTGTTATTTTAAAAAATATTAGACGATATTCTTGAGGAAAAGAACATTTTTCTACATTGGATACTGTAATTAAATTTTTTTGAAGTAAACTCTTCTCAAGTATTAAATTTCGAAAATTTGTGTAAATTAATTTTTAATCAATTGTATCTTTAACATTTTAAGTAATTTCTCAAATGCTTAAAAAGTATATTTAAGCAGATTATTATTTTTATAAGATATGAATTATACATTTTATTTAATTATCTCAGAACAAATGGAACTTTTATATGTCCTTATGTATTCATTAAATTTTGTAAACACTAATTAATATTTAGACCTTAATAAAACATTTCTTTTCCAAAATAAATATATGTTTACTATAAGCTGCATATAACTATATTTTCCATGCATATATAATTTGTTCACATCAAAATAAGTTAACTTACTCAGTGTTGTCAATGTGTAAATTCACTTCAGTATTTTATTTAGAAAACAAATGTGGATATATTTCATATTTGGGGTGAAATGAAAATGATTTTAGGTTCAACTTCATTTTTACTGTCATTGAAAACTCTAACTAAAATTTTAAAATATTTTATATTACCAAACTATATGAATCTGCATTAAAATTAAAATTTTATTTCAATAATTAATTATTATTAATTCATATTACTTTGGAGTGTACATATTAAAATTTTATTTGTACACTCCAAAGTAATATTAAGATCCCCTTTTCACACCCACAAAAAATATTTTATTTTACGCTGAAAACCATTAAGATTGAAAGAACGATTTTTTTTAAATAAGAGCGTATTATCAAAATATTGTACGGTATTTTCATAATACGGTCTTATTTAAAAAATCTTAAGGTATTATGAAAATATTGTAAGGTATTTTTATAATATTATAAAGATATTTGTGATTTAAATACAATGTGAGAAAATTCTTACTTTAAATATTGTTTATCTGTGTGGCTGTCTTCATCCTTTAAAAAGTACACTTTAATTATCATTGAAGCTAGCCTTTGATATAAAATCCTACGTATTATTTTTTTAAATTTGTCATTAAATTTTCTTTTTCTTTTATTGTTAATATCAAAACTCTAAATTTAATACTTGGTAATTTCTTTTAATCATTTCAATGCCTTTGGGAAACAAACAAGAATATTAATGCTTATCTTCTTCAATAATTTACGCCTCACCTATCTCTAAATTTTAGCTTAAGGATCGATAATTACTACTCTATTTGACACAGATTTCAATTATTTTTTTACATAATTATTATAATATCCTTATCAATGTGTCAATACGAATTTTAAATATATTTAAAATATATGCACATATATTTATCATAATATATTAATTAATCTGCATCTTCTTAATTTAGTTTTATACCTGAAATCATTTTATGATATTCTGGTATTCGTTTGACTGTAACATTTTCTGTTAATATGGAGGCCATATACTTTTCTTCAACATAATTGAAGTTTTTTTTTTTTTTTTTTACCTATCTCTTATCATATAAATATAGAAATATTCAACCGAAATAAATTTAATACAGTTGCGTGAGTAGTAGCTCGTAATCACCCTCCATTACTGAAAAACCGTATTTTATTGTTATAATGTGTTCTTAGTACAAAGCAATTTAATTGCCATTTTTAAAGCTTTAATTTTGGATTTTGAGTATTCACAAACATTTTCAGAAAATATTTTCTCTCATCGTTGCAGTGGTCATCAAACAAAAAAGTTGCTTATATCATTGTCGTTCGGTTTAAATAAACGTTTTACGTAAGATTCGAAATCTACATATTAAATTATTTGGTACCTTATAAAAGCTTTAAAATACGTATTTTCAGTTCGCGGTTCCGCAACTAAATATAATTTTTATTTATATTTTCGCATGATAAGAAATATGTACAACGAAATTTCCCCTATTATATCTATTTATATGATTAAATAGAATGTTTAGTATTCCGACTGTTCAATACAATTAAGAGAATGCAATATTTTTATCTTATTATCTTAGTTGGTTTTTATAATATGTTGATATTTTAATATGTATTAACTCTAGTATGCTTTATGTTAAACATTCCTCTACTTGGAATATACAGAAGTCTTTCAAAATCATACGAATTTACAATACTATACATTTTTTTTTAATTCATTGAAAATTTTCGCATTGCATCAATGATTTTTGTAGTTGCTTAACATACTTTTGAGAAAACTTTCAATCTTCCTCAAATAAAAGAGTTAAGGAACATCATAGAAGCGATTCTTTATATGTAATAAAAAATATCATATTTCAACTATTGTGTGTTAGTGTATTCTTTTGCTGTTAGAATGTATTTCAACTATAATATTGTACAAAGCAATTTTAGTACATATGCATAGTTTCCATAATGGTTAAAAAGGTCATAGAATGCATTTATCAAATAATTGAAGTAGAAGTAAGATACTCTAATTATTTCGAAAGATTTGCTAACATTGAAAGTATTGTCATCATCTCACAAATTGTAATTATAAGAAGTTAGTTTTTAAAAATTTCCTAGACTCGATAAAATAATAATTCCAAGTGCTTATTCTATTTGTAATTGCAAAATTATTTGACTTAGTTTTAAGCCGCCAAGGGATATACTATTCCGAAGAATCAAAAAATAATAACTCAAATTAAGTACATTTGAAATTATATGCTCATATATTTGTTCATATAAAACCACTGAAAACTGATGGTTTTAAGCTAAATTTTATTTTATTTTAGGTTTAAATCACACAAGTACAAAATGTCAAGAAATAAATTATTGTATATACTAAAAATATATATGTGCGAGCACAAAGAAATATGAAATATAGTGCGATACTTGAAAAAATACTAGCAGATATAATATAATTGACTTTTTATTTCTGAAGAACAATACAAACATGTAATATATTTGACTAACAAGTTGAGATTTTTGAGATTAATTAACATAATTATAACAATCATAAATTTTAGGATTCTAAAATATACTAGTATTAAATAGCAATAAAAATATTATTACAGTTAATGTTGGAGCTATTCCTGGCAAATGTAATGAAAACATAGTAACCGTATAGTACAAGATATTATTAAATTGCAACCTTTGTTTGGTAATTATGACAAATAACAATTCTATTTCTTCAATTTAAAATATCCAGATTCCAATAAGACGATATAGACCTTACTTTAAATCTACTAGTTTGATGTAAAGATCTAATAGGCAATATAATTTCCTACTTAAGTAAATTGTGTATAACAGTCTGCTAAGAAATGCTTAGTTAAATTAGCGTTGTTTAGATATTCTTAAATATAGAGTAAAGATGTATCATTCGCTTATGAACCTAATGAATAAAAATATTTTATTCCTATACTTCCAAAAGAACAAAAAATAAAATTTGTTAGAAAATATTTCAGACATTATAAAAATTACTACTAAATATCAGCCCCAACTTTATTGCGTTGAATACTTGAAAAATATGCTCAAGCAATGTAACAAAAAATAATATGACAACAAAATAAATCTATTAAATCTATTATTTTTGAAATTTCTCTTTATAAGAAATCAAATGATATAGCTTTGAACATTTGTCTAAAAAAAAGGTTACTTACAGCAAGACAATGAAAAATCAAAATTTTGTACTTTCCAATTACTAGGATTTTTTTAAACCAAGGATTATGGGGTATTACCATTCTAATAGTATAAACCGAATTATGTAATATGTTTTTTCATTGTCTTACAATAATTTTTTCCAACTAATTGTTAATCTTACTGTGTGTGTGTGGATCACCTTATAATACTATAATTTCTCTTTTTTGCTATTTTATATTTAATTAGATAATTCATTAATAATTTATTTTTGAACTTAGTCCAAAGCTCCTCAACAACAAATCAGAGAATGCACTGGAAAGCCCTTTTCTACTTAGTTTTTCTGATCGTAAGCTTCAGAAGTTTCATTGATATTCAAAGAAGTCTAGTCGACCCATTTGGATGAACATGCTAACTGGTGATCCTTAACTGTAACTGTGTATCCTTTCTTTGTATTTGATGTTGCGCACATTTAAACTGAACAAAACGTGCCAGTATTTAATGTTTAAGTTTCGCATATACTTCACAAGACGGATATACTGGTAAAATCAGAATAATGCAAGTGAAATGTATACAACTTGTGGTGTGTTTTTATAAATGATTATCCTTGAGCAATTTTATCTAATGTTTGTACATGAGTATTTGAAAATACTGTTGAGTTACGAGTAAAATGTTAAATTTAAAATTAATAAAATTATTTATAATAATTTTCTGGAACAAAGAATTGATAAAAATATTCTTACGATATGAGTATTAATTTATTATGATAGTAAGACTCAAATATTTATAAAAAAAATTTAATTTCATTCACACTAAAACTTATATTTTTAAAAGTTAATTCATAAAACTTGAGTAGTTTATATTTTAATTGCTCAATTATAAGTTTGCTTCCATGTATTTACATTAATCCTTTTTGTATATTTTGTACTTTTTGTTCTTATTTGAACAAAACTAATTCAGTAGTTTTTTTTTTCATAATTTATGTGTTTGATAATGAAGAATTAATTTCAGACATGCTAATTAATACAAAATGCATTAAACTAGAAAATTAAATTAATATTCATATTTCTATATTTTAATTTAACCATTACTAATTAATAAAATTTACTTACATATTTATAAATTTAAACATCAAAATAAGATATTAAATTAATATTGTGATTTAAGTTAACGTATTATTAAACAATGTCATTTGTTGTTATCCATAGGTATAATATTTTAAAAAAAATACAGTAAAGAAATTTTTTATTTCTTCTAAGTTACTTAAATTGACTTCCTCATATAGATAGTTTATCATTACATAATGAAATATTCTCTAAATATTTCCAGATCTATAAGATGACTGCACTCAAATATTAGAAAATAAAAATGAACTATAAAAACATGAACTAAGGAAAAATAATAAAATAAGTGACTGAATAATTAGGAAATTAATGAAAATGAAGTTATATTTGTGATATATCATAAAATAAAAATGATATTTACATTATAAATGTGTGTATGTTTCAATCTCTAATTGTTATAAATAAATATAAAATTAATTTATATGGAATTGTACATTTTTGTAAGATATAAATGTATTGTAAAATTTTGGTGTAAAATGTGTTGTGAATAAAAACCTGTAATTATTCTTATGGAAGTTATTCAGTTTTCTAAATATTCAATATTTTAATAGAAAAAGGCACAGCAATTAAAAAAGTAAATTTAAAATAATTACATAATTTATCATTTAAAGATATAACTCTATGTTTTTCATATTAAAGTTTATTAAACAGACAAACAAAATTTGTCTCTTTACATTTTGCTCTATTAATCACCTAAAAGTTTAATTTTCAAAATATTTTGCGACAATAGGAAATTGCTCTATTTACTATATCATTCAAAGTTATAAATTTAATCTCAAAAAAACGTAACATTTCATAGCATCAGCATTGCACCTGTGCAAATTTTTGAAAATCAATTAATATTTTCCAATTGAAAAATGAAAAATAAAATAAAATATTAGAAAATAATATTCTCCCCCCCCATATCTAGTTACTATAGTTAATTAATTAGGTATTACGTATATGTATAGGGAAATTTAGAAATAGATTTTTATTTCGATTCTTGTTAATCATATGTCTATAAAATTGGAATATAGTATTTTCTTTTGTCTTATGTCAGCTAGGCTGGCCATATGGGGTACGCTGCGTCACTTTTTCATACTGAACCATATTTGGTGTGAAGTTTGACTGCTTCAGTACACACATGCCATAGTGACCCGTGTATAGGGTAGGCAACCATTCAAACCTCATTCATACACAGAAAGGACAAAGATAGGATAGATGGAGAGAGAAAGTACATCCATTCCAGAAACGGGATTCGAACCTAGGACCTCCCTATCTGCAGTCAGGCACTCTGACCAACAGACAGGGCGGTCGGCAAATATATTATTGAACTTCATTATACAAAATATCACTTTTGTGTTTAAGTTTAAAATATAAACTTTCTAAATTAAGTTGAAAATGTAAAAAAAAATTAGCTTAAGTTTTTACATAAAAAGTATAATGAATCGCGTAAATTAAGCATATTGTTTATATTATTTTTTTATGATTAGTTTTGTTTTTTATATAATACATTTTCACATGTGCTATTTTTAATGAGGAAAATATACACTAAAATTATATAACAAAAACACACTTATTAATAAAAATAATGTACAGTAATTTAAGTCATAAATGCTTTATAAGAAACATAAATTAAATGACTCAGGAATTTTATTATTGAGAAAAACATGCTTAGTAATTTGCTTAGTAATTACATAAAAAAGAATTTCTCTTTCTTGTAGAAAAAATTATCCATGTAAATTAGTACTAAATATTCACATTAATTATTCATTCCATTCTTTTACGCTCACTCATTTCTATATTACCTTTCAATATATTAATTTATATATTTATAGTAATTAACATAATAGTTAATGATTTTTTAAAAACATATTTAAAAATAATGAAATTTTAATTTATTTTCAGCAATTTTATAAACCAATCAAATAAAATTCATTTGCATTTCGTATTTATGCAAAACACATGCCTGCAGGCATACATATATTTGTATACAATATATGCAATTATTACCCAAGCAATGAATTTTTCCAATTTATAATTCCCTCGTTCTTTCGTATTGTAATTCGAGAAATTTTCTTAAATTTCTCTATTTACTTGTGTCATTTTCATTAGTGTTTTTAAAGAAACATTTTAATGAATCATAATATTTCATTACTATTTCTGCTATGATAAATTTACTGTCATTTATTCTTACTAAAATCATAGTATCGTGTTTAAAAGTCGCCTTCAGAGTTTTCATAAAAAATAATTTTACTCTCATGTTTTATATCACAAAGACGATCCTTTGTTAATATATATAAAACATTTAAATTTAATTTCTGTTTAAATTGTTAAAGCCCTCAATTTTATTTTGAATGTGGAGAAAAACTTTCATAAGTATTTTTAGTTGTTAGGTGTAAATTTATATTGAATTTATGTAATATTTATTTCATATTATTTATTGAATTCTTAAGGCAATTTTAAATGCGTTAACTATTTGAATGAAGTTTCTTTTAATAATATTTAATTTAATTAAACTTGAGTAATACTCTTAATAAATCTAATTAATGCTTATGTACTAAGCTTTTGTATACTCCCGGTTCTGGCATGCATATACTTTCTCTCTCTATCTATCCTACCTTTGTCCTTTCTATGTATGAATTGGTTGTGAATGGTTTCCTACCCTATGAACGGGTACCTATGGCACGAGCGTACTGACGAAGTCGGACTCCATACCAAAATATGTTTCAATTGAAAACGCAGAGCAGCCCACCTCATAATGCCAGCCTAGCAAGCACAATACAACATATATATATATATATATATATATATATATATATATATATATATATATATATATATATATATATATATATATATATATATATATATATATATATATATATATATATATATATATATATATATATATATATATATATATATATATATATATATATATATATATATATATATATATATATATATATATATATATATATATATATATATATATATATATATATATATATATATATATATATATTACGATATGCTGAAGTCAAAATTTATTTAAAATTCGCATAATTTTACTAGCTTCATTAAAAGAGGATTTTTCTCTAAACTATTAAGCTTAATTTCATTATTTCTGAAAAAACTAAACTTAATCAGCCAAAGTGTATTATTCCTCGACATAATGCTAAGATAACAATAAAAGCATACTGACAACCTAGGAAAAATAACAAGTCAAGTCATATATCCCTATCAAATAAAATGAACAGTGTAGAGGTAGGTGATTTGTGATATTTTCTTTTGTGTCTTTTAGACAAATAGGAGTCCTTTGAAGGCCTTCTTGTAATGTGTCAATTGAGATTGACAGGGAACACATTCTCCTTTTTCCCTACAGAAAAGAAAGCTTTGGAGGAATGACATTGTGAGAATAATACTTTGATACTTTTTCGTGACGGAAATACTTAATCTTTAAAGGCCTTGTGCAAATACTTTCAGCAGAATTTATCAAAATTTATTGAGCCCTAAATTTATTTCTATTAGATATTTATATTTAAATCGATATACAATGTAAACATATAATATTTTAATTGGTTAATTTATCATTGAAATATTAAAAATATACACTTATAGACATCGTAAATTTAAAGTATGTTTTAAATATATTAACAGTAATCATATTAATAATGAATTAAAAATTGTACTGTATTTAAATTTGTTCTTTGTTGTTGTAAGATTGATGGTAAAATAATTTTCTATTTAATGATGATTTTAAATTATTTTCAAATCTTTCATTTCATATTTCTTTTTATTTTTTTAAATTGAACTTTGACTTTATTACATTAAATATCTGAGAATTTACAGTTAATTTGAATTTATTAATTGCATAAATTAGTATTTCACACTTTTTACATATTATTGATGCTTACACAAGAATAAAAATCTAGCTATTATTGCTTTTTCCCAAAAGAAAATCATTTACACCAATAAAAATCTAAATATTACATTTTATTTTATTTCCTTCAAAAAATACTTTCATAATACTATTTAGATTATTAGAGATTCTTTTTAAATCTACCCTAGTAGTTCTACTGCAAAGTTAAGTATATAAAATTTCTGCAATTTATATAATGCTCTCAAAGAAATGAAAAATAAAATTGCATATAATTAAAATTAAATAAATTACCTAAAAATCATTTTTCTTTATTCACTGCATTTACTCAATAACAATATACACTAAAAATCATTAATTGTTAACTAAGTAAGAATGTTAAACTAATATGAGACACTTGTGAAAGAAAAGAAATTACTCTCTTCAAAGGAAAGAATCGAATAAATGAATCATAATTCCATTTCTTTCAATGGATGAAAGGAAATCATTCTTATTACCGTCTGAGTGAATTAAGATTTCTAATAAGCTCCAGAGACGTATAGGTTCTAAAAGATTTCTCCTTCGTGACAAATGACCGAAGCAATCTAGAACATTCCGACACTCTCGGAGGAATTCAAAAGGAAACGCTCGACAACAGGGTATGGAACGGTTAAAATTCCGGTCTAGTTTTAAAAGCTTCGTACAGTTCGTTTCGATGTCGAAGACCCCATTGAATCTTCCGATTCCACCCATCCACCCATTGCCACCGAGGATACTAGTACAGAGAAAGGGGGATCACATAAATTTACCGTGTTCTCATTAAGAGAAGCCTGTTCTCTGCTAGGAAATAGGACAAAGAATTGTCCTGGGTAAAGCTCAGATAATTGGTAGCCTTTCTCATGTAACCCCGTAGGATTTAATTGGAGCTTAAAGCTGTAATGCTAAATTTAAACGAGCTGGAGGGAAAAGGCTGATATTTTGGCGTCCTACAGCCTGCGCGATGCATGCCAGGGCATCCTATCTTGAGAAGAACACTGCATTAAGTTTGGAGACAATCTGACGTAACGTGATATCATTTCATTAATGGTAGCAACGCTTCAGATTTATTATCCAAAATTGGTGATTAGTGGGCTATACAGGAGCAACTCTGCAAGCGTTAAACGTCGTCTCCTTTAACAGTTTAGGCTTTTAGGAGAACAGTAAATACATCTCATTTCAGTTAAATGCTGATTAATTCCACAAGGGAAATTAAGCTGAACTACAAATATATTTAATTTGCTTATCAAGCTTTTTAATTTATTTAATAAGCAGTGAAAAACAGACAGCTAATAAGATGCTTGATATCTCAAAATTATATTCTAAAGCTGTGTTAATGATTTAATTTTTTTCAAAGTGTCATATTGCATGCAAATGAATTCATATCAAGCTTGAATTCAGTATCAAACATAAATCGAATCATAATATTATATTTAAAGCATGCTTATTTTGATTTTAAATTTTAGTTTGCTATTAATAAAGAATCATTCAAAAATCAATATAAATAAATCCTTAAAAATAATTGGAAATTTCATGTCATGTAGATTATATACCCGTTCACATTAAACCCTATTGAGGTACTAGAGAATTGCATTAATATAAACGTAAAAATTAAAATAATTGGCCTAAATTTTAAATTACTATACGCATATTTACCGTATATATTTTCAATTAATATTTATTTTAAAAAAGGCATCTAGAAATTCTGTCTTATTGCAATGTCATGTTCAAAATAAACATATAGAGATTTAACATTTAAACATCTTTCATACTACATTAAATATATAATGCTTGATTATTGGTTGAATGCTAACGACTATATTTATGATACAATTTATAAGTGTAACCTATATTTTAAATATAATAAATTAAATAATTAATTAATTTGAATATTTTAAAATTAAATTGAACTTTATTTATTTCAAACCACGTGAAATTAAAATGCGAGCTAATCTATTCCAGTGTTAAAAAATAGTTAAAAATTAAATAGAAAGGAAAACCTTGAATTAAAATTAATTTAACATGTTAAAAATAAAAGTGCAAAAGTAATCATAATTATAGCTTAATCAAAAACCAGAAGAATCTATGAATACTTGTAATCGAAATTATTTACTTTATTTATAATGTTTAAATTAAAAATTAGAGGCTGAATTAAAGGCTAAAATATTATCGCCACTTCATGTTCTAATTGTAAAAGGATTTAAATAAAAAGAATAAACTCTGTATGAATAATTATTCAGCAACTAGTTAAATTTATTATTCTAAAAACTCGATTTGATCATTAAATTTCTCTTCATTTATATAAGGAAAGTAACATTCAATAATTATTCATTTAGTTTGCTAATTGTCACAGGCTTCGAGAAGGCTTGATGTTTAATAAAGAATTCAACTTTGAATTTATTTATCAATTTTTATAGTACTAATTGTAAATTTGTAAAAATAGTAGAAGTAACATTAATATCAATGTTATATTGTGCATATTTTTCTTCAAAATAATTTCAGTCTTTTGATTTCACTTATAAACTGTAATAAATTAATTGAAAGCAAAATTGCTTAAATTTCTATATTTCTCAAGATTTTTGCTTTTTTATTTATTTTAGTGGATAAAATTGAATCAGAAAATTATAATTGATCTTATATTATTATTTTTCAATGAAAAGAGGCTATAGCTTTTATTATTTTTAAATTAACATTTATTTGGGATAATCTTCCAAGATGTAATATAAGTTCGGAAATTTTCTGTTGAGTAATATAAATCATAATTTATGAGAATTGATAAATTTGCATCTATTCCGTCTCTAAATTTAATATTATTATAGTGTTATATAAATATTAAAGTGGTTTAAATATTTATATTTATATAACATATAATGAAATAATTTTATTAAAATAATAAAATCAAAATGTTAATTTATCTAAAAATACAATTTTTTTCATTGTTATGGTTATATCTTCTACTTAGTTTCAACAATAAAATTTTAGCGATAGTATTGAGTCACGTTTGGTCGAACTGGTAGCAGAATGAATAGCACACTTGGCAGTGTGGTTCAATTGCTTGTAGGTTCGAATACCACTTTGAGATCTGGTATTTGTTGCGTTTCATGTACTTCTATAAGACGTACGTCTTTTTATAATTAACCTTAGAGTGCAGAAAATGATCGTTGAGTAACAAAACCACCGAATTAAGTTTATTATTTACGTTTCAATAAAAAATGTCGTAAACATCGCTGTTATTCACACAATATGTGAATGTAACACTTTTGAGATTGATAACAGAAAACAAATGTCTTAGAATAACTAAAATAATCAAAAGAAATTTATTTTTTCTTTCTCTATAAAGATGGGGAAATTATATGCGTACCATATTCATGAATAAAATATTTTACACTTAAAGATTAAAATACCAAGTAAATATTCAGAATTTAAAAAAAAAAAACTTATTTTTAAAATCAATTACTTTTACATATTATTATTTAAGTTTGATTTTTAGTTTAATTAGTTATATTTATTACATCATAAATATTACAAAATTTCAAAAATAGGTATTCTTTGAACTATATATTTTATGTTATAGTTGACATACCCTTACTTAAACATTTTAAAGGTAAGTAAATTAATAAAATAACCCAAATATTTTTATATAAATAATGCAAATTATCCACAGTACAATATTAATTATTTGTATTATTACAGATACTCTGCTTTATATCTTCTTAGCGAAGAAAGAAACATGGCCGTAAGAATTTGCTTTAAGATATGATTCAAAATGCATATTGATCATTTTTATTTTGCCTTTTATTTTAAAAGGAATCTGATAATGAAGGTATGCAAAATGAGAAATATAAATACACTGCTTATTCTTTTAATGTATCAAAAATTAATCGCATTAGAGAAAAGTATGTGAAGATCTAAAATACAACAATGTCCCTTACCGCAAAAAACTAATTCATCTGCAAAAATTTTAAGTAGTTAAAAGCCCAAAAACCAACGATAGGGTTATTTATCGCAATTTTCGTGAAGGAGAAATCATAATCTTCAAAAAAAAACAACGCCAAAAATTAAAAATGTTGCCACGAAACAAGTGAAGTTTAGGTACATAATTTTTAAGATCATTATCTTCTATGTAAACGAAAAAAGAGCTGGAAAAAACAACAGAGTACTAGAAATATGGTGAGAGCACTTAAAGAAAATTTTTATGATGATAGCAATAAAAAATCAGGCTAACATCGTGGTACATTTGTCATTCAAATGAATAGCTTTAACAATGGAAATGGCGTTACAATTTAAAACGGTTAACATTTTTCTTAAAATGCTTCCATTTCATCCTTATTTCTAACCTATTTTGACTCTTATTTTTGTGGTAATATCTTGAACGTTTATTTCTTCAGATGTTAAGCCCATTATTAGATGGAGAAAGTAAAAATAGTTTTTAAAACAAATGAGTTTTGGAAGGCGCTTTCATTTTCTTCCCTAGGCAGAAAAGGAAAACGCTCTACTTTGAAACTAATGACCTTAAGTTCTTGAATTGTTTTTTGAAATTGTCAAATTCAAAGCGAAACATATTTTTCACCATTTAGTATTTTTTTACTAGTATGAATATTTAAACTTATTATCATACAGTTTGGATACCATAATGAGATTGACGATATTCAGATAAAACTTCTCTTAAATTACTTAAACGAAAGAATTTTTTTATTCATTTTTGCAAAAATGCTAGGAAAATAAAACTTACTTTAATGCGAAAGGACTAATATAATTATGCTTTCAAGAGGCTTAGCAAAAAGTATAAAAACGTCTTATGAGAAATGTTTTAATGAATCTTTTCATTAAATATTAAAAAAAAAAGTCTCAAAGTAAATTTTGCTTTAGACGCATGTGTTTTCAATCTTCTGTATAAATCTGATAGGAATACATCTTCTGCTGATAGGTACTTTCGTTTAATTTAAAAATGTTACTTTTTTATTTTCATATCTTGAATTTCTTAAAATATAAGTTTTCTTATGTTTATCACCATTTAGAGGTCAGAAATTAACTATTCAATTTTGAACTTAATTCCTTATTAAATCAAATGAATGTGCAATTTCAAATCTGCAGTTAAAAATACTAGCTATGATTGTATATTGTATTTTAATTTAATAAATCTTTCAATCAATAAAAATATTTTTAAAAATTTTTCGGTAAAACTTAAATAACTATGTATATAGATAGATTCAATTTATAATTTTTTTCCATATTACAATAATTTAGTTGCATTTATTAACTGATATATTTCATGTAACTAAAACAAAGCTGCTTTCCAATTGTAGCTTTCTAAATATATTACTAAAGTTTATTAAAAAAATATTGTGTTAGAAACAAAATTAAAAACCTATTATTCATGTTGGAATTAATACTTTGACAAAGGTAGGTATGATAAGTTTGATTTTTCCAAGAAAAAAAGCAATTTAATTAGTGATTTTTTTCAGTAAAGGAAAATAAAAACTCAACGCAGTAATCCATCAACGTGGCATCATATCTGTCCGAGCAGCCAGCCACGAAATTTCCTGATTAGTTTTCGATTCTTCTCATTAAACGCATCACCGATCCGAACAAAATGGCCATTGAATCAATCACCGTTGCCATTTGGCTTCTACAAATAGTACCAAAAGAAAAAATATCTCAAACAAAAGCAAGCTGAAGAAAATTTGCTGTTTCATTTTGCTACAGAAAAAATGAGATGATGGAAAAAATATGAGGAAAAATGAGAGTGAAATTAAAATGCAGTAAGATAAACGTACCACTCTTTGGAAATAAGCGTTAAATTTATGATTCTAGTTTTAAATGTAACACAAAAAGTTGTTTTGCTTTTAACTTTTATTGTATTTATTGACTTTTCAGTTAATCTACAATAGATTTAATATCAAAGTTGCTAAGAAGAAACTCATTTTAATGCAGAAATTGTTGTTTCTGTGTAATTTGTTGTTCTATTATATACGTTAAACAAGACAAAACAAATAAATTTCTGTTTAGATACCACTATTTAATATCATAACTTAAATGTATTATTGTAAAAATTTCCATAAAATTGTTTGATTTATTAACAGAAAAAGAGCAAATCCTTATGGGATTCAATACCAATTTTATTAAATTAAAACTAGTGACATATAAGTGAAATAATTTGTAGATTATTAATATATCTCAGTGTAATTTATTAACGTGAATACCTATTGTTAGTAATAAATTTAAGACTTATCAATAAAAATATATATTACAACTTAAATAATTTGTTTTATAAAATCCTGTACAACTTTTATTGTCAAGTTCCTCACCCTTTTTTTGTGATTAGAATTTTATTTTCATTTTCAATGAATATGGGTACTAATGACATAATATGTGACTAATGACAGTATAAAAAATTTAATTATATTGGTAATGAACTTTTCTTGGTATCTATTGCTTATTTATCATTTACTTTTAAAGTAAAAAAATTGGTGCATCAGGCATAAAAAATATGGTATTACCTCATTCCAAAAGTAAACAATAATGATGAAATGAAAGTATATTCATATTTATTTAAGTATTAATCTTTACTCAAAACTTAATAGTTTTTAGATTATTATGAGGAAATACTTTGCTGAAAATTATATTTTAAAAGTAATTCGTTGAATCACAGTAAAATTATGAATGGAATTAGCAGAATTGATAAGGTATATATTAAAATATTATGCATATTTTTTTTAAATAATCTTATTTTTTAAACTTTACTAAGCTATATACAAATGTATCCTTTCATAACGAATGTTATTTGAAATAGTTTTATGATATCTTATCATATTAAAGAAGATTATTTTATTAATGATACAAGATAATAATCTAGTACTTCTTTGCTGTTTTACATACATTATAATCAGCTTCTCCAAAAACTATTAAAGAAAGCTTTATCGCTATCATTCAAAACTTGTGGATAAAATGAGATAGTCTGTATAGTAGAGATCAAATTTGAAGTTTGTCTGATGTTTCTATTAAAATATTGAGAAAAAGCAATGGTGAGACAGAATTTTTTTTTAAATAAAGCAAAATGATTATTAACCTGTCATCTTATTTATGTTTTTTTAAATATTTGTGTGTAAAATAGAAGAATTGTGAATTCCAGCAAAACACCAACTTTGTCATATTAACACTGATACCAGACCAGGTTTTTACTGCAGAGGTATAAGTTGCTGACCTAAAGAGAATTGAGTTTTGCCCTCATTAGTAAACCACCCTGGAGACATTGAAGAAATTGTAAAAGCCGTTATAAGAACTCATGGCTTTATTTGATAAACAAACAAGATAAAAAAACAGTAATAAAGTATTAATTTGGTTGCATATATTAAAAGTAAGCATTTCCATTTTATATAAAGATAAATTATTTTTTTAAAAAAATACTGCAATTACTGCGATTTAACTCAACAAATACGAAATACTTATAGAACTTATTATAAATGGTTGAAATATACGTCATTTATTGATTTTGTTTCATTACTGATCGTATGAACACTATTTGATCTTAAAAAATTCTCAGATATTTATCAATAATGTATTTGAAATCATGCGCGCTACACTATGTATTTTTATATATTTGCGATGCATTAATTAATGTACATTTCATTAGAGTAAATTTAAAAAAGTAAATTCATTGCCAAGTTATTAAAGAGACAAAGTGCTTTTGACTATCATCTTTTTTAGTAGTTATTAATAAAAATAATACAAAGATATATCACATAATTATATACTAATGTATACTATATGAGTTAGTAGTACTTAATAAGGATATATACCAAAATTGAATATCATACATTTCCTGATTTAGTTTTATAAATTATAATGTTTATAGGAATTTTGAAAAGGCATTATGTCAAACGTTCCTTGAAACAATATTTCTTTTGTTTTTAGGAGCTACAATATTGTTACAGTATTAAATCAACAAATTTTTAAGATGCAAATAATTTAAAATAAGAGCGCGTTTTATGAGCTGTAGCTACCAGCAATTTTTTGAAGATTATTTCTGATGTTAAGAGATAAATAAAAAAATGTGCTGCTTTTCAAGATGTTTAGATTAAATCAGTATGAGCTATTTTTATATAACTGTATTTTAATATCAAGTTTCAAAAAAAATGTGCTCTTACCCACTCGACAATAATGCAATCAAAATTATTCATTTATTCAAAAATAACAGCATTTAGAAGCGTAAAATTGTTTCAATTAAATTTACATAAAAATAATCTTTTATTGTTTGTTTCATTAATTTAATGAACAATTTATTTTAATCCAAAATTTTCCTCCAGTAAAATCCCCTATGAATACATTAAAAGTAATGTTTTACTACTAAACGTTGAATGAATATTTTATTTAATTTTACTTAATAACAGTTAAAAGCAGATACAATAATCAAATCATTTCTGGCAACATGAAAAGGGAGGTATTCTTTCTTATGTTAGCATTTATGAAACAAGAGGGCGAAATATATCTCCAAATATTACTAGCATTGTTAAAATTTGACTGCTAATGAAATTTCAAAGTCATGTGTTGTCAAGAGTTATGCGTTAGACACTGTCCTTTCTTTCGATAAATAAAATTAAAACGGGGAAATGAATAAAATGAAACAAAATGTTATTGTTTTTCCTAATCATTAATTTGTTATCCAAATAAATTTTCTGCGTTTTCTATTTTATTTTATTATTTTTCTTTGCAAATTAATATCTTCTACTGCTGATGTGATTGAATTACAGTGAGGTGAATCGTTTCTATTCAAAATTATTCGTACATTTTCCATCTGGGATATATTGGCAAGTATTTTAAGTTTTGTTTCGTTATTAGGGCGTTTGTGCGGTTATTAGTAGTTAATTGCCAACATTGTTGCTGCATTCTTATTCGGATTCTAATATTTTTGCATAGATAATATTGCAATCAACTAATTCAATTTGAACACCAGTGTATGTATTCCTTATGAATACCAGTGTATATAACTATGTTAAAATTAATTTTTGATTTTTAAGTATCTGTCTTGGGTATACCTCTAATTGGAAATAAATTTGACGGTAAATATTGCAGATAAAATTTATTTTCTAGTAACCCTGGTACTTTCAGCACTTCAACTAACTTAATAATAGGATGACGATTTTATTATTCACATTTTGGTACTTATCTTGGCGTCAAAAAATTTGCTGAAAATCAAAAAGTAGCCGTTTGTAAGCTTTTACCAAGTATTTATCAGTGAATTTGTGAATTAACACAACTTGCACATCCTGCATAAATACTTTTCAAATTAAAATATGAAAGATAATTTTGTAATAGAATAGCTAAATAAACTTGTTCAATTAAGCGAGTTAGATTGTTTTTTTTTTACAAATATGCATCTTATTAAACCTATGCACACAGTGCGTTTTTTAACATTATTACAATAAAATCATTGTATTTACAAGAAAGAATGAGGGGAAATGATTTTTATCAAAACAATATTTTTACATCTAATATCCTTATCGCCTTCATCATTTTACAAAAAATTATTTATATAGAATAAATATTTGATATTTATTAAAATCAAGTAAAATTTAAATGTTATTATAAAATCCAGAATGCTTAATAACAGTTTTTGTTTCCAATAAGTCAACTTAAAGTGTGTTTATGGATAAGATTATAAATCATTTGTGCTGATAAGAATGGTCACTCTCTGAACAGGTTCAATGCATAAGTAGTTGGGAAAATAGTCTAAAGTTTAAGAAAAATTCATTCGATGTGGTATAATGAATGACAACAGCAAGTTCAATACTCAAAATCAAAGATGCAGAGTTGATAGTATACTATTTATACATTTAATGTCTTGCTCTCAAATCATCATAATTTTGATTATAAATTCACAGAAATTTCTAATTTTTGAACTAATTATTTTGCTTATGATTAACACGCACAACAAAACGGATACAATGAGGACATACTATGTTTAAAAAAATTATGTCCTCCGTGAATGATACTCAAATATAAATACTTTTCATATAAATTTATATTGTGTTCACAAATGTGCATTGCTTAAATAACTTCATTTTAACAAATAACATTCAAATTGACAATTAATAATATCCCAATTTTTAAATCATAACCGGGTCACATTTGTCAAAAACATTTCTATAAAAATAGTACTCATAATATTAAGCCTAAAATATATTTAAAATTTTTTACAGTATGTGTTCTCATTGTTCGAATAATTTAAGAAAATTGTTCCACTAAAATGTAGTGAAATATGTCAGACACCTTTTATATAATTTTAACATTTAACATCTTAAATTATTAAAGATTATGTTATAGAAATGTTAACCCTTGTTCATAAGTGAAAAATGTTTAAAGATTTAGACATATAAATCATTACTTTCCTCATAATACTTTGAATAGTTACATTTCTGGTTATTCTGAATCCTCAGATTACTTCCTTATCATATTACAGGAATATGAGTCACAGAATAACTTTCCATTCTTCGTTCTACCACGAGGACTTACCACAAACGTTGGATCGAAACTTTAACAAAACAAAAGTATTTGAAACACGATAGAGTCTTTCAAATACCATTTATCAGGTGTGAAGCAGGCGGAAAAGTGATTCTACGCTATCACCACCCTTTTAAACTACGGTGAGAGATAAGTTTTCGCCACTAAAATACTGGGCCTTTAAGTACTTGTGGAAAAGTGTGATGCTTTTTTGTTTCAGATTGCGGAAACCAGACGCATTAATCATGACCAGTTTTAGAGGACTGCCTTTTTTTTTCTCACTTCGTTTCCACTTCCAATTCCCTCCCCCTCCAACTTTTTCTTTCTTTTGTGGAAGTAGGACTATCTATTTTGAGGGATACGCTGGTTTTTGTACTTCACTGGCTTTGTTAGACACCTTTTTCAGTAGTTATATAATAGTGACACTTGTGACTATATTTACATAATAGTCCCCCAGAAAAGAAAAAAAAATGAGCAAAACAGAGATAGATTTATTTAAGTTTTATGGAAAAAAATGTGTCGAGCTGTATTCAAATATGTGTGCTTTGTTAACCAAGAGTTTTAATATGTTGATTGATAAGCAATTTTACTTTATTGAAGTAACAATAAAGAAAACTACAATATTATAAATATTTTTATTAATTAATAACACTCCATTTTTTATCCTCTATATTTTATTAATTTCACAAAACCCAAATATTTTTTATAAGATTACTTTATATTTTAAAAAATAAACTCATTCTTAAATGTAAATCCTGTTTTAAATATTGATTAAAATTTATAAGATTATTGGTGTGAATTTATATATGAATTAAAATTGTATATGAAATTATTAATATAAATGTTTGCCACTACTCTCATAACTAAATTAATTAAATGTTAAAATATTTTTTAAATGATCAAACGATTAAATATTTAAAAAAATGTATTATGTTTATGGAAATTATTTACTAAAAACGTTTTACTATAATTTATTTTGTCGTTTAAATAAAATTAAAGCATCATTATGA
This sequence comes from Latrodectus elegans, assembly GCA_030067965.1. Lineage (NCBI taxonomy): Eukaryota > Metazoa > Arthropoda > Arachnida > Araneae > Theridiidae > Latrodectus > Latrodectus elegans. Next base: position 72,852,326 of record CM057811.1, on the reverse strand, counting down.
GACTCTAGTGGACTTTGATTTTAAAAATAAATTTTTAATTATAATAATTCAAAAATATCTGCTGTATGTCGGGTATGGAGTTTAACTTAATTTAAACAGATATACCAAATTATAATGTAAAAAATGCTTACAAATATATCAGTCAAATTATTATAATGATTTAAAAAAAATATCTACTGTATCTCGAGTAAGGAGTTTAAACTAAATTGAACCACACACATATAAATCATAATGTTAAAATGCTTGCAAATATATCATTCAAATTATTATGATGGTTTAAAAAATATCTAGTGCATCTCGGATACGGAGTTTGAACTAAATTAAATCCCACATATATCCAATCATTATGCCAAATATATGTTAGGCAAATTAATTTACAAATATGTTAGGCAAATTATTATTATCATCTTAAAAATATGAAATGAATCTCGGGCACAGAGTTTAACCTAAATTTAACAGTACATATACCAAATCATAATGTTAAAATGTTTACAAATAATTTTTAAAAATAAATCTCTTCCGAAATTTAATAAAATCTATTTACATGAAAATTAATTAATTAAAGAAACTTAATAGCTTTTTTTAATTTTAAAATGAAAACATAACATAATTTAAAATAATATTTTATTAAATATTCATAATTATGTAAATGTTCAAATTATGTTTTGATTACAACATAGTTATAACTGTATGAAAAATATAATATCGACCCTTTCTTTAGTGAGTTCCCCCCTTTCCTTCATGAAGTAAATGTCATACAATAAAAAATTATATTTCTGTCAAACATAGTTACATAGTATAATATTTAATCTTACAAAATATATAGATGCTTGCTTTACAAAAATGTTCACAAAAATACATGATTCTACATAAAACGAAACGTTATCCTTTCAATTGGATCCGTTAAAATATTTCGTTATACATTTTTATGCACAATATGTCGATATCTTAGAAAATTGGTGCATGCAATTCATAATATTGTAATGTAAATTCTCTTTTATTGTTTGAAGTTTGGCATAACTAACATGTACTTTCAAAAATTTATCATGGATTGCAAAATTCCAATGTGAATGAAATTAACTGTGGCTGCATGAGAAAATATTGCACCTCTGCATCTTTTGCAAAAATGTTCATTTATTCAAACTATTTAAATATTTAAGGATCATTATTTTTTTAATTTAATTTCATTTTAAGCAATATTATATGCTTTATTTTATATCATAAGTAATTCTCAGCACCATTCTTTATGTAGAATCAATTTATTTTACTTAAATTTAAATATAATAAAGTAATTACTGCACAAGATCCTAAATTCTATCATTTAAATTTAGAATGTGAGTTAACATTTAATATAATATCTGCTTCAAGCCATATAAATTTTTGAAAATCCAAATCATGCCTGAATATCTATAATACTAGATATGTAATATATGTAGTAAATAATATTAATATTCATTTTTGATACACTGTTTAACAAAGACCAAAAGTTAAAGCGTGTTTGTAATAAGGCTATTACCTATGATTATTTATTATTCCAGATGGAAAAAAAAACTTTGGGTGATACATTAAAGATTAATTTATATCAGTATAAAAAAATATTAAAATTTTATGTATAGTTGATCACACACATGGACTGAGACAAAAATAAAACTTTTGAGAAAATTCGGGCTTAAATTACAGGTCGCGGCACTTTCAATATTTAATTTAAAAAAAATCTGTATAAATCATATGAGTATGATAATCAATAATTTAGGGGAAATATTACATATTTAATAAATATTTTTTAGTTTTCTTCCTTAATTTAGGTTATTATAGTTTCCTTATTTTCCACAATTTATTAAATTATACTAATAAATATAGTTGATTATATATATTCTTTATGCTTATGTAAAGTGTAATTCATATAAAAATCTTATTTTATAATACTGAGATTGGAAAAGTACATCTATTATGAATATGAAAGTTTAGAATTCTTAAAATGATTTTTAACTTAGGTATACAATACATATTTTCATGTTCCAATAAATATAAAGTCTTAGTTTTCTGCAAGAAATTTTAAAAAGAATATATATTAACCAAGTGCAAACTTACTTTTTTTGTATATGATGCGTTTTGATATCCAAACCTTAAAAAAATAAGGCAACCATGCACACAAGACATTAAATGTTCACGTACATCATTTTTAAAAAGAAATATATTTAGAACAATATTTCATTTGAAAATAATGTGGTACTTTTCAACTTTCTCAGATCAACTTTTCAGGAAATCTTCCATGCTTTTTACAAATCGGTGGATTTCGAAGGAATAATAAATATTATCCAAAGGTTTTTCAAGCACAAATCTCTTCTGTTAAGGTTCTCTTTTTTTTTCAATCTCTTTATATCATCTCGCTGACATTTTAGGTTGGCGTTGTCAGGTAGCACGTGATCCGGTTGCCCAAAGGCGAGATGGTTCCCGAGCCAGAATAAGAGGAGAAAAATTGTCTTCACTTAGACTCGACGTGAGCAGTTTCAGCAAAACGTTTGATGTGATTTTAGTGTTATTTTCTCAGCAATTTTGTGAATCGTTTTCCCCTTCTCACTTGTGCTTACTCTGTTTCACTTCTTTATACTGTGTGAACAGTTGAGAGAAATCGGTTCGGTATGGAAAGCTTTTAAAGTTAGATTCATATTATGGCCACCTTTTCTCTTTATTTTAGAAAGAATACTTACTAAAGTCCTGGGTAATGTTCAGTATTTTTCAAGTTTATCCAGCTTTTATTTATAAAACAATATATAATAAAATAAATTATTTCTTTTATATAAAATCATTTTATATAATATCTAAATAAACGACAACAATCTTTGAATAGCTAAAAAAGTTACTTTTGCAATATTTGAGCGAGCATTTGACAATTAAATTAAAATTCCTAATAGGAATTATATTTTGTGTTACTGCGAATATTATTCCAGTCTATATATAATTTTAAATTAAAATATTCAATATATTTAGTCATTTTTTAATTGTTAGAATGAAGATTATTACATCATCCTGCAAATTCTGTCCTATATAACTTTAATTTTAATTTACCCGGTCAACTGCATTTTGATAATTAAATATTTTAATTACTTTTAAATGCTAAATTATAACGATATAATGCTGTCTATCGTAAATGTAAAGTATACGTGTAACAAAATATGAGTTATTCTTTGTATTATAATGTAAGCGATGTATGAAGAGTGATGGAATTATAAATGTATATGAAAACAATTATTTCAGGATGGCAAATTCATGCTCAATATATATTGAAATCTATAAGATTTTTACTATTTGGATAATTATAGCTTTATAATGAATATTCTATCTATTAATTATTTTGCGTATTCATATTATATTAATTTTAATTAAAAAAACATATATAAAACAGAAGTGGGAAAAATAATCTGGTTTATTTCTTGCCTTACTTTGCTGTGTGACATCTTATTTAAGGTATATATATTTCAAGAGTAATTAAACGAATATTTAGAACCGAAATCAAAATTATTTAAAACATTTCAATACACTTAAAATTAGTAACTTTAAATAACATTGTTACAGATGAAAATTATTTTCTGCGATAAATCATATTACAAAGAGAAAATAGTTGATAAAATATTGAAAAATATTTTGTTTTAAAATTAAAAAAAAATATTCACCAAGACAAATTATCTAGATTCATATATTGTAGAGAGAAAAAAATAAAATTTTCCTTGTGTGTATGTGATGATTTATGCTTAATTTGGTCACTATTTTCAGCAATGAAAAGAAAGATGAGTTAATCCTCTGTTGTTAAGGATTGAATTTAACCTTAAATTACTACTGTTGTTTTCTTTCTAACAAAAACTGACAGTTTATCACATACTTTGTCAAGAAGCTTCAAGAAAAAGGAATAATTTTATTTCGTCATTAAATTTAAAAAGAAACCAATTAACTTTCTTTGAAAAAATTTTTAAGCTATAAATAAAAAACTTCAAGCGCTAAGTTTCTTCATTTCAATTAAATAAGATATTTCAAATGCCATATTATTTGCCCAAATGTACAAAGGATAAAATTTAGTATTTATAAAATAATTATGTTCTTTGTACTGCGCTGTATTCATAATTACTTACAAATTTTTATTAAAAAATGAATATATTCAAGAAAAGTATTTTATTCTGTAAAATTGTATCACTTTAAATGTTCAAATAATTCACTAAAAGAAAATCCATTCGGCTTTTAAAAATAAAACAATGAAAATACAATTGGAAAAATAAATGGATCAACTACTTATTTAACAAGAGTAATATATATATATATATATTATTATTATTATTATTATTATTATTATTCTCAAAATGTAAAACGTACACAACTGTATTTTAAGTAATTTATAATAACCCTGTTGAAACAGGCTGTTTCAAAAGAAAAATAAATTAGCAACAAACTTACAAATATATATTTTCACAATTTTCCTTTCTTAACACATTAGTACAACAAATAATATTGTCGTTGCAAAGTTCGAAGTAAACTATATTTTAAAAACTCCAAGATTTAGAACACATTTTAGGACATGACATATAGGAGCAGCGCTTGGCGATATTTTCCTTCGGGGTGAAAAAGCTTAGCTCATAGTCTTCTCAAAATTTATCACCTCAATTTCCGAATCAGTTAATAAATTACTGGCCTTAAATTTTTTTTTATCCAGTAACTGGTCGATGCGATTTATTACGTCATATATAGAGTAGTTTGTGTCCCCTATTTTTTCTTTTGAACTGTAGGCTCTCTTCTTGAAGTTTTCATTGCAAGCTTTATTTTTTTATGTTCAGTGAAGTTTGGCGAGTACGGTGTAAAATTTTTCATACATAATGACAGTATGTGTCTCATTATATGACATGTAATTACCAGTCAGAAACGCTCGGATTTCAGGAAAAAAAAATACTGTTAACTGTGTCTCGTGTGAGATTTCTTGTGGAACCTTTAAATGTTAATGCTTCGAATTATTTTAGTGGTGAACTTTACACTCCAAGGCTAATTATTTTTGATATTTCTCCTTACAGGATGTGTATTCATTTAAATAATTGGTAATTAAATCTGTACAAGACACACTTCTCATACTCATCATATTTACATTCAAATGTAGATTTAATTTAAATAACATTTAATAATATAAAAAAAGTTGTTTTTACTGTAAAGTGTGAAAATCCAAAGAATTTTAAAATCACATCCGGCAGCTACTTTCTCCACCCCTTTTCACTGCTTGAAAAAAGACCATAGTGTTGAAAAATGAGTAGAACTCAACAAGGTATTCTTATGTGTCTGCATCTGCAAAGAATGCGTCACTTTGTAATTCCATTATCCTGTTTGGGCTTCATAAGCTATATTTTAAATACTTATTATGCAGTTCCAAACAACAATCCCTGTCCAATAAGGAGTATTTGTTAATTATTTAACATTTCAAGGCATTTTCTAAGTAAATTTTATTGGATGTGTCAATCTCCAAAGAAAAATTTAGTTTTTTGATTGGAATTTTTAAGCCAGCTTTTGAATGCTAATCCTAAATGTTGAAGACACCAATCTCACAAAAATAAACATCACGTCCCATTTAACTCAAAATACATGTCTTGTACATCAAAATTAGCATCACAATAGATGCTCTAGAAAACACATAAAAATTAGCATCTTTATAAATGTTTGTTTCAATTATTCTTCCAAAACCTACAAAATATATTTTTCTAAAAGAATTAGCGTTTCCAAAGACAAAGATGAATAATGTACTTGTGTTAATGATTAAATAAGCTCGAAATATTATTTTTGTATTCGAACTATATATATTAAAATAAATACTAAGAAATTCAAATACAAAATGACTTTTGTTCATAGTTATAACTTTTTTCACACCATTTGCAGACAACTGATAAAATTAATTTCTTAAACATTATGTACACCAACAGTATAACGAAAAAATCTTTAAACAAACTGTCGTAATATGAATGTCTATTTTATGAAATGTATATCTATTCGGAGAATAACAAAATGCACTATAATGAATAATAAATATAAGACTCCGATATGTAATTAAAATACTATGTAAACAGTTTCTTTGTGTATGATATCCTGTAAATTTTAGTTCATATTTTTTTTTCCCAAATAATTCATCTTATTGAAAATAATTTAATTAAAATGTATTGACATTTGAATAAATTGTATTGGGTACACTCTTGAAGTGTCATTTCCATTTAAATAAATTTTTTGCTTTTATTTTATTTAGTACATAGTTTATTTTAAATAAATCAACTGTCTATAGTATGTTGTTCAACAGGAAATACAAACATCGCTAATTTGTAGAAATGCATCTACATTTCTTAAAGGTACTGGATTCAAGACATTTTTTTCCTGAATACCGAGTTGTCCTACTTTTCTCAGCAATCCCTTAATATACATCCTAAAATTAAAATACAACTAGACTTATTTAATTGTGAAACAAGGTTTATTTTTTAAAACTATATTCTTATACATATCCAATTTAATATCCCCCAATTATTGTTTGCAGGAAAAAAAAAATTCTGAGACTTTTTATATGAAAGGCTCTTTATGTTTGAGAGCTATATGTTAGTATTGCTCAAAAAATAATAACTGGGGTTATTTGATAAAAAGACATGCTACACATATAATATAATTTTATTGTTCCATGTATAAGAAGAATTTGAACATTTTCAAAAGTATATCAAAATCAATCATTGCCAAATTTAAAGAAAAACTCTAAATTTATTATTATGGAGAAATGATTAAAAAAAAGTCACAGATTTTCTTCATTTTTATTCTGATATCTCACAACATATAAGTAATGAAGGTAAATTTTATTTTTGTACTCTTAAATGTTTCTTTGTGAGTCTGTTAAAACAAATCGTAATTTAATAATTAAAGTTGACTTATTATTATTATTACTAACATGTCTAAAATTTCAAGTTTTAATCATGGATGACAAAGGTCCTTCTATGATTATAAACAATGATCTATACTGATTGGAAAACGTAAATAATTATTGCTCTGACAAATACGGCTAATATGAAATTATGGAATGCCAAATGAAATAGTTTTTCCACATCATTTGAATTTTTACTTTTCAATTCATATAGGCTTGAATATGCGGACTTATAGTTGAAATTGAATACATGGAATAAACTAAAAACCACATTATTTTTCTTATATTATGAAATTTAGTTTTTTAACGTATACAACTGAGACTTTTACTGAGAGGATATACCATTTTTGAAGAGAATATATGACTGCAAGAAAAGCTCAATAACTTTCAAACAAAATCTTATATTTTTTTGAATTTCTGGTTTTCGATAAGTAAGAAAAATTATATTCAACTTAGTAACTTAGAAAGAAAAGATACCTTTTCAATCAGTATACTAAATGAAATTATTTTTTTCTTAATCATTTAAGTTACATAAGCCCAGTGTTGTTGACTTATTATTACAACAGTGATTGAATGGAAGAATGCATAATCACTTGGAGATGTAGGAATATTTAAAATTAAAAAAGTTCCCACCAAATCACTCACATAAAAATGTTTCAGTGAATCAATTAAATCTATCCAAATTAGCTGTTATAAATAGTTAAAAGTATTATGCTGTGTCTTATTTGCTCCATTTTACGACCTGGAGGTCACGCTGAATTGTATATAAAGGAACTATTTAATTTAGAAACATCTATTTTTGCTGTCTGATGCATTATTTTAGATAGATTCTATTTTGTAATTAATTACTTATGAATCATTAATGTATATATTTTTCTTACTTAATAAAATATATATACATAAATTCTATTCGCAGCAGATATTACTATAGATTATTGCAAAATCATATTTCTTATCAAAAATAGTTTAACGATATACATGATAGATCTTAATAGAAATCCATCTAAATGACATTCTAAGTATTTATAAGAACACGAGTTTAATAAACAGTAACGTAAGAAATTTAATTAAGAAAATTTGATTTAAAATTTCCCAAATATGTAAAGGTATATAAAATTTTTGATGCTTTCAATTGTACTGTAATTTTCAAGATGTAATTAGAAATAAGAATGGTAAATAATCTACAGTTAAGATAATATTCATTTATACTACACGTGTTTATTTTCACTTGTTCACGGATGTTCACAATATTCACATTAAGACAACAAAATTAAGTAAAAAAAGGAGACTGCTCATCAAAATTAATTGCTTAATGCATTCTTATTGAATGAGGAAAAACATATGATGCTATTTATTTTTTTAATTCTCTGCTAACATATAGAATTCTAATTTATTTTAATATTTAAAAAAAATTGAATTTAAAAGTTTTGCATTTTTTTTACCTGGAATGAAATCGTTATATCTGATTCCATGAAATCATTGCAATATATAGTATTTTTAAGTTAGGAAGCAAAATGTAAAATACACTGCTGGACAATTGCTAAGGACGCATCACAAATTGCAATGTAGCATAACATTAAGCGAGACATGAGGCCTAGTAGGATAAAATATAGTTGCCACACTCTTCAGACATTAGAATAAAGAATATTTATTGTTCGGGAACGTACAAAAGCTGTGAAACATCTGAAAGAAAAAATGTTCATTTGATGCTGCATACAGAAAAATAGAAAAATGCATCTAAAAGTCAGCAGGCACCTTGAAGAAAGTTATCAGTAAGGGATATGTCCACCGTGGAGTGTAATGCAACATTCCACATGTCGTATCATACTTTGCACAACATTATCCAGCAGCTGTTGAGGCAATTTATCCCATTCCTCTGTGAGTGCACGAATGAGGGTGTTCTTGTTTGTCGGAGGATATTTTCGGCCAGCAACTTGGCTCCCCAAATCATCCCACACATTTTCAATGGGGTTTAGATCTGGAGAACGTGATGGCCATACGAGGCGTTGAATAAACTAGCTGTCTAAACAATCTTGAACAGCGAGTGTTTGATGGCATGTTGGGGACTACGAGTGTTCGATGACATGTCCATAAAAACAAATTTATCACCGACAGTACCACGGAAAAGGCGAATATGAAGAATTAGAACTTGATTAATGTATCGTTCGCCCATCGTTGTCCCATTCGCAACCACATGTAAGGGCGTACGGCCCTTACATGCCGGCCCACACCATGACACTGCTTGTCGGATATCGGTACCTTTCCTGGATATTTTCTGGACGATAAGCAGTACCACTCTCGCGCCAGATCAGTTGGCGGATACAATCCAATGACAGACTGGAACTACTCTTATCTGAGAATAATACGCATGCCCAGTCCTTTTCAGTCCAATTGCGGTGCTCACGACACCATTGCAAACGGGCATTACGGTGCTGTCTGGTCAGTGGGCAATGGGACACACACAACAGGCCTGCGGGCGTATAGTCCTCCTCCCTTCAAACGTCTGGCAACAGTTTTTCCGGAGATTTGCTTTCCTGAGGCAGCAAGAAACTGATTTGACACCTGCTGAGCTGTGGTGCACCTGTTCCTTTTTGCTGATAAGATGATATATATGTCTTCTGCAGGCCTCGTACTTCAAACACGACCTCCCCTGCTCCACCTACTACGCATTCCAGTAATTTTAAATGACTTCCACATTCGTGAAACAACGCTGTGAGCGATGTCGAATTCCCTGGCAACATCTGTTATTTTTCGCTTAACTTCGATCTTTCCAATAATTCGGCTACGCATAAAATCATCCAAGTGATGTCGGGAAGACATGCCAAAAATTTCAAGTTCGTCTATTAAATCTTCCCTATAAAACTTTGACTTGAAACAACAACTATCCACACGAGTCAAAACATTTAAAGCTCTTATGAACGCTATCACGTGATGAACAGATGTGGAAAAAAAATTGTATACTCATATTTCTTCTTACTATATACCGCACTTATTCTAATTTTCCACATTTTGCTTCCTTTCATTTTGTGGTTGCAATGGATGATAGGGTTATCCATCCTTCGCAATTGTCCAGAAGTGTATGTTTAACTTATTTTTTTCACAAATATATTTATCCAATAAATTAAATCTAAATTTGATAAGGACAATTAAAAATTTATGTCCCTTTTCATTTCACCTTTTTTCCTATTACATTGCAAGACAAATAAAAAAATAGCAAATAAATTTTAAAATATTTCTAAGATATAGTCAACGATAATAATTCCGATTTATTCTCTTTAACTTGAGTATCCCTAATGAGGAAGCGCAAGTCAAAAAATTAATTTTAAAATTTAATAAAAGTTTCCGTTTAATGAAGCATTAAATAAACCGTATTATGTAACACTTTCTTTAAAAAATTGCATTTCTTTTCATGCTATATTGAGTTATAATTAACAATTTTTGCAAAAATATAGAAAAGAAAATAATTATTTTTAGTTTAATCTTATGCTTTATTAAGCTATCATGCTCTCTGCTTTTGGAATTAAAAATTGATATTCTCTTAATTCCTTACACATTATCGTTTCTCACAATAACAATTTTAAAGATAATAGTTTTTTTAGGGGAATTAAATTATTTTGTAAAAGAAATGAAAATTGATTTTTCAAATTTGAAAACGCTTTCTCTTACGGAGCAAATAATCGAAAACACGATTAATTCCATTCCGCGTATAAAAGTTAAGATGATTTTCATTTATAATCATTGTGATGATAATGACAGGCCTTAAGCGCTGTAAAATGTTCACACGAGACAAAGAAAAACTGATTTCTTTCCTAGACTTAATTAAGCAAGCCTCTCACGAAATCCCTATTCAAATCCCTTTTTTTCAGTCTTTGATGACGTGACGTCATGGTGCAAAAGGGCATCATTAGTGACGGAGAAGGGAACTCTTTCCTTACGCAAAGAAAAAGTAATTACAGTGTTCACTCAAAAGGTACAAAGTTCAGTTAGGGCTCCCACCCTCACTCTTGTCCCGTTCTCTATGTATTTATAAGCGGAATTTTTCTTTGAAAATTCAATTTTATACCCATAATGACAAGCATAAAGTTACATGCGGACCTTGCGAAAAAAAATTAGAAAAGAAAATTTCTGGTGAACTAAAAATTTTTCTGAGTCGCAATTAAAAAGAAAAATCAAATTAAACATTTTTGTAGTGAGGTTTTTATGAAAGTGAAGCATGAGATCTACGCACACATTATTTTAATAGCCTTTAAGTTTTATCATTAAAATCTGCCATGTAAAACATTTTTAAATATTTTTTTGAGTCTTCATTCATTTTCATTTAATTTGTACTCATAATTATGAATTAAGTCATAAATATATAAGAGTAATGTCATATTTATTACATTAAACAATGTTTAATTCAAAGGAAAAATATTTTAGTGAATTATCTTTTAAATCAGTTTACATAAATATTAAAATATTTACTATGACAGTGACAGTAATTAAACTGCAAATTGGTAATTAATTAATTATAATTTATAACTTCATTTCTATGTATAAATAAATATTCGTATCGAAACTCATCCACAAATTTATCCCTTTACGGTCATTATTTGCATAGTTGAGGACTAGTTAGAACCCATACATGTAGATTAAAAAAATTGAAAATTATTATAAACATCTAAGATCATTATGGATTTCAAAACAAAGATTTGTTGGACCAAATTCTATTGCGCTAATCATTTTGCTGCCAAGTCGACAAAAGTATTTGCTCGAATTTTAATAGACCTTATATATCAATATATTAAGAAGTAATGAAGTTTTATTACATATTTATATAACCATTGTTATGATATTTATTTTGTGAATTGCCAAATACATAGAAAGATAATGATACATAAAAGTGCACGAAGTTAAAAAATCAACAAACATTTTCTAAGCTGTCTTTCTTCATTATGAATAGGCGTTTGTGGAAGTATTACTAACTGAACTTTCAAAATAGGTATGTTTATGTATACGACTACATGTGTAGCCTTTTTCAAACTGCTATAGAAATTATCTTCATTTTATTCACCATTGTTAGGATAATAGGTGTCATCTAATGATTTTCTATTTTATGACATATCCATAACATAAATAACATAGTTATCAGTCATCAGAAATCATATTATAACATTCACATTTTTAATTTGCTATTTAAATTTTAATCAAACTATTTGTCTTGTCTTTATGGATTTAGCAATATATTGGAATCCATGCATATTTATACAAGGATTCATAAAATTTGTTAATATTATTTAAGAAATTTTAACAAGTGCTGTTACAGACGTTTTGAAAATTTTACAGTTAAAAATGTTGCATATTATGCAAATGCAAGTACATACTTTTACTACATTAATGTAATTTAAGTTTGTAATTTTTTTACTGAATTTAAAATATTATATACCAGGTGGCTACTTGAAATAAATAACTCATAAAATATGTCACATATTTTATAAAGTATAACAAAAGATAAGAGAAAAAAATAATTTTGTATATGACATTTTTTTTAATTTTTTCTGCTTATCCACTATATATAAACGCAAATTTCTTTAAACTACACATTACGAAGAAGAGCGAGTGTCCTTGAAATGATATGACTATTAAATAAAATAGACACATTTAAATAATAAAATGAATAAATAGTTATAAATAAATGACTAATTATTCAGTAATTAATGTGTTTAATTAATCAATAATACCGCAATCAAATCTGCTAGACATATTATCGATGAAGTTCTACATGATTATTCCAAATGAAATTGTACCAGACTAAGCCGAATGTTCATATGTTCAGATATTGCCTTTGTGCAGGTATTGCCTTTATATAGTCTATGCATGAGAAATCAAGTGATGCTGCCTGCCAGACCAACATGTTACTTTAATTTAATCAGTTGTAATCTTAGTATATAATATAATGAGTGATATTATTTTTTACAGAACATTTTAATTGACTGATTGGTGGAAATATCAAACGTACTGATAAAGGAAAACTTTTTCATATTTTTTCACCACTAAACTATAAATAAGCATATTAATTTCCCTTTTCCAAATATGATAAACATCCGGTCACACAATGATATGGACTTAGAGCGGGATTATTAATATAATTTTGGTCTTCTTTTATTCAATGGTAGTTTGCACAAGTCTGGAAAGACTTTCCGCGAGTTTTTGATAGGTGGCTTCCATGCATTCATCATTGTTGAAGTGAGTGCTTGCATTGAGGATGGCCGATTCATCCGAATATATTATCTGCTATCTAATTCATTTTATAGGTGTTTTATGGTATTTAGAATGGAGCTCTGAGAAGGTCAGTAAAGTTTTTGATTGACCATTTTGTCAAATCACGTCTGTGTTTCGCCAACCTCAATGTGTGAATGTAGTTATTTTTCTGGAAGAGAAATGTTCCTTCTCCGAAATATTGGTGGAGTGCAATATTCATTATCCAAAAGTACCGAAAACGTCTCAGAATTCATCACTCCAAACACAGGGACTAGCAGACTAGGACCAAACCATGAGGGTCCGACACCTTTATACTGTCAACACCAAATTTCATAGTCGGCAAGATTTAATCACTAAAGAATTGTTCTCCAGGAAGCTGACAAACCAAGATGCATTCATCCGATTGTCAAACAGCAAAAGTTGTATCATAATTCCATATAACAATTTTCTGTACATCATCTGACCAATGACGATGGTCTCTGCACCAATTTCTATGTTTTCCATTTCATGATGTGATGTTAGACGTGTGATTGGCTGTAAGACCATGGAATCCCAAGCTGTTTAATTCTCTGTGAGCAATTTTTCTACTAACTCTAATACCTAATGAACTTTGGAACTCCTGATAAATTTCCACTGAAGAGGACTGACGATTTTTTTTCGCTACCTTTTCCCAGTTCTGTGTCTGAGTTTACTAAGTTTTTCAGCATTTTCCATTGTGTTTCTGCAATTTCACTACCTCGATTTTTTCAATACACAAATATATCAATCCCAGTGGATTATGGCTTATTTATAATGTCCTCAATATCACTAATTGATTTACTACAAATGAACCATCGCATTTTTCTTTCACTGTCAAATTTACTAAGCACCTCTGACACACACATTGCCTCACATACACATAAATACAACATGACAAACCTTATATATTTCAAACACATTTAAAGTTTTTAATCACGCATCTAATTGAATTCCCTACCAGAACCATTTTTTATGGGATATACGAATATTTTTGTCAGATAGTGTGCATTACAAATAAAGATAGGCATTATATTATGACAAGTTTCGAAGTGTAAAATAACAAGGGATTTTTCCGTTAGTCTTAACACTTCTCTATTATACTTTCCTTTCAAATAAACTTCAAGCTTAAATGGACATTAATTGTATTATTTGCTGTCCGAATACCTGTTCATTCATCTTGGAAGTTTGTAGTCTGATTAATTTCAAGACTTTTCAAAACAGTAGAAAGGATATCCATTGAGTGAAGTTTTGTTCTTCATAGTGTTGTTTCAGAAAACTATTGCTGATGAAGAAATACCATGAATAATGTCACTTTAAAAAAACACCTTCTAATGATAATTTCAGTCGGGTACTAACTTAGTCTCCCATTATAAGCATTAAATTTGATGAAATAAAATAATCTAATTTGTACAGGATAACTTTAAAAAATTAATTAAAGTACATGAAATAGACCTGAACATATCTTACATATCTTAACTAAACAAAGAAAAATATTATATCTTGCTGATAAAACAATATTGTGTTAGTTTTAAGTGATCTATAACTTGCTAATAGAATTTATGCCTTAAAATGAATATAATTTTTAAGAGAAAAAATCCTATGTTATTACAATTTATGTGTACATTTAACGCAAAATAAACATTTTATGCAAGTGTTTAAATCAATTTTTATATTTCACTAGGAAAAACTTAATTATTATTGATTTGTATTTCACTTTATTATAAATTTCTTATTATTGAATAGTAATATTTATGTGAATATAGCGTGGAAACAAGAAAAACTATAATCTGTAATTTAGACAAGGTTTTTTTGTTCTATTTAAAAAGAGTATTTGGGCTTTCTTAAATATGTTTTCAACAGCTCATTATATTTTGAATGATAAACATTCAGGGGTAAATTTAAAAGACATCGTTTATTAAAAATGCTCTTATATACTAAACCCATCTAAAAAATTGCATGCATTAAATTTTGATGCTGCCATAAAAACATAAAACTATACATCTATTGCCATTTTTGTTAAGATTAAAATATTTCTCATGAATAAATCATAATGGATAACCTACTCACAATAATCAAATTTGCAATTTTTAGAATAACTATAATTTTCAAATTGAAAATATTTATAAGTTGTTAAATGTACTAATAAAATTTCTAATCAATTTTTCTTTCACTAATGCTGAAC
>CM057811.1:72516967-72831967 GCA_030067965.1 Latrodectus elegans | reverse complement strand
ACAAATTCTCCTGACTTTTAAACTAGATTGGAAAGTTATTTAGTGTAATAACGTTTTTCATTTCCTTTATTTTCGACTTCTCAGATATCATCAAAATGCTTTCGGTGAAACTTTTAGAAATAAAAACTGTTCAAAAGTTTAACTTGTAGCTTCATATAAGTAAAAAAAAAAAAAACAACAACAACGAAAAATATAAATAAAAATTCCGAAAAACGTTCATATCTGTGATAAAAGTTCATTCAAATGGATTCGCTAAAGGCTTATGTAGACATAGCAGCTCAAAAAGGTTGAGAAAACATCATTTACTTTCTTATCCCGGATTTTTTTTTCTGTTTCCCAAACAACAAAACAACAACGACTTACGTATTTCTTTCGCAAAAAATCGCTGCAGGTTGCTATATATCTTATCGCCCGCTGGTTATGCTCTACTTTTGCAGTGTTTAGAGTCAAAGAGTGATGGCATAGGAGGTAGGGGCAGGAAAAAAAATAAAACAAAGGTTCAAGTGGAAACCTACTTTATGTTATTTCTCTTTTTCCTTTCAATGATACCTGAGCGTTTTCAAGCGAAACCTTTTCCACTTTTATATTCCGTTTCGTCCTTAAAACGATGTATATTTTTTCTCCAAATACATTATTGAGAGACACTTTTTTTTTTCTAATTCTGAATTCTACCTCGGAAATTGTAGTTTCAGCTTAGATTATAGTTTCTAGCAGACATTGAAAGAATATATTGCATATACAATATAATCATGAGAATTTTACAAGAGATAACATGAAAGAAATGAGCTTGAAATTTGAGTTGAAGATTCTAAAAGTAAAATAAAATAAATTTGAAGTACATGAGAAACTTATATTGCAAAAACAATTTTACATCTCACTGGATTTCGAAACTTTTCTCGGAATGAATACTGGTTATTGAATGAATGCTCATTGAATATGTAAAAAGAATATATCATATTTTCAAGAATATTAATGCTTACATCCGATAAATATATCAAAATTTTAAAGGTAATCATTTTTTTAAATATATATATATGTGTCTTGAAACTTACATTTTATCATGTTGAATGCAGAAAATATTATAAATCCTACAGATGAATTTGAATTTAAATATTGCCTAAGCATCTTAACGTGAATACTTAAAATTGTTAAATAAGAAAGTATTAATTTGTAAAAATTTTGTAAAAATTAAATACCTAATTTACCTCTGATATTTAATAAATTATGTTTCTGCAACTAAAACATAATGCGAAATACTTCTCATAACTTTAATTTTAAATATATTCTCAAATACTTAGATGGCAATTATTTACATCAGATTGCCATTTAAATATAATTACTGATTTCTGTTTTCATCTTAAAATACAATTTATAAAATGCTAACATTAAATTTGCAATATTTAACGATTAAGAAGAATTTCGACATATTTATTATAATTTTAATAATATATGCAATATTTTTAAGACATTATAATTATTAAGATATTAAGACTTTGCTATGGAATTTGATAGGACATTTCTTATTCTTGTAAGTATGATAGTTATTATTTTATTATGAGACTGATTAAGAATCCAGGAATCACAAATAATTTATTTGATAAAGAATAATAAATTAAAAAATATGGATTATAAATAATTTGGAACAGCAAATAGAACTGAATATTTGTTTGAAATATAGTGTCAATAACGCTACGATTTGGGAAATACCTGAATGTTACTTGGAGATGTAGCTTTTAATTACTCACCAACATAAAAGTTAAATTCACTGCTAACTTTTTAATTTGAATTAACTGATTCAGTTCATAAATTTCTGAAAGAATCCCGTTTTACTTGGAAAGGAAGGAAATTTCATATAAAAATGAAATATAAAGCATGATGTTATAGATACGAAACTTAACATTGAACAAAACATTCCGTAATATTTAATAATTTCTCTGTAAGTATGCTATCAGAAGTAAGGAAGACTGATGAAGTCTGCTTTAGTGTGTCTTCTAATATGATGTAATCCTTACGTCCTTCAGTAAAGTTGGCTACCTCCCAAAATTTTGCAAATTTATAAAGATTTCATACAATAAAACAACTAATTATAATATTTTTTCTAAGATTTATCACTTCAGTTTTTAAATAAAGTTGTCCATATTGGGCATAGGTAGATAGGTATAGATTTTATACCAGCAGTGTAGATTACATATTATTTTTTTCCGCCTAATTTTGATTATCTGCTTAAAATAAAGAGGAGCATTACTTTATTGATACTTCAAGTTCAATTTAAGATGTGATAATATTCCAGTTTAGTCTCTTGTAAAGTCATACTTTCTCTCTTTCGACCACTCTCTGAATCTAAATTTTAAAAATATTTACTGACGTAATAAGCCCCAAGACAGCCCCATAAATGATCAAACCATAAGAATATAAAATCCTCCGAGCTACTGTTTCATAGAAAGAAATGTGCGGATATTTTTATAACTTCTAATAATGTATATATATTAGTAAAACATATAGTATTATAACATTAAGTAATTGATACCATCAGTCAAAGTCTGGACACATAAAATGCGTAGGGGGATTCATATATATATATTTCAAAACCAGTGAGATTCCATGTCCATTAGATACACGAAAATTTATTTCATTGATATTTAAATGAAAATACTTTGGATGAGAAAGAATATTGACAATATTTAGTATCTTAAAAAGGACGAATAAATAAAAATCTTTTTGAGGACACTTTAAAGCAATATGATAAATGTAATCTACAATTTTTTTAAGACATCACTTTATACACGTACATATGATGATGATGATGATAATAATAATAGTAATGTAAAAGATATCGCACTTATTTAGTAAATAAATGGACTCATATATATTAACCAATAAATTGACGTGGTCGAGCATCAAGAAATTGTAGAATAGTTTATTTGTCCCAATGGCACTACGTGCATTTATAAATTTATTTGTATAAATTAGATTACGCTAATGTAACAAATTTCGATTTCCCGAAATCTAGGAGGCAAATGTAACAAATTACATTTGCCTCCTAGATTTATTTTTAATTTCATTCTCATCCATCTATCTATCTATCAAACATATATGTATATATATAAATATATATATATAATATATATATATATATATAGAGAGAGAGAGAGAGAGAGAGATAAAGAGAGAGCGAGAGAGAGAAATTTTGTGATAATATATAAGAAATTTATGGATTTTTATCTAAAAAACTAAAATATAACTGTAAAAATATAAAAAGGCAATTTTTAATCGTTTTTCATATAAATTGATAAAATGAAAAATTCCATAATTTCTGAAAATTGTAGAGTAAAAGTTGAAAAATACATGTTGTTCTTTTGGTAAATACATAGAATTTAAAATATTTAAGTAATTGAAGAAAATCAGTTTTAATAAATGTTTCATTTTACCTCACATAGTTATTTATGCATAATATATCAATTCCTTTATGATAAGCAAATTAAAGTATAGATTGAGCATGCAACAAAAAAGGGTTGTAAATATGAACTATGATAGTTAATAGAACTTATATGTGTTTGTGTATTACTCTTATATGAGATTTTAACATATTTTTATAGAAATTCACGATAGACGATACAATTAAAAATAAAAATAAATTCCTACTGTCAATATAATAAAATCTACATAAAATTTCACATGTCTATTTAAATTAGAATTGAATTAATTTTCTAATTGAAATTTTATAAGCAAAAATATTTAACAAAACTAAATTTGAAATCATTAAAGATGGCTGAGAGTTAAATGTTTTAGAAATTTGTAAGTAATTATGTACTTTTTTGAACAAAATTTATTTAAATTCATTTGAATTAATTTGTTAAAACTTTAAAACAAAGAATATAAATAACATAATTCATTTTTTAATTGTTCCATTATGAAATTTTAATTATTTTATTT
Organism: Latrodectus elegans; assembly: GCA_030067965.1. Taxonomy (NCBI): domain Eukaryota; kingdom Metazoa; phylum Arthropoda; class Arachnida; order Araneae; family Theridiidae; genus Latrodectus; species Latrodectus elegans. Next base: position 72,828,034 of record CM057811.1, on the reverse strand, counting down.
TGTGTAAAATATTTCATAATAAATGAACAAAATAAATAATTGAAGATTTAAATTGAATTACAAAAACAATCGAAACATTCGCATAAAAATCAACTTACCATTCGGAAAAATATTCACTTTCATTTTTATCTATTATAATCACTTTAAAGTGAAATTAAAGAAGTCTTAACATTGCTTTGAATGGAATAAAATGCAAAGAATAAATTTCTTATGTTATTTGATTTTATAAAGACCTTTTTATAGAAGTTGTTTCAAACTGGAAAAATTAATTAATATTAATATTTACTTTATCTACTTCTAAATTGTTGGTAAACAGCAAGTAACTCTTGTTTAATTTCAAGTATGAAACATACCTTTTGAAAAACAGAGCTGATAGCTGGCCAATTTTAATTTAATTACCTGACGATGAAGTCGAGAAATAGAAAAATATCTCTTCAGTTAAGGATACGTGAAGTTATTTAGATATGACGTTAGATAAAATTATTTTCCTCTATCTTAGGAAAAGTCTGAAAAGATCTATGGCCAAAGATTCAATTCTTTGGTTATAAACGAGAGTTTGCAATAAATTAGCATGTTTCTTGATTTAAACTTTAAATCAGTTAGCACATGCTTCACATAACCTTCCAGTTTTATATCTGATGAATACAGTGATACGTTATCCATAATATCAGACAGTGTGTAGGAGTATGAAGATATTCTTTTAAAATAAATACACACTCATTTTCTCATTTTTTGTACGGCCACTAACTGAGCCTATTCACTGTTTGAATCAGGTTATTATTGATACAAAGTGCTTTGAATTAATTAAGAAATCCTTACCATTACAATTTCAAGAATAAGTTTTTTTGACATTTTTCTCAAATACTTAAATTATTTTCTTCATGTTTTCATCTTTCATTTATTCTTCAATCATCATTGTAGGAAGTATTGATGGGAAAACAACTGAATTAGAACATATTTCAAAGAAGCCCTCTGAATGCTGATAGATTGAAAGATATAACAAGTCTGCCATAATTTTCACTTTTTTAAGGGATGTAAATTATTTTTAAATTGCAGCTTACCCATATTTACCCATCCGGAAAATCTTGTTGAAGGAGATTTTTGGCTTATTAATCACTTCAATGGTAAATTATCAAATGTCAAACTAATGTATTTTTCTTTGATGCAGCTAAGATACTCCCCTAAAGCCCAACCGACCACAATGACTTCTAGTTGAGTGGTAAATAGTTTTTTCAACACTGGATAGCAGTCAACTTATAAATTGTACTGGATGTTCCTAAGGAACTTTACCTTGGAGTATTACTGCACCTAATTCATAATTGCTGTCACCAGTTCTTATGAAACATGGTTTACTTAAGTCACTTTGTCGAAGAATTGAAAGCATAATCAACTTTCTTTATAGACTTACATGTTTTTCTCTCTCCTTTTCATCTCCAAGAAAAAATATTATAGTGAGATTGCTAAAGGGTCTTGTAATTTCAGGAAAAAAAAAATAAAGCAATGGTAACAGGCTTGAAGAAGACTAAATCTGTTTTAAAAGATTTGAGAGCAATCTCTTTTGAATTTTTACCTCTTTTAGGACGTTATACATAAAAAATATTACTTTATGATCAAGAACTTGTTTACAAGGAATTATTCAGTGTCCATGATATTTATATTTTGGACAAGAATTCTTTCAATTTTCAAGTAATATAAAATAAAGGAATCTTTAATATTTCCTTTAAATTCCCTAAACGTTAGTCAAAGGTTTCTTAAATTATGATTAAGTCATGTAAATAAATCAGTGTGAGAACATCTTGAAATTCATTTCAAAGTTGATTAGTCATCAATGAATCACGACACGCATATATTAATCAATTAGCTCCTTCAAAAAGAATACGCTTCAAAAATGCAATCAAAAGCAATTTTATCATGGTCACTTTCTGATATCTGGATCTTAAACCGATGTTAGACATATATGCTGGATGTAACAAGTCATCAAATCTCGAAAGAAGATGTGCATATATTTTTGTCACACCATTAAGTTTTCTATAATTGACACAGAACCAATAAGTCTTGTTTGATTTTGGTATTACGACAATCGATGCAGTATATGAAGATTCACATTTCGCGATAATATCTTTGGACAACAATCTGTTTTTTTATTTTCTTCGGATTTCATAATTTCTTACGTTTTGGAGAATTAAGACGAAGAAATGTTGGTATTGAAGGAGGACAGTTTGTGTCAATATGATTGATACTCGATGAAAGAAGTGGCTTCTCTTCCTAGATTAAGAGTGTCTTCTTAGTTTGCCAATTTTTAAATTATTTTTCTTCTGAAACCACTGCATTACCTTAAACTTTTGGAAGCAAAAATGACTATATTTTAACCTCTCTAAAATTTATATCTGCATACTTGTAAAGACTATTTTCACCAAAAGGGTATCTATGTCTTGTTTTACCTTTTTTTAAAGAAAATTATTTTTTTTTACATCAAATACAACACCTGTTTTTTTGAATGAATTATGTTCCTAGTAGTTTTCTATCCTGCTCTGGGCAAAATAAGAGTGATAGCAATAGACAGAACTTCAATAGTGATATTAGCATTAGTAGTCAGGAAGTCGATTGTGAAATTCCATGCATCGCAAATTTATTTAGATTTTAAAATTACAAAACGGAAATAATATTATCTCAAAAATGCAAGAATAAATAGCAGCACTAGAGCAAAATGCATCATTACCAATCTTATTTAAAGGATTGTAATTGTAGAAATCTGGCTTCATGCACGGAAAAGCTCCATATCCCCTACAATTTACAAAAGATGAAACATGTTTTTAGCGTAAAATTCCTATTAAAAATAATAAATCCTCTTTATTCTTTCTTTCCTTTTGAAAATTTCTTATTAGCGTTTTTCCCACATTATTTTAATTACCATGAAGAATTATGTTTCTTTTTAAGTTCCTTGAGTCTTATATTTTCATATGTTTCTAACTTCTTTGTCCAAGTCGGAAGAATCAACTACAATCTAGGAAATACTCCTTAAACACTGGTGAATACCTTTTATAAAATGTATCAACAATATTAAGGTTATTTTTAATTATTTTTTTTCCATTTAACTCAGATATTTATCTTTCAAAGGTGTATTAACTCAAATTAAAATCCTTCCAAGTAATATCTGGAGATTTTAAATGCTGTACAAATAATGTCCTAAATTTTCCTGCATTTATTTTAATTTCTTCGGAAGAACGTTCTCAATATAAACAAAATATTGATCCTTATCTACAAGTTCTTGGGCTATCACTTTCATCAGGAAGTTTACTAGTTAAATAAGAAACCAATAAAGAATTTGATACTTTTAAGAAAGCTAGTTGTCTCTCCAATAAACTTAAATATAAACTTATGTCACCTACATTAGTATTAATACAGGGTAACATTAGTTATATAAATATCTATTTTTGGGAAATTGGCTTCTGCACCAGTATTATCTTTTGATTTGTTTTCTAATTTATCATTTTAAGTTGAATGCTGAAATTTTCAAGCTCAATATGGCTCTCACATTCTACTTCTCATTCTACTTTAATTTCTCTTCTTCCAGATATTTTCTTCTACCAGTTTTCTTTCTGTTATTAATGCAGCTTAATATTTCTTTCATGAATTCAATGTAGAAATTCTTGCTCCTTATCATCGCACTTTCTCATATTTGATTTCATCTGATCATCTTCTGCATCACCTAATCCTCAAGCTAGAAATAAAAGTGATTTTTTTCGATTTTTCACTGAAAGATATTTCTATTTAATAAATTGATAGATTTGAATTTGACTTTAAAATTACTCTACAAAATGCGTTTGCTTAATTATACTTCTTTATTAATTAAATTGTTACTCTTTATCCTGTATAATTTGAATTTAAAATAAAATTCGAAACTGCTTCATATAAGAAAATCAATAATGCAAACATGATAATGTAATTTTCTAACAGCCAATATTAAAACTTATTTTTATGATAATTATTACATGTCAAACTGTAAAATATGGTAAATAATTTAAGGCAATTACATCAATATCCATTTTCATTAACCAAACGTTACTGACAGTTCAAAATTGAATATATACTGTATATTTTTAATTTCAAAATAAGAAATTTAAAATCAGTATACTTTATTTCATTAACATTAAACAATATTTGTCCCAATTAATAATTAAGTTAAATAAAAAACGAAACACACATTTTCTATAACAAGATATTTTAACTGTAGAATTAAAGGTAGTGAATGTTAAATAACTAAGCATTTAAAATGTACTACAAACAGATATAACAAGCTAAAATTGCTTATATTTTACTACAGAATTAAAATTATCAATATTAATAACAATATATTACCAAATATTAAATGCGTTTTGCTTGTATAAATTTATTTCAGATTAACATAACATAAGAATATCTAAAACATTTTTCTGAACTGTCTTAGGATAATGTAAGTATTATGTAAATTACTGTTAAAAGTGTAAAAAAAATATTAAATGCCATTAAAAATAAGGAAATTAAAATGAAACGATTTTGATTTTAATTATTGGCATTGTTACACAAAATCAAAAATATACATATTAACAAAACAGTATCAAAACTACAGCTCTTTATGTTAATTACCATAATATTAAACACTTAAGTCATAAATGCATTAATAATATAAAAAATGTCAAGTAACAGTAATTATATCTTTTTTAAAATATCAAAATTTCCATCAAACAAAATTGTGTAAAGTAAAAATGCACGTCCCTCTTCAGATTTTGCATCATAGATTTTTGGCAATATATATATATATATGTGTGTGTGTATATATATATATATATATATATATATATATATATATATATATATATATATATATATATATATATATATATATATATATATATATATATATATATATATATATATATATATATATATATATATATATATATATATATATATATATATGTATATATATATATATATATATATATATATATATACATATATATATATACATACATATATATATATATATATACATATACATATATATATATATATACATACATATATATATATATATATATATATATATATATACATATATATATATATATACACACATATATATATATATATATATATATATATATATATATATATATATATATATATATATATATATATATATATATATATATATATATATATATATATATATATATATATTTATATATATATATTTATATATTCTAAAAAAAGCTTGTCACTCATAAGTTTATATTAAATATCATTATCCTAATCATGTATGCATTCATTATAATATTCATTATTCATGTTCCTAAATGCACTCTCACTTTTTCATGAAAACAAAACATATTATTTGTTATAACAATTCTAATCTATCAAGCAAATAAAAATTCTTAGTCAGAACATAAATTTTTATCAAATAAATATATATATATGTATGTAAAACACAAAACACAGTGAAATGTTCACATTCCACAGTTCAATTATTTTAATTAATATCTTAATTCAGTAAAGCTGTTTTTTGTCTCACACTGAACATAGTTGCATTATATTCAATATTTAGTTCTCAAATAATATATAGTTTAAATTTCCTAAAACTTTTATTGCATTATTCTTATATATTTTTTTTATTAAAATGCATTTATTGCAAAAAAGGAAAAAAAAAGGAAAAAAACATACACTAGTACAAAGTATTCAGGACAAAATCTACAATCTAAAAGAAGTCTGCCCATTGGTTAGCGGGTTAGAGAAAATGTAATTTTTTAAATTATTTTACAAAAAAAAAATGACACTCCTGTATTTGATATGGCATTTTATTAAGCAAAACCAAAGATCAGTAACAAAAACAAGCTTAAGTAAAAAAAATTGAGCACCATTTAACTAATTATATTTAACAATTAATGAAAAATAGCATTCTCAGTTTAATGACAGTTAAATGAAATGACAAGTTTAAATCAAAGTAGAACAGGTGTTGAGTACAATGTATCCATCACAACCAGAACAACATGTTAATCTCAACTGTCAAAATAAATTTTGAACGAAAGGTTTCTAAATCCATACAAATAACCGTTTCCAAGTGGTGCCATCTGTTGACACAAGCAGTTACTATTTTCAATCAGATATTTATTACAAAACGAAATATACCCTTCAAATGGTAATAATTATGTTTTAGTTACAACTGATAAAGTAGTTTTAAAATAAAGTTGCATCACAAAATACTATCACACACTATAATTGCATTTTTATCCCATATTTTTTATAGTTAAGATTTTTCATTTTACTGGTAAAAACGAATCCTCATTATAAGAAATATTAGACATAAAATTTTTATTATCAGTTCTCACATGTCTTTTTTTGAAATACATAAGCAATTATATACATATATATAATTCATTATAAATACATATAATTAATTGAAATGCAAAGTCACGTTAAAATACGAATGTTATAACAATACACATTAAATTTACAAAATCTTCTTTTTATTTAGTCATGACAGATCAGTTAAAATGTCTTAAATGTAAGCATAAATAAGTTATAGATAGAAAATATTGAAAATGAATTTAAGTTGATATAAATTCATTTATATTTAACCATATAATTTAGATATTTCAATGAATATGACTCCATGAATAAATTTTATCAGAATATCGCAGTGACTTAAATCATTAAATGATTGAAAAAGATGTACAATTTTCTAACAAAAGTAATCACAGCAAACTAAACATAATGTGTTGAGAGTCCGAAATATAATTCTTCAAAATAAAATTTTAAAATTCTCTGATCTAAAGCATTATATTTGGTCTACCACAAAATTTTGTTGTTTTATTGTTGAGGATGTAATTGAAATTATGTCTGAGTAAGACATTTTTCTGGCAACATCGGAGATCGCTGATACATTAATTCAGTTTTACAAACCAATTCAAACTATAACTGGAAGTTAGGATTTGTATGGAAATATTGAAAATGGGTGATACATGAATTAAGTCAGAAAGATTTAGATGATCGAATCACCATATATTTATCTCTGCTTCTTCGGAACAAAATCGAGCCCTTCTTGAACTGGGTGACACCTGAAAATAAAAAGTGGATTCCCTACAGAAGCATTGTAAAAAAGGGTACATTGTTTGAAAAATCTATCCCTTCAAACCCTAAAGCAAATTTGGCTCTGAATAAAGAAATGTTGTGTAAATGGTAAGACATTTGATGACCAATACAATGTAAGCATTAAAGAAAAGTTCAATCCTCATAAGTATTTTCAGAACAGGATGATTTAAAGTAAGAAGTCCAAGAAGAAAGGACGGTGATATTCCAAGAAAGAGTAGTTTTAGAAAGGGACCAAGATAAAAATTTGTTTAAAATTGCCTTATTAGGTTGGAAAATTCTATGGAATACATCATATGACTCGGACTTAATCATTCTCCAAATATTATTTGTTTCTGTCCTTGCAAAATTTTTGCCAGGGCAAAAAATTCAAGAACGAATAAGGCATCAGGTAAGCACTGGTTTAGTTTTTGGCCTCTAGAGAAAAGGCATTTTTTTTAAATAAGGTATACACACAAATTGCCATCAATCTAGCTAGAGGTAATAAATAATGATGGCAATTATACAATTCAATAAAGTTTCTTCAAAGTATGAAAAACTTATCCTTTGTCTTATTCTAAAAACCGACAATACTTTCAGTACACCTAGTGTACAGTCCAATTAAGTTAAGTTTCATCTCATTCATAAATATTTTAAATACTCTTTTTTATTTTAGCACATATTCCCAATATTTATGAAGTCAAACAATATTGATGATATTTTTACAGAATTTTAGGCACTAACAAATGATTATGCAGAATTTTTTTAAGTGCACATAAATGCCCTATTGTTAGAAAGATATCCTAATACATTATCTACATACATATATATATATATATATATATATATATATATATATATATATATATATATATATATATATATATATATATATATATATATATATATATATTGCTGGTAAAAGTCGAAGGACATTTATATTTTATAAATTACGCTATAAATTTTAGACCTATTAATGCATTTTTCTTTTTTATTTTAGTAAAACTAATTTTTTATTTTATTTTCAGTGAATGTGTTTTGTTTACCCCAAAGAAAATATTATAAAATAGTTCTTAAGGTATTTTGGCCTGTGAAAAAGAAGAAGGGCACCTACAAAAATATTCTCATCTTGGAATCTGTACCAATTAAATATGTTGAAAACATCGTTCTTTGAAACAGTCTTTCTTTAAATATATTTTCTTGAAAAAAACTGTTTTATACAGTTAAAATGATTAGGGGGAAATCTTTAAATGTATTTCAAAAAAGCTAAATTCGGGCATGATTTGGGCAAAAATTTAAGAGAAATTTTACAGTACCAACACATCAGTCCAAACATTATTTCTAACTTCTTGAAAAAATTAAACAGCCAGAGGAAAGCAAAGATTGACAGACTTAAAATATTGACTCAACGTAATCAAGAAAAATCTAGAAAGGACTTTAAAAAAACACGCGTCAAAGAATTTAAATGCTCGAAACGCACCTGGCTTTATACATGTAACCAGAAGAAAACTTGTTAACTACATATAAAGATCAGATACGTTCATATTCAATAAAATAAAACACCATCTTAAGTGGAACGAAATTCATATTATGCACTGGCACCAATGGGTAAAAAAACACATGTCTCCGAAAGAACTTCAGTTATTTTTTCTGATGGAAAAAAAAATTTCAATTTAGTTTGCCCAAAGTGTTGTCAAAATTACATTTACTGTCTGGGTACACAAGAAGAATTTTACCTCACAGATAAGAGGAGACAGTTTAGTGGTTTGGTTTAAGACAACTGATAAATTGTCTACGTTCGAAAGACCAATCTAGTGTGTCTGGATGTCAGAAACATATACAGATTACAATGAATATTTAAATTTAGAAATTCTTCCCTATGGTGCTACGGTAGGCGGAAAAAATTAGATGTATCAGAAATATGGAGCATCAATTCGCATGGCCAATGGCAATTAAAAAAGGGTTTGAAATAAATAAGATTCTCTAGTTTTGACATAGCCTACTAAAAGTACAGACCACAATATTGCTTAAAATATGCGGCCAGTAAATTCATATAAGCAAAATGAACATTTGATAGAAATTCAAAAAAAAATTGATTTCTGTTTCGGACATTTTGGTTAAAATGAACTTCATGCCTTATGTGATTCACAGGCAAATAGAATCTTGAAGAATTCCTTACTAACAAGATTTTTACTTTTATTATATAGAACTGTCCTTCTACTTGTGTCTTATGTATATATATATATATAATATTCATATGCTTTTAAAGTGTAATCTTCGTTGGTTGTACAATAAAAATATTTAAAAATTCTTAAGACATAAGATCATTAACTATAAGAAGGTTTAAATGCAGGGGAATGAAAATAAAGTATGCAAATACTTAAAAAGAATGCAGCTATTTTTCTTATTTATCAGATATAAGATTACTTATATAATATTTTAAAATTCAATCAATATTGTTAAACTATTTAAATGAGGTCAAAGTATAAGAAGATCAAAAGATTACTCAATATTCTATTTACCTAGAAATAGATAATTGAGTCAATTGAATCTCCTGTTAGAAATTTGCTTTTAAATTAATTTATAACTCCTTTAAATAAAAACGAACGGTTACTACATAAAATGAATCATGGCTGTGAATCAGAAATTCTTATAAATATATGAAATTTTTTAAGAGATAAAATATTCCGTTTGAAGTTTAAGTATTGTGTATTTTTCATTAATATCATTTATCATCTTTCATATCATTTATTAGTTTAATATATTCTTATCAATCTTTTATTATGCAGAAAATGTTGTATAAAAATTTATTATTGATAATTGATTGTTATCTAAAGTTATATTACATATATTGGAAATATCTAATTTACAATGCTTTTCCTAATCTTTAAACCTCAGAAGAAATTTAAATTTAAATTTTTATAGTAATTAAATGCCAATATTTGATAGCATCATGTATATATATATATATATATATTTGTTTGCAATTTTATATTACTACTATCTGGAAAGGGTATCATTTTTTATTAATTTCAGAATATGATATTTATAAATTTCAGCTTATCATAATAACAATCTAAAAAATTCTCACTGGATTAATGGTATTTTCATGTTTTCAATAAAAACAAAATCATTAAAAAAGATTAAATATTATTAAGAGTAAGAGGGAATTTAATTTATTCAAATAATTATAATTTCTCTTTGTGTTCTTAATTGTTTTACTTGCATTTGTTATTACACAATATCTGTACTAAATATATATATAAAGCTCCACTAAAAATAGTAATTTTTTTTCTGAAAAACTTCCACAGTAGTGAAAGACTGAAAGTTTATTTCAACATTATTTATTAACTGTAACCGAAAAAACCTCATAAATATTTATTTCCAAACGTATTTCTATCTATGTATCTTATCTGATAAGAAAATGAAATATTTTTATTTAATTTATTCATGAGGTAATAAATCAAGGAAACAAACTTCCTTATATTTTGTTTTAAGATTATTTACTTTGAGAGATAGCTCGGTGTTTTTTAATTGTTTATACATTTCCCTACGTATTATATACTCTATTTATATTTTAATGCATTTAATTGAACAAGTAATCTAGAAAAATAAATATTATTTTTAATAATTAAAGGTATTCAAAATTAATTGGATAATTAATCTTGAATACATTTCCTCTTATTTCAGAAAAATAAGAGAAAATATTTAAATGAAACTTTCAATTATATTAATATAATATTTAAATTTTACTTTTACTATTAAAATTAATATTTATTTTTTAAAAACATTCGGCGTATTTTCATCTGAAAATGTCAACGTTGTAATCAGGTTTAATATTTTTATGTAAATATTCAGTATCTTTAGAAAATAATTTTACTAAAGGAATAATATAAGAGCATACACTTTTTATAATATTTAACTTGTAACGGTGCACTTCTTTCATATTTATTTCATCAAATTCGAACAATTTCTCTTAAAATGATACTACCGATAATTTAAATTTGCAATACATGACAAACAACATTTTTCTATGATAAAATAATAAATATATGTAAGTTGTTAGTGAAGGTTGTGCATTTAATTAATAAATTTTAATTTACTTCATTATATTTAATAAAAAATTTGAAATAAATTTTTACTTTTGGCAAATACATAAATTTAATTAAATCATGCCTACTTATTTATTATAGAAATTTTTAAATTTTATTTTTTACCAATAATTTGTCAACATTAATTGAAAAAAACAATTAGATATATTCATGCATTCAATTTATAATAAATATATTAAAAAATGAATGCTAAATATCTTAATATTAAATGAAGAATGTTTAATGTTATAACCATTGAAATTAGTATTGTTGCATAACAATACTATTCTGCTTTTTCAAGATATCCATCATTCTATTACTTATTTTGTCATTATTCTCTCTTATAATAAAAACAACTAGGTATTTTATCCAATATTTTTCCATAAGTATTTAATGCAATTAATGAAGTATGTATTTAACACAGAATTTAAATAATACGCTAGAAAAACTACAGAGAGAAAAATTTAAAAACATAAAGATGAATTAATTTTAGAAACATCATTAAAACATATGTTTTTTTATAAAATACAAAATATAATTCACATAATTTTAAAATCTAAAGCAATAACAACCATCAAAAGAAAAGAGAAAATATTTTAGCAACATTTCTTCATAAATGTAACCTAATGAAATAACAATCTCCATATTTTTTTCCTTCGACGTAAGAATTTCTCGCACGATCAATAAGTTAAAAAAAAGAAAAACCCAAACGATGAAAAAAATCTTCTAAACTCTTTCATGCCATTTAACAGATCAAAAGAGGAAAAAATATATAATAACCTTACAGTTTTACAATATCGAGTTTGGAGTCACTTCCCTATGAAGGAGAGAGAGGAGTGGGGAAGTTTTTTTTTTCTTTTTTTCTTTTTACTAAGCAGGGAAAAAGTATAATAACATTAAATGATTTTTAACAGCACATCTCCCAAGAAATAAAGATACTTATTGAAGAAAATAATAAAAATATCAAGAAAAATGAAAGAGTAAGTTGCAATGCGATGTTGATCTGCATTTGCTCTGGTTCATTTAATATGAATCAGGAAAAGAGGGAAATTTTTTGACGTCTTCCGCTTGGACTCCTGCTTATTGGTGCTTGGTAAGAAAGAGTCACTGAATATTTATTTTCTGCTCGGTCACATTTCCGTATCCTCAAACTTGGAATAGTAATGTGTAAGTACATAATAAACGTCAGGTTTCTTTAGTGAGTGTTCACTTTTTAGGAGAATTTCAAATAACTATAAAATGCTAATTGATAATTTTTTTCTAGTTAAGACAATAAAAAAATAAATGAGTAATTTATTTCTTATTATATCAATATATTTATTTAATTATAAATTTAACATGGTATTTTAAAATATTTCAAGCTATAACTTTAATTAATATAAAAGTAGGAATGATCAATTTTGTTAAAGTATAAGGCAATTTTTTAGATATTTCGAAAGTTTTTATTGAATTAAAAATTTGAAAAAAATATTAAACTATTTCATCTGTTTTAAAGTAAAGTATTAATTCATTGATGGCTATGTTAAAATTAACATTAATTTCCACTGAGTGAAAAATTGACATTTCAATATATAATTTCATCGAGTCACTATGCAAATAATAATTTTCTAATGTTATTTGAATTGCGATAATTGTTTTATTGAAAATATTAATAATGGATTTTATTTTAGAACTTCAATTATTCTTTGTAATTACAAATATATGGTTTTTAACTAAGCAATTCATTAAATTTAATTTTTGACCAGATTATTTATATTATTGTGTTCTGACTGGTTGTGCGTTACTAGCAAACTAAACATAAAATTGCCCTTTGATGAAATTACTTTTTTATTAATAAATATTTAATCTAATGTTTAAAGTTTCTAAACTTTATAAATTTCTAAAGTTAAGTTTACTGTAATCACATATTGAAACATTTACACAGCATCCTGGCTTGTCTAAATAGGGTTGATTTTATGGTATCACCATAAAATGTTTCAAAATATAATAGACTTTAGTTACATTTAGACATCCATTTCTGATCTGATAATACGATACGATGAAATTTAAATCCATTGCTTTAATTACCCTGAATACCATTTAGTGAGTTAACTTTGTATCTGTGATAGTTTGCACAAAACATAAATTTCAAACATGTTGTTAGATATTTAGATATAAATATATATCCTTTACTTCATTCATAAAAAGATTTGTTTTATTGAAGATATGAATTAATATTAAGCCTTATAACATGTATAAAATATTCATATAATTAATAATTATTACAATTAAAGATATAGAGAAAGACGATTTTTATTGAATTTGTTAGGATAATTGTTTTATTATTATTATTATAAAAGTTAAAAATTTTTAAAAGCCTCTTAGGTGCAACACTAATGAAATCATTTTTCTACATTAATAAGATATTAAAAATGATTTGTTTTTCCAATTGTTTTTAGTTGTTTATTGTTTAATAGTTTTTTTTTAATAGCTTTCACTTTTTAACAGTGATGAGTTATTTGTAATTTAGGAAGATGAAATTGCATAAAAGATATTTATTTTGTTCTAAATAGGTAAACAGTTTTACGAGCGTTATAGGTTCTTAGGAAGTTTCAAGCACGCGTTTAGATTTTAACACGAATATAATTGATTGTTATTGTGTTATTATGACTTTAAAATAAAATAGTAAAATGTACTTAAATTTCAGAAATAATGGAAATTAAAATTACTTTTAAAATGTGATTTAAAAAAAAACAAATGCTTCCTAGCGTCGTTAACAGTATTTCATTTCAAGATTTTCATTTAATTTATTAACGTGAATAAACTTACCTTCGTGATAGACTTTTAGTGTAAAAGCAACAATACAATACGGAAACGATGAGCGAGAGAAATCAGTGCTTAAATATAAAGCAGAAAATATTGTTGAAACCATGTTAAATCAACATATTTTTTTTTTTTTTTTTTTTTTTTTTTTTTGACATCGGCTATTGTGGAAAGTTTAATTCAGCCCAGCAAATTATTTTGGATCATAATCTGAAGAAAAGATTGCTGTGGAAATATTGAGAAAGGGTGCCAGGTGAATTAAGTCAGAAGAATTCTGATGACTGAGTCATCATATGCTTATCTCTGCTTGTTCGGAACAAAATTGAGTCCTTCTGAAGTCAGATGATAACTGGGGATGAAAAGTGAATTACTTACAAAGATATCGTTAGAAAAGGGTATATGGTGCCTCAGTCTAGCCATTACAACTCTAAAACATATTTGGCTCTGAATAAAAGACGGTTCTATACATGGTGAGACATCTGAAAGCTAATATATTATGAACATTAAAAAATAAACAAAAAGCTCTATTCAGAAAAGTCTTGTCAGCAACTGGATAAATTAAAGGGAACATTCCAAGAAAAGAAACCGGTGATATTCTAAAAAAATAGTCTAAATATGATGCCAGAAAAAGAGTTCCTCAAAAACTTGCCTAACTAGCAAAAAAATTATTTCCCATATATCAATAATCATCGGGCATATCACACTGCAATTATTACTTGTTTCTGCTCATGCAAAATTTTATACAGGACAAAAAAAATAAATAAAATTATGGACGAAGAAGATATCAGACAGGAACTAGTTTTTTATTTTTAGACCCTAAAAGTAAGACATTTTAAAAAAAAGTCGGATATACAAATTTCCATCATGCGGGAAATAAATCATAAATAATAATGACAATTGTATAATTCCATAAAGTTTACCATTTCAAGGTATAAAAGAACTCATTCTTTTGTTTTACTCTAAAAACAGACAGAACTTTCAGGTAGATCTAATATAAAGTGTCATCTGAATATTCCTTATTAAAATGTCATGTATTAATAAAAGCAGCGAAGAGAAAAGTAACACTATGATTTAGTTTTATTTATTTATTTAATAAAAGTATAGGAACAAATACTCTAGAAAAAAATATCCTGATAAAATCACAACTCATCATAGAATGCCACTATGATTTGTGACCATTTTTATCGTCTTATCTCAAATTGTTCGGTTAAACTTCTTAACAAAATTTACTAAATAATGCAACGAACCAAAATATTCACCATTGTCCTTCATCAAGAGCAAAAATAAATGAAAAGTCGTGCTTGGGAGACAGGATAATCGCTTTTGATGGACCACATCGTTGTGAGCAAAGCTATGAGATAATCCTCTTCTGAGACTCTTCTGGTGACGAGGGAGGTGGAAGATGTTAGTGCTATTACGAGGGACGAGGCGATTTCCTGAATGGAATACGGGAAACTTCAAGCCCTTCGTTGTTCCACACTCTCTAGAGACCCCAACCTCATTCCCAATGAATTTATAGGAACGTTTAGCTCTTAAATGTCTGGGAGAAAAGCATTCTTTCTAGAGATTCTTACTTCAGCCAGGGAAGAAGTAAAGGGAATGTCCAAAAAAGGATTGGAACAAAAAAGATATAGGTTACTATAAAATGGGTTTTTCTCAGTTATGTGCGCTGGACAATATGCAAGCTATTAGACGATAGTTACAAAACAGAATACACATTTTTTTTCTGTGGTAATACTAGTTTATTTTTCATTTAATTTAGTGTTTTAAATCAATAAAAAGAAAGTAAAAAAAATTAAATGAATGTGAGAAAAATAATATAAATTATTAGAAACTAATGCATTTCATGTTTATTTCTGTAAGATATTATTTATATAAGAAACTGTATAAACTATCAGAAAATTTAATTAGTATTATTATTATTAATATTGTTATTATACTTACTATGAAAGTTTTTGCAAATTATTTTGAGAATATAACGAATTAAAAATCCGTTATATTTTTTAAATTGCCTAGTATTTATTGATTTTTTAAGTACCAAATATTAGTATTTAAGTATATACATCACGGTATCTCCAATATCTTTTAACAATGTTATCATGTCAAAAAATATATAATTCTTATATTTCAATACTTAAAAATAATATAATAAAATAATTGCAAAAAATACAGTTTAAAAAATTCAATTCCTCTAATTCTCTTAAGGTTGTCTTGCTAACAGTCATGACCAGTCAGGCGTCGAAACAGAGTCAGTGCTGTATTTCTTGGAAAAACGGAAAATAGTCTTCTTTACTTACACACAAAATCTATCGTTTATCCATTTTGTAAAGGAGTATATTGGTTTGCTTAAGGTCATTATTTATCTAAATTTCACTTAAAGTAGCATTTATCATTTTTGCTATTAGATCACCCTGCACCGCGATCTAATAGCAAAAATGACACCACACTTGGTATAGGATGAATTTTTAAAATAAAAGAATGTTTAATTTTATAAAATAATTCGCTTAGTTATTTTCTAAGATATATTTTTTTATTGATCATATAAATTTCCTTAAAATTCTTCAATTAGAGTAATATGTTAGAAGTATAACTTGGAATTAATTTAAAAAATGTACAATTGCAGTTTATATAACTACTGAATAATATAAGCAAAAAGTATTTTAGTACAGGGTGAATTTTTTTTTAAAGTGACAGTGTCTGGAGCGCCCTGTATCGCGATCTAATAGCAAAAATGACACCACACTTGGTATTTCGACTAATCAAGACACGAGAAAAGAATTCCGGGAAAATATTTTAGTTCCAAAAACCACCGTTAGGACATTTTGTGGTGCTTACAATGTATAAAATGAGAGGAAAGAAAAATATACTAACACATACAATCGTACATTTAACTTATTAATGTTTATTTACAACATTATCTTTCCCGTTGAGGATTTAGACCACATTCAATGTAAACATCGTTCTCAGAAATAACACCGTGCATTCTGTGCACAACGTTCTCCACAGTCGTACGTAACATATCACGAGGAATATTTCGCATTGTCTTCGTTACTTTAGAATAGACCAATTTGGTACTTCACCAACAGAAACCCACGCTCTGGTAACGTGAGAGGCATGGCCACTCGAGCTTGTTTACTGCAGCCGAGATTATTTGTCGGAGATGTCTATTACTTGCTTTCATAGCTCCTATTATTGTCACTGTCATCGCACAGTTGCACTTTTCTTTCATACCAATGTTTTATGATTTCTCGTTATTGTAAGCTACAGCAGCGCCACAAAATGCCCTAACGGTGACTTTTGGAACAAAAATGTTTTTTACGAAATCTTTTTTTCCATGTTTTGATTAGTTTAAATACCAAGTTTGGTGTCATTTTGGATAATAGATCGCGCTACAGACGCTCCAAACACTATCACTTCATAAATAAATAAAAAAAAATTAATTTCCATTGTTAGTGCAAACAAAGAAACAAGTATATTCGACATTTTGTCAAGATTCTCTCTGTTCTTAGTATAGTTAGTTAACAATTAACATTTTTAATCACATTATTTTCAATTGCGGTCTAAGTCTTATAAGTCTTCTGTAGTTAGTTTAAATAATATATTTCTAAAAATTATAAATCTTATATTCTGAAATAAAACATATTCTTAAATATGCGTATACCATAATCCGTCACTAAGAATCTTTTGAAAACATTGATGTAAATTTCATAAAGCAATCTATAAGCCTAAATCCTTAAGTGACATTGACAACTTTACCTTCATTAAGAGAAATAAATATTTAATTAGGAGATTATAAATAGTTTGTCTAATAAAACGTTAATAGGATTAAGATAATGAAAACTACCCCATAAAATGTTCTGAAGAATCAAAATCTTTTCGTATTTTAATTAATTAAGTGATATATTTACCTTCCTTTTTCGGAGTTATGATAATTTAGAATCATTTTGCAAAATAAATTATTACTTTTTTACAAAGAGGAAGGAAAAATTTATAGAGAGCATTAAAATAAACGAAGACAGTATGTTTTTAGATATTTTGATACGTGTTTAATTTTTATATTTATTATACATGAATTCAAATTATTATAGTACTTGAGCTGTAAAGAATTATGTACCTTAATTGGAAATGAACTTAAATCATTGTGTGTGTAAGTTGACAAGTAACTGATGTATATTATGTTTGTTAGATTATGTTAAGAAATGTTTATTTAAATAAAAGCATCTGCTCCATGTCAAATTTTTATTCGGCGGCAATAAGCAGAGAATTGAGTAAGTTATTTCCGGTGCATTTGTGATTATAAATATTGAATATTTAAATATATGAAAACATTAAATGGATTTTTCAAAAAAATTAGAAAATATGCATTAAATTATGTATTAAGATTTCCATAAAAAATGTAGTCAATTGATTCATAAAAGATATTTGTAGAAATCTATAAAAATATTCTACATTAATACCTAAAAAATAAAGAAAATATACATTAAATTTTATTTTGAGATTTCTACAAACTATTTATATAGTTTTCTTCAACATCAAGCATACGCATATCATTAGGAGAAAGATAATTGAAAATTTTACTATATATTATAAACACATTAAACTTAAAATTGTGTTTTTCAAAACATAATTGCATTTTCTACAAAAATCTTATCATATGATGATGTTACTTTATCATTTACCTGCTAATATTTATTTTAAGTGAAAATTAATTAATAATCGATGCATATCATTTATACTGAATTGAAATCTGAATTATATTACAGTTATTTTTATTATTAGATATATATCTTTAGTATTTTATTTTTATATAGATAGAAATTTAATAATTATAAACTATACAAATTTTATTATTTATAAATTTCTTCGTATTTGGCAGATGGAAATTGAATCATCTATTAGTGCTTTAAATTCTTATTTTTATTTGCATAAAAATAAGGATTATATAACTTTTGACAATTTTTACATATAGTATGTAATTTTACCATGAATCCAATTATACAAATAAAAATGATGATGAATAAAAAATTATTTCATATTTGACATTAAGATTAAATTTAGTTTTTGTATGGAATTATAAGATAGCTACAAATTTTATTCAAATAATTCAATCAAAATGTTACTCTCAGTAAAACAAAATTTCAATTATTTGCATGAAATATAAATGCACTTATTAAGGCATTAGGAAATCTGAAGCTCAAGTCCCATAGATTTTCAATGCTTACAATATAGAAGAAATAGTTCATGTTACAAATAAAAACTGGTGATATCGAAGCTTCGAAATTCTCTCAAGTTTCGGATCAAAAGAATTAAGCGGTTTCTGTAAAGAACCATAAAACTTCGCAAAACTTACCTACACAGCTCATAAAGTTTTAATACAAAAAACAGGATAGATTACGTAAAACATTTATAACTTTACCTATTTTTCCCAGAAAAGAATATTGTATCTACTATTCTTAAAAATAGTCTTTTTTTCAATTTGGGGTCGATTGTCCTCAAACTGTTTGGCAGAAGTTTTTCGTTGGTTTTAAGCCAACAAAACGCAATAACTGCGTCAAAACAAGTAAATGTATAGTTGATAAGAGAAAAACAAGACCAAAGTGCTTATAAAAAAGAACCGATAAAGATAAGAAGGAGAAATGAAAGAATAAGAGACTAAATAAAAAATGCGAAGTTACTAATCGGCTTTCTTGGTCAACACATTTTGGGTAACTTTTATTTCCTGTGTTAGATCTGTTTTCTTCTCACTTTTTTCTGGATTTCAAAAGCTTAATTTTCAGAAAAGATTTTTAAGTATGTTTAAATGTATTGTGAGTATCTTAACGTTACCAAAACATAAATATAAAACTTTTGGGATTACTGTTATATTTTTTTATTTATTTTTTACTGCAAAAAATTTCCTTTACTTTACTTGGAGAGATTCAAGAGATCATTTATTATATTGTCGTTACATGAGTCTGAATTTTTGAGATAAAATTTAATTTTTTGAAGGTAAGAGAAAATACTTATCTAACATAACTGAGAAGTGAAACATAATATTTTTTAAACTGTTTATGTTTTCCAATTTGTTGATAAAACGTAATTTTCTTTGATTTATAATTTTATTATGATAAGTGCAAGGAATTCATATTGTAAACAATTGGAATCGGTATTCATAAGGAATAATCTTAAGTTAATTGAATGAGACTAACTTAAAATTCCTATTACATCCTGATAGTATTACACTATACACATATTTTCATTAAATTCCAATTCCATACTCTAATAGAATTTTTAATACAAAAAGGATACAAATTTGAAACGAGCGAAGTAAACTAGATTTGTTTCCATCAATCCGATATGAAATTAATTAACTGTAATATATACAATAGTTTCTTGAAATTACTACTCTTATTTAATGATTGAATGTTAAATTATAAATTTATTTCATGAATTATGAAATTATTTATTCATATCATGGTATTCTTAGTTGGAAATTGTTGAAGTACTGAATTTTTTTTTAAACTAAACATTGAAAGTATCTATATCGTATATCTTACTGATAAATTACATCCATAGATTTATTTATCTTTGCTATTTTAGAATTTTTGAATTCAGCCTTTTGTTTAAATATCAGTAATTTGGTTTCACTCTTATAAAAATATAATAATTTAAAATGTAGGATATGCAGATATATTAACTAAAATCATATAGTTTTGAATAATCTAATGTACCTACTTAATTCCCCCAAAGGAGAAATGTATTTTACTAGCAGACACATTTTGTTAACTTTTAGCAGAATAAATAGCATGTAAGTTGAAAAAAATAAATTCGAAGTTTTAAGTTTGCAAAGTTTTAAATTGTAAACGATCAGTTCTTACTTATCAAAAAGAATTTATAAAGGAATATATTTAAAATCATTGATTTTTTGATCGTGAATAAGAGATAGACTAGAGATAATGAAATATAAATTCATTACTATAGTTTTGGATAGGAATTCTAATCATACAAACATCAACTAAAGAAAAATCTTAATCTAAAAATTAAGACATTTTTCCATTGATTCAATTCCAGATCAATTACTTTGCTTAATATATATATATATATATATATATATATATATATATATATATATATATATATATATATATATATATATATATATATATATATATATATATATATATATATATATATATATATATATATATATATATAGAGAGAAAGAGAAAGAGAGTACATTAGGAAATACTTTAAATCGCTAGTTCGTTTTCTCATAAAGAGAAGGAGAAAATTCTATGACGCCTATTTCAATTCCAAACGGTCTTATTCAAGTCGATCCTTCTACTACTACTGGATCTATTCTGAATGTGTATGTTACATATATTTTCGTGTAATTGAATTTCCCCGTATTAAAAATTCACGGCAGCAGACTTATGCAGAATCATGGATAATTTTTAAGTGGGCGTAAACGAGCATTAGGCAAATACACAGACGCGAGCGTGGTTCTCCGAAAATAATATAAAGAATATATTCTCAAGAATACTTAAATTTTGAGGTCACTAAGTAAATGAAGAAGAAAGTCCCCTGTGTATCATTTGCTCAAAAATATTGGCGGCAGACAGCATGAAACTTAATAAACTTAAACGACATTTGGAAACACTTCATAGTGAGTACGCAAACAAACCCAGAAAATTCTTTGAATTAAAATTAAAATCATATGAAAAACAAAAATCATTATTTAAAAAAAAACATTGTCTGAGAATGAAAAATATTTTATTTCCTCTTACAAAATAATAATATATGTGTAATATAAAATAACCAGATGTGAAAAGCCTCACACCCTTGATGAAGAGCTTATTTTACCAGACGCAATTGAGATTGTAGAAATTATGTTTGCAGATTATTTTGCAAAACAATTGCAGTCTATACCTCTTTCAAATGTTACTTTTGCCCGTAGAATATCTGATACATCTGAAGATGTAGAGCGTCAGATTTTGTCGAAGTTGCGTGACAAATTGTTTTTAATACAAATCGATAAGGCAACAGATTTTAATAAAGATGCTCATTTCATTGCCTATGTTAGATTTTGTGATGATTTGTCAGTTGTATAAGAATTACTTTTTTGCAAACCAATAGAACTCAAAGTAACAGCACTCGCATTATTTGCTATCTTAAATGATTTTGTAAACAAGGCAAACATAGAATGGAAAAATTGCGTCGGAATATGCACCGATGGTGCTCGTTATATATTCGGATGATTCCAAAGTATTCAAGCACATCTGATACAAAAATCGCCAAATAGCGTCTGGACACATTGCATGACCCACAGAGAAGCTTAGGCTTCCAATAAAATGAGTCCTGGTTTGAATATTATGTTAACTACCGTTGTAACCGTAGTAAATTATATAAAAATGAGACTCCTGAAATCAAGAATATTTTCCGCACTTTATAAAGACATGGATGCAGCACATTTAGCGTTATAATTTTATTGCAAGGCAAGATGGCTATCACGATGGACATTTTTGCAACGTGTTTATGAATTAAGAGGAGAAATCGCCGTTTTACTAGGAGAGGAAAACAGACCGCAAGCTGAGAATTTTCGCGATAGTTTAATTGTGAGGAAATTGAGCTACATGGGCGACATATTCGAGAAATGAAATAACTTGAATCTTCAACTACAAGGAACAAATACACATATATTGGATACGAGTGATAAAGTTAATGCTTTTTTTAGGAAATTGGAATTATGGAGCAGAAATTTAAAGCAATAAAACTTAACAATGTTTGCAAATTTGAAAGATTGTGTTAAAACTTACAAGGATGAAAAACAACATGTAAAATCTGTTTTGTAACCATTGAAAATCATTTAGCAACGCTAGCAACGAATTTTAAAAAGTACTTTCTTGCTGACGACAAACTGATATCAAGTTACAAGTGGGTGAGGGATCCATTTCAAAATACTCCCGAAGGACTGTCAATTGAAGAGGAAGAAACTAGATCATAGACTTCACGGCAAGCGTCGAAACCAAAAGACAATTGATCTTGTGCGTTTTTTCATTCGTCGAAATCAATCTTTGAATTTTGGGTAGGAGTGTATGATGAATTTTCTGCACTAAAAACAAGGGCATTTTGCATTCTATCTACCATTTTCAACATCTTACCTTTGTGGAACTGGATTTTCAGCTGTGGCTTCTTTGAAGACAAAATATAGATCTCAGCTAAATATAGAAACAGAACTGAGAGTGTCTATTTCTAATATTAAACCCTCCTTTGAAAAACTTTGCTCTGAAAGACAAGCCCAAATAATTCATTAATAAATATTAAATTTGTTTTCAATTTAGTAATTTGTTTTAATTTAACAAGTTAATTATAAAATATGTCCAAATGTATTTTTTTTTGTATGTGTGAGTGTGTCCTTTCCTTTCAGTCACTTAATCAATTTTTTAAATAACATTTTCTCTTGGATATGCTCACGCCCTCCCATTAGTGTGCCCCCTAGGTGGTCGTGCCCTACAGGTTGAGAATCACTGGTCTACAAGGTACTTACATACTATCGCAACCATATCAGCGGCATTATATAAGACCGGGCCAATTCTAAAAACGGAATACGCTGACGGGACATGGAGTGCGTAGTTGAAATGCACAATGTGATAGGAACAGTATGAAAGAAAATAATAAGTCATATATAAAAAAATAATAAGTAATTTTTATCTGTATAATTCTTACCTTTATTTGACTAAAGATCAATTACGTTTTGGTGAAAAATATTGTAAATGGTTTTTAGAATAGAACCAAAACGATTTCCTTTTCTTGGTTTTGTCGCCATTTGAATTCTGCCAAGTAAGACTCAAGATGGTATCTTGATGTACCACGTTGTCTCTTGTTCCTTCATTTCGCACAACCCCACATTCTTTTGATATTGTCACCCGTTTCGGGGTCGATAAAATTTTACTTGTGATTTACTCTTAAATAATTAAATCCAGTGATTGCCAATTGATCAGTCTGATACGCTCTCCAACTGTCAGTATAAAGTTTACTCCCGACCTCATTGATTTCGACAAATTTCTGGAAAAGCATGACTGCAGTTCTATCACAAGAACGGTTGTTAAAAATGCTTGTTTGATCTCTCGATAGACGACACCAAAAATCCATTGCTCTGGATATATTCGACCCGAATTATTTTTCTTTTTTGTGAACAAGCTTACATCTATTTCCACAATGCGGCCAGGTCCACCTATTTTCGTTCTTTCTTTGCATTCCATGTGTAGAAAACACAAATCTCTCGCATATAATTATTCCAGTCTATGACTATTTTGTCTGTAAATTAAATTCTCATTCACAAAATTTGACTATTGTAAATTCTTTGCACCAGCAATGCATTAATCTTATTGATGTTAATAACGGGGTACGGGTTTCCTCCACCAATTACCACTTCTTATTCCCGCGCGTTGATTATAAGTTGCAACTTTGCACTCCCAAAAAATTTGTTATCGAAAATAAAGTTTTATCAGGTGTGAGTTGGTACATATCCTAACGTCTGGTAAAATGTTGCATTTCTGTAAGAGTGTAATGACATCTTTTTCGGTAAATACCAGATTTGCATTTTAATATTCGACCTTGCCATTTTCAAAGAAAGAAAAAAAGTGGCAAGCAGGGAAATTTGAAAAGAAGCATATGGTTGCCGATTCAGCTCCTCAGATGCGTGCTACATAGGGGTTGCCAATTTGGCAAGTTATCCCGAAGATTGGCATGGTTAGGATAATACGTTAGTACCATCTACGAATATTTAAAATTAATAAAACATTTTTATTCCTTTTGTATAGTATTATATTCATATATAATATGTTTCTTTTGCAAAATTTTAATCCAATATTTTTTTGGATAAAGGCGGATAAATGATAGAAATCGTAACACTTTGTTCAGTGAAAAACATAGATTACTGTTTGCGTCTTAAAGGATTAGGTTAGCATCTTTTGGTATTGGCCAGACAATGCATGATTATGACATTCCCAACCATAAGATTGTAAGATTATCTACATTCTCCTATTTGTATTATTTATTATGTTACATAATATTTTCTACTTAATTGTAAAATGGTAACAGTTTTTCACTGTAATATTTTTATTCTTGAAGTTTTTTCAAAGACAGATTCCTGCAAATACTTATTCAACGAAATGAATTTAATAGATTAAAAAAGACTTTGAAATTTTTCATTTCGGTGTCTTAAAAAGCTTGTAGCTGGTTATTAAATTAATATAGTTCTTCACGTCAGTATGACAAATTTATGACGATCTACTTTTTATGTTTTCATAAAATCTTGACATTACTGGAATAGCTCACATTTGCTACTCATTACAACTGATACAATTTTAAACTAAATGGCATGTTCTTGCAGGAAAAAAAAATCTTTCAATAGATTTGTCGTACACAGTGGTCAGCACTAACTCATCTCTAAAGGTGATTAATATTAAGTTGTAGAATAAGTTCGGTGCTCGTTTATACCAAAGACTTTTATTTAAACAAAAAACAATAGTTATATCAACAAGTTATTCAATTATATATTCGCCGTTGCTGTTTATAACCTCTTCTCATCTCTTGACTAATTTGCTGATGCCGTTCCTCCAAAAATCACCAAAAATTGTATGTCTTGCTATGTACGCATTCGATTCATATCATACGAATTTATGACTTTTTGATACTAAATACTTCAGGTAGAGTCGATTTGTAGAATGTGCTCAAATAGTCAGCAGTAGCATATCTAAATGGGCTGACTGATGTAATTATATCTTTTAAACTATTTAGTAACATTTTAAACTAGCTTAAAAGCATGCTCTTGATAATAACTTCCATTCCCTGATAACTATAAACTTCAACGAAGAATATAATTTTTTTTTTTTTTTAAAGAATGTTAAAATTTACTAAACTGACGAGAAAAAAATCAGAAATTATAACATAAAAATGCTTATCATTGATTCATTCTTTGGTTCATAACTTATGGAAAATAATATAGACTAACGGTCTCTTTTGACCAAGAAGATTTTAAAAATATTGTTAAAAAGCAATAAAAACTTGAAGTATCAATATTTCGAGTTTGAAAGTAAGCCCTATATATAACGTGAAAGAAGAAAAGATCACTATAATTACAGTTTCATTTAAAATATATTCAGAATACATCACAACTAAAATACTTATTACTTGGTTCAATTGTGAATTGCTAAGGCAAAAATATTTTTTACAATAAAATAATAATAATAATAAACCTCTTTTATAAAATAAGTCAAAATTTCAACTTTTCATGAGATCAGAATTGCATTATTTTATATTCCAGTATTAAAATTCTTTCCGTGTAAATTTCTGTGTATCTGTTCAAAAAAAGTAATTTAGTGTACATACAGTTTTGAAATATATTTCTCAATTGTTGATTTCCTCATCAAATATTTGAACTCAGAAAAATAACTTGTTCTTAAAATTTTCTGAAAAATAATGCCAAATATTGTCAAATATTTAATATTTATCTTCAGATGCAAAAGGATTAGTTATTAGTAGAAAAAAAGATAAAAATGTTTAATAAGCACTTGGATGAATTAGCCTTTTATGATTACTTGGAGTTATTTTTAATGTTTTTTTTTAAACTTAATGAGACTCTTATCGTAGAAGTATGATGTATTAATTTTTGATAAAGATGAGGTTAAATCATTATAGAAAGTCTCATATATCATGGTTGTTTTCTAAGCAATACAATTTAATTTAGTAACTAAATGGGCAAGAATATTAAAATACATTATTTTCCATATAAATTTTGTTGTATGTAATATAAATGAAACATTCAATCATATTTAATAAAAATAGGGTTATCGTCATTTGTGATATGGTGTGATTACTGAAAACTTGAAAATATCCATAAAGAAGCTAAGTTTGAAATATATGCATTGAAATGCTTGTCAATTATCTGTTAATAACATTTCATTTCTCTTCAATGAAATGTGTCACTCAAATATTCCCCTTGTGAGTCAGATTTTTTCTTTTTTTCGCTTTCATTTCAAATATTCTAAAAAGATACCGACAGTGCCGTTGAAAAGAAAATTCCATATTTAATACAAAAAAAAATATATATATATATATATCAAGAGAAGGGGAAAGAAGAACTGATCAATTCTTCTGCTTCTCAAACAGAAAGGCATAAAAAAGTAAATTTCGAGCCTTCGTCAACTCGATACGCGCGATGCCTTGAATTTAAGAAATGACGACGAGGAGGAAATAGAAAAGAGAATAAAGGCGATCCTTAGACCTATAAGACAGGAAGTATATCCCAGTGGGAAGATGTCCCTACCCACCCTCCACACAGCTCGTGTAGTAAGTGATCCTTTCATAGAAAATGTCGACGATGATGAGATTAGGCAAGGACTGCAGCTGCTACTATTGCTATATTTGACTTAGAGATGAGCCTATCCTGCAAATAAAATCGCCAATAGGATTTCCTTTTTCTTAGATATACATATGTGACGCTTATATCTAACGCGGGCACTTTTGGGGGATATCTTCGGGATATCACGCATTGTTAAGCATTGAACTGCACCATTGTGATAAAAGTCATTACTGTGAGCATCGATGCATTTCTTGAACGTCAGAAGAAAGCTTCTGACCATTTATTGGCATAACGGTTTTGGTATCATTAGATATGAAGAAACAATTATGTTTACATTCTTTCAGAAAAGTCGGTTTATGTTCATCTGAAAAAAATTATTATAAGAGCACTTATTGCTGAATAATAACTTTTGATCTACTGACAAAAAAAATAAAAAAATTTATATCATGTTTAATATATATATATATAAATAAACGTTATGTCCCTGAAATGTTACATTGATATATTGTACATTTAAATGTGTCCCCAATTTTTTGAATAAATTAATTTTTTCATTAACATATATTTAATATTTGTTTTTCAGTAAAATTATAGATTTTGCTATTTAAATTAAGATACATTGGAAAAAGGTTTTATGATTTTCATTGATAAGCGGTAAAAATTTTATACGAGAAGAAAGCATAAGTCTGATTCAGTTTTAATAATAATCAGTAATGAAATTTTACCAGTTCCATGCTGCAAGTAAGAAGCTGAATTTCAGTAATTTATCAGATTCTCCTTTTATGCTGATGGATTATGAATTGCATTTTATAAATAAGACTAGCCTATTATAATACAAGTATTTGTAAATCTTCAATTGAAATGCGACTCTAAGAAACGCATAGTTCACTTTTATTTTATTGAGTTAAATATTCACTGTTAAGTTATGATATTATTTAACAGTACAAAAATATTTAATAAGTAAATAAAAATGTGCCCATCCCAATTATTTAAAATAAAATTGCTATTGATGCTTAAAAGAGAGTTAACACATTTTCATATTATAAATCAAAAATACTAAAACCATTTATCACGTACAATCAATATAAATCAAATTTTAAAACAATTAATATACAATTTTATTTAATTTAAAATATGTCACAAAAATTGGATTTTTGCCATTAGTTTTATTATTTTTTTCATGTATAATTATTGTACCTAGCAGGATAAATTTGATTTAGTGTTTTAGTAAAATTAATTTTTCTTCAAATTAAATAAAAAAAATACTTCGGTCAATGAAATATTAATAAACTCTTGATTCTTAACATAAATTTTTAGATAACTATTAAATATTAAGGAGTTTAGATAATGTTTCTTTATAGTTCTTATATTCAAATATATATTTCTTTACCATACTTTATAAATCAAAATATTATAAGCTCCTTTTAAAAATTGCTGCAAAATTATATACTATATATATATATATATATATATATATATATATATATATATATATATATATATATATATAAATTTCTAAATTTCTTAAAATCAATTTACTATAAAACTTAATCTCAATATTTGGAATGTTTGTTATATTAAATTATTTTTATTAGTTATATTAATTATTAGATATGTACTTGTTTTCCCTATTTGTATCTTTACTCTGTCTAATTAATTATTATTAAATTAGATTAACGATACAAAGAGAGAGAGAGGATAAATAAGTATATATATTTTACATTAAATCCCCCAGATATTCTTAGAACAATAATAAAATTTGAATTCTTAGAATAAGAATTTTCTTAAATGCTAAATGCTGTCCTCGTTATTTTTGTAAGCATATATTTTTTTTATTCTCGCTCTCTCTATTTTCTTATAGATTATCAAATCAATATTTTAGAATATTAAATCAACTTTTGTAATATCATTTTACAGTATAAGTTAATAATTTACAGTGGTTTCTATTTCAATCTTCAATAATTAAAATAATAAAAGATGCAACTAGTGTTAATTTAGTTTTTATTCATGTTATATATGTTTACACCTCTTTAATATATTATTTTCTATTATATTCATTCGCATTAATTCATTCATAGAATTTTATTCAATTCATTTTTGCACATAGGTAAAGTCTCAAAAGAATATTAATCTGACTAAATATCAACAAAAAGGAAATGTTTTTATTCGAAATATATAATTGATAACTTTGAAAGAAATATCGATATTTCTTTGTTTATCACTAGATCTATTTTTTTTTCAAAAATAATTACAAATTATAAATATATGGCCTAAAATATTTTATTACTGTGTTCACTCTCAAATTCTCACAAGCAATGAAAACAATTAAAAATGAAACCTACACAATATGTTTAGTAATATTGAGGTGATTGTCAAAATTACAAATTGTGAAATAAATTATTATTTTATCTTCATGGACTTAATCTTAGGGTTTCATCGATTCTTATTTCGCTCTCAATCATATATTACGTATCTTAATCAATTGCTTATTTTCTTTCCCATAAAATTTAAAAAATGATAATTTCTACTTATATAAGATATTTCAGATAATTTATTTATTTTAAATCTATAAATAGAATACTGGTTATTGTTTTATTGATAAAAAATAACAGTGAACCAAGAGATATTGTGATAGATATGTATTTAAAATTGGATTTTTTATTTAGGGCTTGAAGAGAATTTTTCAAAATATGATCATAAAAAATATAGCTTTTATTGGTGGATTTATTTTAAATTACATTAAGAGGTAAATGTTATATTTATAATATAAAGTATGCTCTTAAATATTAATATTAAAAATTATTTTTTCAGTGAGAATGTGATTTACTATAGTCAATAGATATATATAATTATTCAAAAATATTCTTTTCTCCTTTGAAAATTAATATGTTAATTTATTATTTTGTTACTTGAAATTGTATTTCAAAAAGTACCAATAATATCATACTGATGTCCTATAATATAAAATAAAAATTATGTTACAAGAAAATTACTGTTACAAAAATATTATATCAGTTGCGGATTATCATTACATGGAATGTCGAAAAAATCAATTATTTGAAATAATATGAAGAATGAGAAGACAAATATAACGTCTTTTAATCATTGAATTTTTAAATTGAATGAATTAAAATATAAATGTTTCTTTATGGGAATAAGAAATATTACACATTGACTCATTATTGTATCAGCAAGGAAAAACTAAAAAAATATAATTTTAAAAAATAAAATTATCTAAAAATTATGAATACAAATATAATACAAGGATACAAACTTAAATAGAAATTACAAAATCATATAAATCAATGTCATATGAATTAAATGAATAAAACGTATCAGTATACACTTTTATAAATGCATGTGAATTTTACAATTATGGATAAAGAAATAAAAAGCTCAAGTTAACAAAAATAGAGTTGGCAAGAAATTCAGATGAAACTACAAGAATATGATAAATTTAAATAATTGCGTAACCACAGAATTAATGTCTCATTTTTTACTTTTTAAAATTAGGAATATTTTAAAACTGATTGAATATTAAAATACAGCTTGATTCTTCGAAAATTGGGACGAACAAATTTAAAAATGTATTACAATAGCTATTTCATATTTTAAAAAGAATCAATAATTTGGTATTTTTATAATCGCTCCTTGCAATATTACTTTAAAATTTTATTTAGAATATGTTGAGTAAATTAAATTTGTACATAATTATTTAAATTTTAGATATTACTAAATGTTTTATTGTCAATTTTGAATAATAAAATGAAATGGTTTAAGAACGTAAATAATAATAAGATGGAGCAAAAAGGCAATAAAATGCCAAATATTAAAATGTAGTCATTTAAATGCAGTCACAATTGTAGTCATTAGTGGAATAGTATGTTAATTTGTTTCCTCTTACATAGCTTTTTATGAAAAAATATCAATACTAAGAGCTATTCGTTACAAAGATAGGAGAGGTGTAATACCAAAGTAAGTGTCGTTGTAATCTTGATTAAAGTTAAACAAATTGTAAAATTAATATACTTGTTTTAAAAGTTGAAACCCTAAATATAACAAGAAAATGCGTTGATGTACAAATTGTTATTAATCTTTGATTTAGAATTTTCATTACAAATTAGCATATTAATACCAAAAAGCATTAAATATTTAAAACTTAATACCTAGGAACGAAAACGTTTAATCAATATTTAAGAAAGATAGCGCACACAATTTCACTCAGAGAAATTATACAAATGTTTCACTACTTTTGATAATAATTGGACACGCAATTTAAAGTAACTTAATTATTTCTACAATTTCATTGTATCAAGATTTGCATTTGAGAGAGCAATAAATACAAGATACTTTTAAATACTGTAATGTGTGTAAGAACGGATTTTAAGAAAAACAATTAAGTTTCATTATATTATATTATATAATAGATAATACTTGTAACAGCTTGCAAAATTGAGAATGCAATGAATTTATTGGAATTAAATTTTTGAAAATTATATATTTTCTCATTTTTATTTTATATATGAAACGTAAGTAGATATAATTTATAAAATTTTAATTTATGTGTATTTATACAGTTTAGTTTAAAATATTTGAAATAAAGAAGTTATTATAAACAAGCTTTAGTAATAAAATGCTAATATTTGTTACAAGAGCAAGATAATTAAATACTTTAAAAATAACTATTTAGATTTGGTAAAATAGGAGTAAGCAATTTGATTTCGTAAAAGAGATTTTGTAGAATACAAAATAATAAATGTTTAAACTTGGAATAATAATTTAAATTAAAAGTATTAGGAATAACACCTCAGAAAATGTTAAAATCTCCAACTCATAATTATGCATACATAACCATGTAGTCATTATATAACTAATTAAACGAAATCCATGCATCATTTTTTCCTAATACATAAATACTATTTGACACTTATTTTTATATCAAAATTTGCTTTTGACGACTGATTAAGAAACAGCTTAAATTTGATTATAGTTATAACCGAAAATTTCCAGAAACATTTCAAAAATCTCTCCATGACCACGTAAAATTAAATTACCATTACTTGCTTAAATATCACACATTGTTCAGTATTAAAAATCTCTGTATAGCTCAGCCTGTAATTTCTTATTTGAATATCTTATCCCATTTATTCCAATAAATATTTAAGCAACTTTTAATTGCCTATCTATGAATTAAATCAAAGCAGCTGAGGAAAATAAGAGGGAAGTATAAAATAATGGCTAATATTTATTTTTAACAACATTAAAACTCTTAGCAATGGATCAAGATATCACATTTATTCTTATACTCTATTTCTGCAGTTTGATTACACTTGCTTTTTTATCCGAATATTTATTTCATTGCTATTGCATTATTCGAAGTAATTTAAAGAAAATTAAATTAAAAAATGTGTGTGTTCTACATTCTCAATTATTTTTATAACATATACGTTTATCCTTTTTTTGATTCTTATTGTCTAATGACTTGATTTTATATTCATCAATCAATCTCCTTTTTATTATTTTGTAACAATGGTGGCAATAGGTGTATTATGTCTGGAACTATTCTCATTCATTCTGTACAATATTTAAAACATATATATTCTTTTTTTACAAACAATGTTTCTCAAATTTACATATTAAGTAATTTTATATGATTGAAATTTTTAATGATAAAAATAAAACTGAATTATTTAATAAATTAAACATAATTTTAATGCAGTGAAATTTTAAAAGATTATCAGTCTAACTAATAAGTAAAGAAATGCTTATAAATTAAATATATATCTGTCGCAGAGCATTTTAAAAATTAGATTTAACCTTTCATTTATAGAATATTAGTGATTTAATAAATCTTATCGTTTCTAAATTTAAATATTATGTTTTATGCATGTGCGGTTTCTTATAATATTTTTAAAATTGAATTGAATTATGTGAAATATTATAGTAATTCCTTCATGATTAGAAACTAATACTTTTAAAGTAATTTGAAATATCTCTCTCATAAATGTAAAAACATGAATATTCTCTTAAAATTACCAGAAATTTATATTAAGCTTTAAAATAAATCATGTAAAATATTCAGCTATTCATTTTGATTAAATTTGTGCGTGTGTGACTACCTAAATGAAGTTCATCGAATCTAGACATTTGCTTATTTAGACAACGAATAACATTTAGTTTCAAGAAAAATGTTACGCAATGCATTTCATTAATATTTCAAGGAAACTTACATTACAATTTACATTACAATATATAAGTTTTAGATTCTTAAAGTTCAGTACGTAAATTATATAATGTATACTTTAATGCCAAAGAAATTAAAAATATATATTTATTTATGGTTTAAGTTATTTAGGAAATTAAAAGCCTAAATATATAGTATTTTTCTTAAACTTAAGAACTTCTAGATATATACTTTCACTGTGTATTTTATATTTAGAATGGAAATTCTGTCCTTAATTTGAATTTATTATTCCTGAAAAATACTTTAGGTTGTCAAGTTTGAACGTAAGGGCAAATTATATTGCGGAATAGATCATTAACCAAGCATTTATACAAACCTAAGTAGAATATATCCTCATATGAAATTTTAAGCTCTATATGTATATTATTATAAAACATGAAAGATTTTAATCTGAAACATTTCAATGAAATAATTTTCATAAAACGAAAATTGAAATCACTTATCATACTAGCTATTACTAAAAATATATTATCCTACTATATATATATATATATACTTTAAATAAAATTAAGCTTATTACAAACTAACATAATTATAAAAAATAATTTTATTTTCAGGTATTCAAAAACAGATTATATTATAATCAAATGATATTTGTGATCAAAATTTCTTACAAAATACATTGTTCTTTAATTTGTAAGGGTTGTTAAAAAATGGTGATTTGCACACACTTAATGCAATGTTTTGGTATTTTAGAACAAGCATGATTGTTATAAAGTGGTTTATATAATTTAAAATAATTTTCAGATTGTATAAATGCTGTAGTTTTTAATATGTTTCAGGCATTTCTTTTTTTTATTGATTATAATTTTTAATATAAATCAAGATGAACGTAGAATCGTTTCAAGCATTTCAGAAAAAAATGTTTAATTCTAGAGTTTTTACACAAGAAAGGGGTTATATTAAATGGTTTGCACGTACAATACTTCAATGAAATACGAATAAATAGACCATACTCAGATTTGAAGAGGGGAACATATATCGAGGGCAATTTCTGGTCCGGACAATTTTCCATTGAGGAACGATAACTACTTTTGTTCCACGAGGGGATCAAAATCCATTTCTGCGGATAAAAATGCTGGATAAGATTAGAGAAACTTGAGTCTCTGTGGAAATACTTTTTTTCCTGTCCAACTCCTTCCACCCCTTTCTCCGTAATCCAGTGCCTTGTGTAATCCCTAGACCCAAACTTTTCGTTGTAAAAGAAAAAAAATGCGAAGAATTTGTTATTTCTTTTCAGATTTCCCCTTTGCTGTTATAGAGAAATAGTTAAAGCCCCATGGGCAGGCATTACATAGATATCGTAAGGGTCTCTCTTTGAACCATGGGAAGTTTAATAAATGTTACGTTTTGTGAGTTGGAATCAATATCTTTCAACTATTTTGGTTATAAAAACGTATATATGAATAATGCAAGTAGACAAATCCGCACTGAATTTACAATTTAGATTTTATAGAGGATAATTTTAATATATTAAAAAATCTGATTAGAAAATAAAGAAGTATCATATACCTAAAACTATAAAACCTGAAGAAATTATCAAGGGAGAACTTTTTTTAACGTTATTGCTAAATGCCATTGATTAACATTTTTTAATTGAAATAAATGATTTATGAGTATTTTATTTTAGTATCTCAATTTTGTCAACAATCCCATAATAGTTTCTTCAAGTTGACCTTAGAATTATGACTGCTGAAAGATGCACAAAAATCAACTATTTTTCACTTTGAAATTATTGACCATATATTTGAATATCTATCGAGTAACTTAAATATTTAATTTTAATTATTTGAACAAAATTTAATAATTTTTAGAGGACTTTCAATAATTTAATCATTTTTAAATTAAAACTTAAAGAAAAACATTATATTACTTAATTTAAAGAAAAACAAAGTGAATAACACATATTAGTATAACAAAAAAAAACCTAAGCTTTCTGCTAGTAACACTTCTATACCTTCTAAATTTCTGTATTTTGTATATTTGTCATTCGGTAATAAAATAAAAATTTTATTGTGAACAAAAAATGAATAAATAATGCAATCCAGCTTAATCAATAATGTTAAGGATTATTGAGGAGTACTATAATGGTTTCATTTAACTTTTTTTCTTACTGCACACGTTTGTATAGCAAGGGTAATCAACATTAAGCAAGGATAATCAACATTAAGAATGCCTTTCTTGAGGTTATGTATTTAAGATAATGAGTGAAGGATTCCTGAACAAAAACTCACTATAACTTAATCCCGAAAAGCATAGATTTTCTAAATAACCAACCCTAATCTCATTGATTTATATCCGATGATTTGTAATATTTTTACTTTCAAGTGGACTAAAATTTCCTATTCGAATTCACATAGTAGTCTATACAAAACATGTGTAAAAAGCTCCAATTTTATTAGTTCTTAAAATATCAGTAGAGTTATGTTGATCTGATATTCGTGATTGATTCTGTAACAAGTAATTCATTATTACAAATTTTGAATAAGTCTTGCAGAAATATAGCTTTGAAAATGTTTCCCACCTCACACTTCTCACGCAATTCTTCAGAAGTTACCATAGATTTCAATTAACTTTATTTGGGATTAAAATTAATTGCAAAACACAAAATATTAAAGAGGAATATAATTAAATAAAATTATTTAGGGAACTCTATACCTATTGCTATGAATATTTTTTTCACAACCCTTCTTCCTTTTTCTTGTTAGACCCTATTAGAACTTAACAAAATGAGTAAATATATCATTTTCAATCGTCCTTAATTTATTCGTAAAACTTACTTAAAGTTCAATAACAATTATTATTTCTCCAATTATTTTTATTCTCTAGTCAAGCATTGGATAAGCTAAGATTTAAATTTGAAGAAATTGTGTATCTGCTTATCAAAGAGGAAGTAGAAACTGAGAATTCAATACTAAAAATTGTGTTCTAATTTTTATTATATATAACATCACCTTCATTCACAAAATCTTGTCATTCTACATATCTAAAGATAAAAATTTAAAACTAAATTAATTTATGAAAGCTTTTATTAGTGGAAGGATTAGAAATTATTGATTAGATATTGTTATCAGTCATTAATGATTTTTTTTTGTAATTTTTATTCTAGTAATTCCGTCTAGTTTTATCTTAACAAGCTACAAAGGAACTATTATTCTCTGTATCGAATACAATATTATTTCAGATTTTCTATGTCAAGGAAAGAATGTCATTATTGATTTTAATGTTTCTGTGTCAAAAAATACCCTAGAAACATGAGTTGTTTTAAAATTATTCTGACGAACAGCCCTTCTAGTTTTTTAAATAACAGAAGGAAAATGCTGAACTTTGGAGAATTTTAATGAGCATCTTGATTCTTCTCAGTGAATTTTGGACTTATTGTTAATATTGCTCTTTTTGATACATTAGTTTGGTATATTTATTGATTTGCAAAAAAAAAAAAAAAAAAAAAAAAAAAAAAAAAAAAAAAAATTTCATTTTAGTTTACTAAAAAAGGTTAACAGGAATTTATATAAATGCGAGGAAATTGTATATTATATCAATAACTCCTAATACGCTGTGACATACATAACAAAAAAATGTCTTTTCAATGTTTTATTATGCAAGCCAATTTCCTAAAAAATCCGTCCATCCAATTCATTTTCACCAGCATAAACATAAGCCTAAAAGTGAGTTTCACAATGCGTCTCAAATTGTAATCATTACTAATTCCTTTTTATCACTACCATGTGATGTTTTATTATTTTTATCGTATCATATCCGACAAAAAATATTTCCTAAGCGAGATTTTTTTGGTGGAGAGAATGATTGTGACAATTACTGGATAAAATATTTTTATCTAACAGATTATATATATATATATATATATATATATATATATATATATATATATATATATATATATATATATTGTGTTAATATGACTGTGAGATAATATAGATTATTGTTAAAGTAACATTTTAACATTGTCAACTAAACCTAATACATAAATCTAAATTGTATCATAAGTTTTCTATGTCAAGGAAAGAATGCCATTATTGATTTTAATGTTTCTGTATCAAAAAATACCCTAGAAACATGAATTGTTTTAAACAAAAAAATGTCTTTATTGATTTTAATGTTTCTGTGTCAAAAAATACCCTAGAAACATGAGTTGTTTTAAAATTATTCTGACGAACAGCCCTCCTAAACTATGACTTTCTTTTTAAACGGCCATCCTCTTTGCTGATATTTATGTTTTCATCATCTTATGCCAAGACCTCGAAATGACATCTGAATAATTAGATGCATAGGTTTTGGTTCAACTATAAATTTCCATCGTCCATGTGAAAATGCGTTCTCACCTTGGACTTGGGTGTATGTAGGGATTCGGAAAGACCTATTAATTAGTCCTTATATAAAAAAGAAGACCATTAAACGAAAAACAAATCTATAAAATATCAACATAGAAGAAGACCTGCCTGCATAGTTTACCCGATGTTTATAGATATATATATATATATATATATATATATATATATATATATATATATAAGCAAATTTAATTTTTTTAATAAAAAAACTGCATTTAACATTAATAACGTTACAAATAAATGAATTAATATCCAGAATAAAGAGGTGAAAGTAAATAAGAGATTTTTGTCATGAACAATGTTAAAAATTCTGTGAAATATTTATCATGATTATAAAACTTTCATGAGAATTACTTATTTCCAAAATACTAATATATTTTTATGCTTACATTTTCAAATCAGTACCAATAGAGAAATGAGGAATTCTTAATCTCTCTCTCATGTTTCCCACTAGAGAATTATAATTTATTTCAGTGCATAATTTCCTGTGACTTCATTTAATAAAGGCAACATCAGGTGGCTTTTTGCAGATGATAAATTCGTTATAAACCATCAAAAATATAGAAATATTTCATTTTAAAGAAATGTATTTCTATAGAGTCATATAGAAAATGATCTAAATTATTTCTAAAGACACTGTAAAAAGTTTAAAATCCATGCAAACTTGTGAGGATATTTTTAAAATTATTTATAAGTATAATTTTCTATAATTTCAATGCATTTGCTATTAGGTTGGCAAAATTGTACATATATTTATAGTTTTGCGTAGAGATATCATTTTGGTTTTAAATGAAATATAATAATATTTGTAGAAAGCATGATTCAATTTTTGTAACACAATTTTTATGCATTTTAAACTTTTGTTGACAATTGTAAAAAATGTTTCAATAATATAATAAGAAAAAAAATCATCCTCTTCTTGTATAAATGCTATCACCAATTTGAAAAATGGTACAAATTGAATGAGATATAACAAAAATAGATCGATGATAAAATAGTATTAAACAAATTTTGTACTACTGATAAAAAAAACATTTAAAGTAAAGCATTTAACTCATATGTAAATCTAAAATGCAATCTCAATCGAGTCAATAAAATACACACTTGCTATAAGCACTTTCTTCAACGCTCAAGTCTCGTTTTATAAGAATAATATTTTCGATAAAGTGGGAGATTATCGCTTTCTTTATGTTCTTCCCAGATAGCGTGGTCTATAACGCGCTCCATGGAGATTTTTCAGAAAAATACGCTTTAATGCTTCACGCACAGATATTGCATCTAGAGCGACTTCCGTTCAGAAGTACACAAAACAGCGAGTTATAGCCAGTGGATATGGAGAAAAAGCACCTTTACTCCCTAGCACAAATGGGATATAGCAGCAGGGGTTTCGGGGGAGGGAGAAATATATATCTAAAGTACAACGTTAGATTTATTCGTATATATCCCAGAGTTTTTCCGCTTCGGGCGACCAGTAGAAGCCGGCAATCCGAAAATAGCGATAACTCCAACAACAGTGGGAGTCTTTTTGAAAAGGAGCTAAGGCTCTATCTCTCCAGGGTAAGTTGCCTCTCGGGGAAGTCAGACTGCTTCACTCGAAAATGGAAAAGATTGGAGAAAAAGGAAGAACTTCTCGTGAGCCACCTATTTTTTTTCTCTCTCTCTCTTTCTAACCAAAGTGTCTGTTTGTGGACCTAAGGAACAGACTCTGCCAAAGAGTAAAACGTCGCTTTTTATGAAGTCCTTCAGACGGATGTTAAACTGTTTATAGGTGATCTTGAAAGAAGATGTCTCAAGTACGAAGGAGATGTCACTGTGTGCTTATCTAGATGTGTATCTAACTGAATGGCCAGTGGAGCCAATAATAAAAAAATTCCGAAAAGATGAGAGGAGATAGTAGAATCCTAAGGTTAACATAAAAATTTCTATGAATAGTATATTTTTTGGCTTTTTTATAGACCATATTCGGTGAAAAGGTATTGTTATTTGCAGGTATATTTATATAAAAGAAGTGTTCTAATATTTTATTACATAAAACACTAATTTTTATAGCATTTAATTTAACGTAATCGTTATAAGATTGGTGTAATTGTAAACAAAGAAATGCAGGGAAAAGAATCAAGAAATGACGCTTTACTTTTCAAAGTATTTTATTGCAAAATGCATTTATAAGGATACATTACTTGCTATCTGGTTTTTATAAAGATGTAGTTAAAACTTATGTTGGGTTAACGCAAAAAATGTGCGTAAATAAAATTAAACTTAGATTCATAATTATAATATTTGTATAACTAAAAACAAAAATGTGGGGAATTCACTAAAACATTATATTAGATAACTACTGTAAATAACTAAAAGTAGAATTAATAAATTTTATATAGTAACGGAGTATATGTGTCCAAAAATAAATATTTGAAGGGAGAAAAATAAATGAAGAAAATTCATTTGAACTATATAACGCATCAAGTTGGAAAGCACAGTTCTGAAAAAACTCAATCTGAAAATATATAGAAAATATGTCACTAAATTATGATTACTAATTGGCTGTATGCAATCGCATCAATTTGATATAAATAAATGTTGCTTAAACAAAAGTTCATGGACACAGTTTGAAATTAAATCAAGGAAACAGCATTCAGCTATACATTTTAAAGTGTGATACTAAAATCTGCTCTTCTGAGTGTTTCCATATATACTATATAATTTAAATCTATAAGTATGCGGTACCCAGAAGGGAGAAATAAAAAAATCTACATAGTCATTAATAATTAACGTGTATCGTCATTTTACAGAAACTGAAAACTTGAAAGTGCACAAATTAATTTTAAAAAGTAACACACATTCATGCGTAATCAACTCCTCTTAAAAATGGTTTTCTAAAGTTATTGTTTTTTTATTTATCACATTATATTTGAATTTTCGGAACAATGGAAACAGTAATTGTGTAATAGTAAATTATATAAGAAAAATTATCCTTAAATTTATGTGGACAAAATAAATTTTTTCTGAACCATTTTTATTACATTAGAGGAATTTAAAAATAGGAGGCACATAAAAATGATAATAATGTAGAACACACATATCATCTACTGCTTTTGAGATGAATTTGTTCGTACATTTTTAAGACAAATGTTCTAGAGATTTGGATTTATAAATTTAATTTTGAGAAAAAATTAAATAAAATGAGAACTAAACTTCTTAGAGTAAACTAATCATTAAAAGAGTATATTTACCAATATTGAAATCATTTAAAATTTAAATTTTCATTAACGAAACAAATATATGATGTTTCTCAATCAATAGCTATCTATATAAATAGGTATACTTGTAGATGTATAAATATAACTCTGATATGATTTTGAAAATTATTTTCATAAAAAAGAAGTAATTCATTTACTCAATAAAACAAACTATTCATTATAATAAATGCAAAGTGGTAAACAATAATTCTGTAAAAAAATATATGAAATTCATAAAAAGTTAATTAAATACAATCAAATCTGTCATGTTTTAAATTTATTTTTTAACTATTTTCCATAAAACTAGGAGTAAAAAAATAGAAAAATCATTTAAGTAGTTCACAGTTTTTATGGAAGTAGCATCTATGCAAAATGAAAATGTGCTTGTATATTTATACCTCTGGATAATAATACAAACAATAAAACCTGAGGGTAAGATAGTGCAGGAGATAAAGCAGAAAGGAGTGAAACAGTAACATATAAATAAAAATTCCGTTTCTGCCGAAGCGTTTGAAAAGCTCCCAGCAGAATTACAAGATGTGCAAGTAGAGTGCTTGCACAAGGAACAAAATGTGATGAATGTTTGAAGCACTCATGGGAGCGATAAGCTCTAACTGCGAAAAATAGTCACCTCTGCCCTTGCCTAAATGTTGGCATTTCAGAGAAAAGAAACAAGAATCACCTTTCCCAATGGTCTAATAAACGGGATTAGTCATGGATTCTTAATTTAAACCTCTGGCTTTCGCTATGCCCACTTAAACGATACTATGCGTCTTCAGGGCAGGCGCATGAAATAAAGAAAAGGGCCACCACACGCATTTGCACTGACAGTGAGGTGGGAGAAGGTGGCAAACAAGTCCATAAAAAGAGGGGTTACCCGTTATCTGGTACTCCGCTGCTTTTTGAATCACGTGATTTGGAAATGAGGGCTATTTTTTAAGGCCTTGTTAGGGTGGTCAAAATCTTTTGTATTTTATACCAAATAAGATATTTGTTTCAGAAAATTAAGTTAAGCCTCAGTACCGGAGATGATAATGGTAACCACATAGAAGGAAACTGGTGTAAATGCACCAACGTGTGCTCTTCGCATTGCACAAAGAAAATCTCTTGTAGTGGTTTAGTTTGATCTTCAATTATCATACTATGCACAATGATAATGAGCTAGCAAATATATTTGGAGTTATTCACTAAATTTTTAGTAATACATAAAATATTCAAATAGATAAAGTGTAGAAATTATATTAATTGTAAAATGATGAATAACCTTAAAATATGAAATCATGATGAATGGAAGTTGGTTCATAATTAAAATATCATATATCATTTATGTTGCATAAAATAAAAGCGTGTTTCAGCCCACAAATGTAACGCTTTATTTAAATTCAGAAGTACTAAATTCATAGAGTAAACAAATAGAATTAGCAAAATTCTGGTATCTAGTTTAAAGTTAAATTCTGAGACAAACATCTAATTTTTTAAAATTAAAATATTTCAATTTAATGACATAAAAATAAACAAAATTTTAACTATTTTAAAAGTACAGTCTTATGTTTAAGGTTTGACATAAAATAAAACTAATTAACTAAAATAGTAGAAATATATGCATATTTAGATCAGAAAACGCAGATAATTTACATATTTAAAACATTAGAATATTTAATTTAATTTTACACCTAAGTTAGGAGATTTGTTATTACTTTGTATGTTAAAATCTCTTATTGAAAGTATAAAAACAATAACAGGTATTATTTAAACCATATTAGAAACTTTATAGATTAAATAAAAAAAACATATGGCAAAACAATTAACGAAAGATTTTAAGATTACTTTGATAAATTGAAATAAATAAACAGGAATAAACAGCAATGAAAACCGAAAAATCTAGAGAAAAGTAATCTGGAATAACTACTATTATTTATTTTGATCTTCATCTTCAGTATGCCTCGTATATAAGTTATATATCTATGTATATATACATACATACATGCATACATACATACATATATATATATATATATATATATATATATATATACATACATATATATATATACATATATATATATATACATATATATATATATATATACATATATATATATTAATACATATATATATATATATATATATATATATATATATATATATACATACATATATATATATATATATATATATATATATATATATATATATATATATATATATAATACAATATAATAGGAAATCTAGTCAGTGCAAAAGCAGCTAAAGAAAGATTTGCCAATATAAATAAGATAAAACATGAAAAATATGAAATTGGAAAAACACCAAAATATCATGAGATAAATATTAAGTACCTGAAAGGAAAATTAGATTAAGGACACATACATGTTTAAAATAACATCAAATTCAGCGCAAAAGCAAGCTAAAGAAATAAATGTTAAAATATATAATGTTAATTTAAAATTTTCATGATATT
Organism: Latrodectus elegans; assembly: GCA_030067965.1. Classification (NCBI taxonomy): domain Eukaryota; kingdom Metazoa; phylum Arthropoda; class Arachnida; order Araneae; family Theridiidae; genus Latrodectus; species Latrodectus elegans. Next base: position 72,784,396 of record CM057811.1, on the reverse strand, counting down.
TTAGTGTTTTTTCAATTTCATATTTTTCATGTTTTATCTTATTTATATTGGCAAGTCCTTTAGCTGATTTTGCGCTGGCTAGATTTCCTATTATATTCTATTATAATTTCTGTAATGTATTTTTTAATTACTTTATATATACTTTAATTTTTGCTTTATATATTACTATATATTTTAACATTCATTTCTTTAGCTGCTTTTGCGCTGGATTGGATGTTAATTTTAACATGTATATGTCCTTAATCTAATTTCCCTTTCAGGTACTTAATATTTTATCTCATGATATTTTAATGTTTTCCAATTTCATATTTTTCATGTTTTATCTTATTTATATTTTAGTGTTTTTCCAATTTCATATTTTTCTTTCTTTATCTTATATATATATATATATATATATATATATATATATATATATATATATATATATATATATATATATATATATATATATTCATTATAAAAAATTTATCTTAAATTAAGTTAGTACAAATAATTGAAATGTAAATTATAGGAGTAATGTTCCATATTGTATTTAAATGCATCTAATATTTATCAAAATTTCTTCATCCACTGTTAAAAACTAAATAAACCCTAAGCTAAATCTTTCCTCTTGTTTTACTTAAAAGATGTGGGTTCATCATTTTTCCGATTATATCCAAATACTTGATTTTTCATTGAATTAATCAGATCTTCGAAGAAAGACTTAGGAATTTATGCTCATTTATTTATAATAGTTACTTTAAAAATCTTGTGCACATGCTATTGACTTAATTGCAAACATTTGACTGGCTAAATGAAACCAAAAATTTCCCATAATATCATGTCTGGAAAACGTTTCTTCTGAATCTAATATTTAGTTCATTTAAATTCATATTAAGGAGCATTGTCTTACTGAAATTTCTGGTTTAACCCTTTCAAAAGTACACCTAAATGTATGAGGTATTTGCTGATAACATCTACAGTTAATTTTTGCAAGAGCGTTTTACAGGTCATTTTTCTCTCATCATCTTAAATTAACTCCTCATACTATCATTGAGCTATCGTGCATTGTATATACTTTCTGAGTTAATTTGTGTTCAAAAATGATATTAATGATAAATATTACTGTTGGACACAACTTAAAGTTTAATACTACAATACATTAAAAATTGAAAATTTTCTATCAAAGGATATTTTTCCGTCTAGTATTGAAAACTAAGACCAAAATTGCCTTCTTCTTCCTTCATTATTGATAATGTTCTAGACTGTCCTTTTGATTTCTTAAAATAATTGCTTTAAAATAATTTTAAATTGCACTGGAATATTGCACGAGATGTTGTTATATTGGTTCACTGTGTTAATTTTCAAGCAAACAAGTTTACACACACACACACAAATATATATATATGTATACCAGATTGCTAACAGATGTCGCCACGCATGCATACAAACATTAAGAAACCGTAAAATGTGATTTTTTTATAGATTGACCTTTGATACTCACGGTTAGTTAACATTTAGACGAGTTTCAACATTCAACATGCATTGTTTTTTTTTTTTTTTTTTTTTTTTTACTCTGTTAAAAATATAGAATTTTATGCTTTCCAACCACGATTTGCGGACAGATTTCTCTTTTTTGTTACAATCTGAAAATTCTGCCGAATCACGTTAAATGCTTGTATAGGATGGTAATCAAAGTGATTTTGCTTGATATTAAAGCCGCTTAGACACCGTGCTAAATCGACCAAATTCATCTTTAAAGCACTCGGCTTGGAACTCTTAGCGCATGCGGCTTATTTGCCAGACTAGACTTCTTCCGATTACCACCTATTTGCATCGTTGGGCCATGCATTGACTGACCAGCGCTTCACTACTTACGAAAATGCCAGCGTTTCACTACTTAATCAAATCTTGCCTTAATGACTCTGACTGGCCTCAAAAGACCGACTATTTATTTATTTGGTATAGTATTCACAAATTGAAAGAAAGATGGGGAAAATGTGTATCTAGTGATGGATATTCATTCAAATAAAGAAGTATTAACAGTTTCCGCAAATTTATTGTGTTTTTTTTAAAACAATCGTCTTATTTCCTTTGGATACACCTGGTGTATTTATATATATATATATATATATATATATATATATATATATATATATATATATATATATATATATATATATATATATATATATATATATATATATATATATATATATATATATATATATATATATATATATTATATATATATATATATATATATATATATATATATATATATATATATATATATATATATATATATATATATATATATATATATATATATTATATATTATACATTATATATATATTAAAATTGGTAAGAAAAAAATTCTAAATTATTTTTAATATCATTATTGCATATTTTTATAAAAGAAAGTCAGAAATTGATATGCGACTTTCATACGTAAGAATTTGAAAGGGAAAGATATATTTAAAAAAATTAAATGAATTTTTATGCAAAAAATAATTGATATGCAATCATTTTTATGCAAAAATTAATAATGCAAATTTATGTTTACATAGTACAGTGATTCCAAAAACAGTGTTAACTGTAAAACTGACTAGTTTTTCTTTAAGAATTTGATTAAAAATATTACTTGCTTAACTCGCTTAAGAGAAGTTATTTTATGTAATTCAGTATTCAAATAAGAGATAATTTGAATGAGCTTATAGCTATAAAACACATGGTAAATATATCTTTTTAGAATTAATTTTTAAACAGAAGTAATTAATTATATAAATTATTATGTAAATTAAAAATTAATATAATTAAAAGTGTTTTAAAGTCAAAATTTAATTATACTCTTTGACTTAAAAGCATCTGCTAAAAATACAAATTACAACCGATAAAATTTTACATTAGTTTATTTTACATCGATTTTAAATAAATAATATATAGAAAGTATCAAAACAAGTAAAAATTCTATATTTTATGGAAATTAAAGTAATAGATTAAATCATTAATTTTTATGTTAACTAGAATAAAGTTTTTAAAATAAAATATACTTAAGCTGAATTTCGCAAAATATTATATCTTTTTTCAACAAAATATTTTACTTGCATTTGTTAGATTTGCTGATTATGGCAAGTGTAAATTAATGAGAAGACATTCTCACACACATCACATACGCACACAAATTTTACATTTTCACTACTTACTTCACTTTCTTTCGTAAGAGTATGTTCACAAGATTGCAGAGCCTCCAAATATTTATTTTTTATCCACTCTAAAATGGATAAGAGTCTCTCACGTAATCTATATACAACAAAGTTACCCATTCAACGGTGATTCGGTTTAATCTCTTAAGCTGGTGCTTCTATCTAGAATAAGATCTTCAATCTGAAAGCTGGAAAGTGGTTGAAAATTTGGATCATTAATAACGGTTGTTTTAACAACACTTTTCTCTTGTTTCACGTTTAAAAAAGAAAAGATAATGCTCACATCTTCTAAATCAGTAAGAAGAAGCAAAATTTAAAGAGTGATTTATTCCCTCTGATATCTATCTGTGAAATATTCCTAACCATATTTCAATGATAATAGTCCTTTGAAATATTTAATTAAAATAAACTAGGATTTATCATTCCTTTTGTGTAATCACGTAGCTGAAATGAAATAACATTATTCTTTTTAGAATATTTAGGATTTAATGGTATTATCCAGTTTGCATACAGGATTTTGATTAAAACTTATTCTAAATATTTCTCAAAACACTTAAGAAAATATTCGCTTAATATTATCCTATTTACAAGTATGTACACTGAAATATATTCAGTTAAATCCATTTAGGATAAAATTAAAATTTTTATTTAAAAGCAAAATATATAAATTTTTTCTGAAAACAGCAGCAATATTCATATTTTATTTGTCTTTTTTTATTGTTATTTTTACAAATAAAATTAATTAAAACTTATTCAAATTAACATTTTCGAATTATTAAGATAGAATTTTTCGCATGTTGGAGCAAAATTATTTTATCATTTAATCTATTTTGAAATTCAAATATTCAAATTATGAAATTCATGAAATCAAAATTATTTTTCTTAGAAACATTTCATAGAAATAGATTGATAAAATATACACATACTATGATTTTAAATTAATGTTTAGTTATGAAAAAACAAATTAAGTTTTATCTGCTTCATATCTATCTAATTTTGAAAATCTTAAAATAATTATGTTTGGCCAGTAAAAAAATTTGTGATTCTAAAAGTGTAAAAATTTAAATTTAAAATTTAAACTTATCTTTAAAATGAATCTCAGACCATGCATCTCCTTCGTAAAATTATTTACATTAAGAAACTTTTTTATTGTAACATTTAAACCATTTGGTGGAGTAGATATAATCAAATGCCTTTGATAATACACAAGATAAATGTAAATTTTGAATACATTTTAATTCAGTGCATCACAATAATGGAGAATGTATTAGTTTTTTTTTTTTTTTAATTTTGCTAAACTGATAAAACTTTGAACAATACTAAAATGAAAATTTGAAGCATCTTAAAATAATATTTTAATAAAAAAAATCCAAGTTTAAATTGTAAGCCTTGGTATTGTATTCACACTAACTTGAAATTAATGAAGTGGGTATTTGACATTTAGCTTTGTGAATATAGCACACTATTTTTGTGCACATAAATTTTCAACTTAGCTGATCATTAGCACAAATATTTTCTAATTCATACCTTAAATGAAATTTGAAACTTTTTAACCTATTATTTCTTCTTATCATTTTGCTAATATTATAGTATTTCATAGTTATTGTAATTCAGCTTATGCATTTCGTCTAATATGAATACAATATATTCTACACAGAATCGTTATAAATTTCATTTTTTATTTCAACTCGGTATTATTTTCATTTACAACTTAAAAATACCGTTGATTTCTATAATTTTATTATTTTAATAAATTACTAATTTCTTATAATTTATTCACGTTCAATAAATATTACAATGTTCATGTTGATAAATTGTATTTTAATGAATATATGGGCAAAAAGTTTCAATATTTAATAATTGAAACATTTATTTAAATTTAAGAGTGTAATTGAAATTGAATATGTTGTAAAACTAAACTGTAGTTTTTGAGATATATTTATACTATTTTACTTTCTAAAGACTCATAAAAACATTATTTCATTATTTATAAGTTTAATGAATACGTTGGATTATAAAACAGTTTTATATTAATATTATTCTAAAAGTAATTTGTTAAAAAAGCTTTTAGTATTATAATGGTAAAAGAAGGAAGATTATACTCGTAATATTTAAAAACACGATAAAAGTATATATTAAACTGAAATAGGCAAAAATGTAAAATGCTTCAGATTTTAATTATTAATATGGGACATGTATAATTTAATATGAAATATATAAGTTAGTAAACCAAGATTATAGAGCAAAGAAATTTTATCTCACAAAGAATATTATTTTCATAATGTGGTAAATAAGTTTTAATATTGTGACTTGAAAATTGTTTGAATAAGTGAATTCATGGCATCCATTATGAAAATATCAAATAATGAAAACTGAAATGCTAAGGAATTTTAAAGGTTGTTTTGATTGAGAACGAAGTTTATTAAAATCTGCCTTAAGAAAAACATTTAAAATCAGTTTTAAAAGTCTTGAGTAACTGTGCTTCATTTTAGCAACCACTCAGATTTCTATTAATTAGAAAGCATAATTCAAGTGATTAAAAATTAAATTAAATTTCATATTTACTTCTGATTCTAAATTATATAATGTAGAACCTCGAATATTCAAGAAATTTTAGTATAAATGTGTTATCAAATATGCATTATCTTTCGCATAAGACAATAATAACTTTCGAGTTAGACATTATGATTTGTAGATTAAGCAGATTTTAATATATATTTCGAAGCATTCTCGGTACATAAGATGATTTTTAAGAAATATTAAAATTGTACTCTTTACATTTTATTTTTAAACTATCTACTTGGAAATATTTGAATTTAAAACTTATTGTTTTTAGTTTGTTTATGAGTTATAAATTTTCATTAGGCTAAATTTTTGGTATTATGGACATAGTTTTTAATAAATGCATATTGAAGATTTCACAACAAAAAGTACTTGTTGGAAGTATAATATAGACTATATATATATATATATATATATATATATATATATATATTCATTCATATATATATACATTCCAAATAAGATTTTATTAAAGTAAAGACGAAATAAGTTAAATTGTCCATCTGTAACATAGGTGTGAACTTTACATGGTTAGCAGACATCTCTCTATTTCTTTCTAAAAGGGATAAGTACCTGATTATCTTAAAAAGTACCTGTTGGAAGTATAATATAGACTATATATATATATATATATATATATATATATATATATATATATATATATATATATATATATATATATATATATATATATATATATATATATATATATATATATATATATATATATATATATATAATCTTCTAAAGAGTGTTAAGACAGCTTATGTAAGACACGCGGATACATTCCAAATAAGATTTTATTAAAGTAAAGATGAAATAAGTTAAATTGTCCATCTGTAACATAGGTGTGAACTTTACATGGTTGGCAGACATCTCTCTGTTTCTTTCTAATAGGGATTTATATAGAGGATATTATGAGGCTTATATATATATATATATATATATATATATATATATATATATATATATATATATATATATATATATATATATATATATATATATATATATATATATATATATATATAATTTTCAAATTGTTTACAGACATCATTTAATCATTTTTATTTTGCCAACTTCAAATCAAGCATTTAAAATTTGCATATTGGGTTTAGCAGAGTTGAGCAGATTAGATTAAATAAATCAAACTTTGGTGCAGTGCGCTTTTCAGAATCTTTCAATTTCGTCTCTTGCAAAGGTCCAGGACCCGATACTCAAAATTCCGATTAAATTCTAAAAGACAACAGTTCATGAAGAAGAGAAGTGCCAGCGAAGTATGAAGAGAGCATGACGCCAAACTTTCCCACCTTATTAAGTAGCTTGACGAAGATGAAAGGTTAATTAAAGCACCACCTGTTCATGCATGCAGTTAGCGCCTACTTCTGACACTCAATAATGTCTGAAAGCTCGGAAAAGACTTGCTTCTTCTCGGGAAACTTCCTACTTCGTGTTCTCTCAACGAAATATATATATATGAAACGAACGCGAACGAATGATTTTTCTTTACCTTTTGCCGCGTCGGCATTTGTCGCCAACTTAATTAAAAAGGTGAGAAGCGAAAGATTTTCCTCATACGAGAAGGAAATATATAATGCGGTGCAACCTTTCCACATTTCCAGCAAGGAAAGGTAAAAGAGACGTGAAATGCTGTTTTGTTAGTGTTTCTTACTGTAATGAATGCAAGAGTTTTGTCTCCTGCATCACATTCTGAGATAAATTTTGGCGAAGTATTTTGCTGACAGGCTTTTTTTGCGAGAAATAATTTCCAAGCAGGTGTGCCATATATTATTAAAAACAAATATTGCCTCCTTATTTTGATTAACGAATTAAGTTAGGAATATTTGTTGTGTCCGATCACTATAAAGTTTGACTGAAGTGAAGGTTTTGTCAAAGCTATTAAGTAAAAAAAATCGTAATAGAATAATTGTTCGAAATATTTTGTGAATTAAGTGACTGCACTCATGATGTGTATTGTTTAAAGCTTATCTAAGAAATCATAAAGTTTTTGTGTTTTATAAAATTAAAATTGTTAATGAAAGTTCTTGCCAAGTGATTTAATAGAAAAAAAAATATTCTTATCTATAATTTCTGTATTTTTTATTTCATCAGTTTTTAGCTATGCATTTTTAATCGATGTCTTGAGAAAGAATTAATGTGTATATGTGGAATTCCACAAATTTTGAAAAGAATTTTTTTTTCATTATCTTTAATTAAGTATATCAGGTATCAATCATTTAGAAATTTGATTTGATTCTCTTGTTTTCATTGTTTAGCTATCAATTAGTATGGACGTTGTCCTAAAAATCAAACATTTAAGCTAATTAGCGGTTTTGAAATAAAATAATTAATGAAAGTATAATACCTGTTTATAAATAATTATTCAGGCATGAATGTTGTAAATGATGTTTAATATGGATTTATTTTAAGCAAATTTTAACTTTTATTACATTTTTGTTGAATTTACATTCTATAATTCTATTTTCAAACTAAGTAAAAAACCAATCAAATTCATTAATTGGTTTTTATGTTATTAAGAAATACTATATGGTTTTATGGTATTAAGAAATACTATAATTACGGGGATTTTTATCGTTATCATTATAGTATTTGTATTCTATTTCTGTATGAGAGATGTCTAATTGTAGTGAGGACAAATTCAAGAGTAGGCACAATGAGCTACAACACTCACAGAGCATAATCTCAACTCACGGTAAAAATCACAAGAATTCTTAGAAATGGATTTTATGCAATGGAATAAAAAATGAAAACAATAAATATAATATTTGCCTGTCTATGAAATATGTTCTACCATTGAAAACAAAACGGTTCCTGTTTTATTTTTTTAATTATTTTATTTTTACATTTAGCATGTACATTTTTCTACTCATCCTTGGCCATTATAATTAAGTTTAATTACGAAATTTGTTGTCGGATTGAGGCCAGTTCGTTCAATTGTACTCTCTTTTGTTCTACTTGCCTATAGTTTTTTGTTGAATTTCATCAAATGCTGAAAAAATATATCCTGTAGAGGATTGTAAATATTTTAAAAATGATATTACGAATTACTCCTCTTTAAGTAATATTATTAATACCATTTTTTCTAGGTTATAAGCACATTGTCAGCGATTTACCTTCAATCAGGTACATACTCGAATATTCTTTATGCATATAATTTCAGATATACTTTGCGAAGTATACAATATAATACCTGCTGATCCAAGAAGTTCTTTGTTGATTATTTGCAGTGTTTTTATACTTGTCACACAAATATGAAATTTGTATAGACACGGTTTTTTCGTTTCTCATCCATGTTGATGCAATTTGCAATATTCTGCCCAATTTTAAGTAATATTTTGTTTCAATTTTATGCATGATTTCAAACAAATACATTTTTATAATCACTGCGTTTTTGGTATCAGACGAAATAAAATAAAATTTTTACAACTCATATGGAACTTTGGGATTTCAATTTGCTAAACAACAGTTTGTTAAAATTTTTTCAATGACATTTTACAGTGTGTGTGTGTGTGATGTGAGTGTGTATACACCAAAAAATTATGCTTGTTTTTTAAATACATCAACAAAAATTGCTTAATTATAAAAAATTGTTATTAATACTTTATGCTGTTATACAGGAAAAGGTAATAAAATAATTTCAGAAATGTTTTTTGTAATCTGATATGCAAAGGAGAGCATTATTGGTAAAGATAATAGGAAAGATAACGCTTTTTACACTTTCTCTTTTGTGCTTCGTGTAAAAATAAGTGTGACCATCTTGCAAAATTACTCCAGTCACAACCAGCATCTTATATATGGGTTACAAGTCTTAACTAGACATATCATGCAATGAAAATCTTTCTTATCCGCATAATTGTGGATACAAAACAAATCGTTGATATCGAAAATTATCTTTCGGTAAAATGAATTAATCACCAATCTGAAATTATTGGATTAAAGATTCCTTAATTACATCCATAAAGCTTTGTGCTGTCTATCTAAAATTTTCAAGATGCATACAGAACATTTTTTTTTCTAAATTTAAATAAAATAATTTAATTTATCTATTCTTTTTAAGATAAACGATGTTACAAATTCAGTGTGTTAAAGTAATTCACTGTGTTAAATTTCACACAATGAATTTATTTTATTAGTTATTGCATTTTTTTCTTTAAGTTTTAATTTATTTCAAGCAAAATTTTAAAAATTTTAGATTTTTAAAGTGTTGTTTGCACAGTGATAAAATTTAAAACTTAACTCTATATTCCTAATTTTTATATTTTCTACCTTTACATATATTTTAGTATCCTGATACTATATTTTCTGCACGTGGTACATAATTTGAGATATTTTTGCAAACTTGATTTCTTTTGAATAATATTATCAATTACATATAATACTTTAACTTTATAAGAGAAGTTTAAAATCTTATTTTGTTGAAAACTTTCGTCAAAATTGTATTGCTAGATTACATCTAACTCTGTTTTTAGTCTAAAATATTAACGATTTATATATTATATTTAAAGTAAATATGTAATATTTTATAAGTTAAAGAGTGATTTAATTTATTACTAATAATTATCAAAATATAACTTTGTTCAAATAGTAATTCTTAAAGTTAAATCTTATTTCCTAATGCTTTCTTTTTATGTTAAAACACCATTCATTGAAAATAATTCAAATTATTAATAATAATATTTATACATGTGAATTTATTAATTGTGTCTTCGAGTAAATCATATTTTTGGCGAAAAACACAAAATCACTGTCCATCAAATATGATACAAGATACACTACCAAATATTTTCCATGAAAATGTGTGATTATCTATTAAAAATTGAACAATAATATCTGATATAAATACTTTGAATGATATTTCACTTTTCAGACTACAATGTGTTTAATTTGATTCTATAATTTTACTGGCCAAGTAAAAGTATTCAAAATAAAATAGTATATTTTTCATTGATTAAATTTTACTTGTAATATATTGAATGAAATCTTTGCGACAACAAAAACAACACTATTATATATACTATGTTTATAAATACTATATAGTGTATGTACACTTTATTTAAAACGTTTTGATTTTTTGAAATTAAAAAATAAATTTTTCTTTAATATTAAATTAAAAATATTCTTGTTTTAAGATCACAGAGAATGATTGTTTTATGTTGTACATATACATTTATGTCAACTGATTTAGAAAATGATTTCAATCGTACACAATTGTAAATATTTACTCAAATGTAATTCATTTCATGCTAATCTATTGAGGTATATGTGACTTGATTAAAAAAATTACATTAGATTTCGATAAGTTATGTAACAAATCGAAGGGGTCAGTCCACCCAGTTGTAAAATGTGTCGTCACAGTGTCTTCATACTGAGACTGGTTTTTCAGGAAATGTAAGATGTCAGTTCACATGCTTATGTTGTCAGTTAACCATGGTTCAAATTACGAAGTGATTTGTTTAGTTGTGTTTACGAAGCTATAAATGTGTTGAAACAAAAAAAAATAAAAAACATAAAGGTATTCGTGTTTAGTCTATAAATTTTTAAACTTTTTGTCAGTTTGTCTTTATGTAAAATGTATTTTGGTGAATTCTTTTGTGATTATCTATAAATATATTTTGTTTAAATTAGATAATAATGAAGGTTTTGAAGTTTCATTCTATTTTACATCTTTTTCTAATAGAGTATTGCTAAATTTAATTATAATAAAGATAGCTTAATTCATCAAAAAGTATTTTGTGTAAATTTTGATTTAAATTAAAGTTTTTTCCTGTGAAAGGATCATATAATTAAATATTAAGGACATCATCTTTATTTTTTATTCCTAATTTTTATGATGCAATTGGTGTAATATTAATTAAACTTTCGTGAGACACAGGAGGAAAACTGATTGTCTCTATAGTTCTTTAAAACTATCTAACATGACACTGCATTTTGTTTTTCCCAAATAACTTTTCTCCCAATATTTTTAGCTTCTGTTGGGCAGTTGGAGAGTAGATAGCCAACAGTTTCACTTAACTTCTTTTTCAAGTGTGAAACTAACGGGCAGAGATAGAAAAGTTGAGGAAAAAGTAAAGAAACACATTTTCTCCGGACAAGTCAAGACATGAGAAATGCTTTTTGGTAAGTTGGGAAAGTTTCTCGTACAAAAGAAACTGTGACAAATAAAAAAAAGAAAAGGAGACGCATTCAGCACTTCTTGCCAGTCAATACGAGATTGATTACTTTGTTACTTCGACGAGTAAGTTAGAAGAAGACTGAACAGCAACACCACTTTTTAAGTGGTTATATTAAGTAACTATCAGGGAATTTACTTAGCATTGTCTGAAGAATCGTCTTCACTGTTTGAAACAAAAAATGCATACAGCTGTTGATAATGGTGGTACAGCTATTTAGATTAAAACCCATAAAACATATTTAATTATTTTTATGAAAAAAACTAACAAGTGCATTTTTAAATTACCAAATAAAATATATTTTCAATTGAATAATGGTATTCCAGTTCTTTAACTTTCTGCTATTTTACCTGGCTTGATATACATTACAAATCAATCCTGAATATAAAAGAAAATATTATTTGCAGTAAGCATGTACCTATATTTTATTTTAATAAGAATGAAAATTACATCTCAAATTTCATGGAAATTTGAGCTTTTTAAGTTTGAAGGTTCTTTTACGGAAATACAAAACATTGACTTTTGAGATCGTTGCGTGGAAATAGATTCTAATAATCCCTATAGTGTGTTATTGGATAAATTATGAATAATAGCTATTTATGGTGTTTTCTATGTAATATAAAGAGATGAAGAAGAAGAAAATAAATCTTCATTTTTCGCTACAGTAAAACCAATACGAGATAAATTTACATTTAGAAATTTCTCTTTTTAGACTGAAACATTCGCTATTGAATAAACACGGATAAAATAATGTATTTCTTTGAGCTTATGAAAAATAGAGGTAGGCTTGTTAGGTTTTATGGAGCAAGATCCAAAAATGGACATGCTGCGCCATTAAAAATAGATAATTTTACACAATGTGGAAACTAACTGATCATCACTTGTATTCAATATTAAGAATACAATATTTCTATTGCAATAAATTGAAATGGTAATTAAAAATTTGTCAAAATATTTTGTAAATTTCTAAGTAATATAAATTAAATGTTGTACTAAAAGGTTTGGCAATTTATAGAAACATACTACTTTATTCAAATTACTTCATGTGATAAATAAATGCATTTTTACATTATTACTTTTAATTAATTATGCGTGTATAATTTTAATATATATGAATATAAATAATTTTGTAAATAAAACATGGTAGGAATTTACTAAATAAAAGAAATTATATAACAAAGTATTTAGTTGTACATCGTTGAACAATTTAGATATATTTGGGGAAATGAACCACTCAACTATTGCTTGGTAAAGTGTACTTGTACCACTGGTTGACTAATTTCAGGTGTAAAGCAATTATGTTGTGCAATATTATTAGTGTAAAATCATGGATACTGCAAAAGGTGCACGATTCATAATGAGGTTATTGATCAAAAACAGGCATCTGGTTGTCAAAGAGACTTAGGGAGGCAGCCGATTTGTGCGCTAAGAACATTACAGATTACAGTAGAAGCTTATTTATACAAGCCTCTGCTTTATGGAACACTTGTGATTTTGCAGACTATTAGCTGATCCCTAACAGAGTCCCACAGATGCATTACTTTAATTCCCTTTTACGAACTATTTTTTTAAGAATACGTTTTTTATGTGCTCATTTTCATTCATACTCCACGTTTCCATTTATTTTATATAGAAAATTATATTATTACATATTATATATTGGACAGCAACATCACCAAGTGCGATTCTTAATCAGCAAAAAGCATACCAAAACTAAATTTTGCAGTAGGCTAAGTAGAAACCACCTAAGTATCAGGAATATAATGATTTGGCTGGGTATTATATGTAATGGTCGTACATTTTCTAATTTGTATTCCGTACTGTAGTAATATCTGTGTTAATTTATATTATCAACTCAAATAATTACTTCACAAATTTATACTGCCTTTTACAAAATGTCAAATTTAGCCATATAATGAATTATAAGTTTCAGGAAACATTAATAATACACCTTTATTTTTAAGTAGTTTCAAAATGCTGGATTAAAATCTCTAAAATAAGGGGAAAACAGATGCTTTAACTTCACAGTATACTTTAACACATATTCCCATTTTTAAATAAGAAATAAATTAAGTAAATTTTTGTAAGTAAATTATAGAAGATTTCACTGTAAATTTTATTTATTAACGCATGTAAAGAGGTAATCTTCACAGTGGAAATGTGTATTGTGTTTTAAAACCGTTTTTGCTTACTTTAAATAATGCATTTTAAGCTCGCCTATTATTCGTCTGATATTATATAAATAAATGAAACTAGTGAAAATTAATTTAGAATTAGTAATAACTTTTTTATAAAAATAGTAATCTAGTCCTTTAGATATTATAATTTACAAATAATTCTTTAATAATAATTTATTTATAAATCCATTGCTAAAATGATTTTTTAAACCTGTACAAATAATTATTTATTTGTTACAATAATACAACTTTTAAGTATAAAAAAATTAACTTTGATTATTAATTAAAGTTTTTACTGTAATTATATCCGTTGCGTTGTTATTATACACTATTTGTATTAAAAACATTTTATTTTATTCTAATAAAAACATCAATTGAAGTGCATTAAGCACAATTGCAATCATAAGAACTAATGAATTTAAATTTCAAACTGTTAATCATTTTTAACATTAATTTTTAAAATTGATGCAAAATTTTGTTAAATAAAGTTTAACAATTTTATCATCATTCCTTGAATGATGATAATTTTAAGTCTAACAAATAAAATTCAATTTTTAAGCAATTATTTTAAATAAACTTTTTTTAATATTTGTTCATAAATTGTTAAAATACCTGTTTTATAACTACTTTTTAAAATGTAACGCTTGTTTACATTCCTTAAAAAATTATATACTTAATTGTATTGCTCTTATTTTTAATTGAAAGTTATAATTATCCCATTATTAACTTTAAAATATACTTTTGGTAGAAAGAAAAATAATTATTTCAAATTCTTACAGTTTTTTGCCACGTAAGTCAGTCATAATGCCATTCAAGTATATTTTGGGAAAGTTTATTTATGTATAAAATATAAAAGTATTTTTTAATTATGACAAAATATAGCGTTCAGCTAAAATATTTAATTTACTATTACACTTATTCAAGTAACTGAAAGCTTAGGTAAATAAATTTAGGCATGACTTAATTTGAAAATAATACGAAGTGATGTAGAAAATGCATGTCTGATACTAAATTACCGTATCAAAGACATAAACATTCAAAACTACGAATTGAAAATGACAGGCGATCTGCATAAAGCTCACATTCTATGAATTTCTATATTGAATAGCTACGAAACTATTTCAGAACAGGGCGAGTAAGTCATTGCATTTGTTGAATACTTAATTAATTAACCAAGTTTCATGGTTTCTCTCCTTTGCTTTTCATTTAAATTAAATCAATGCTCAGTTGGCAGTCCACCAACCAAATGGATCTGTTTAAATGAATCGAACTGGATTGTCAATCAATTTGATCAGCGTCGAAAAGTTCATTTCCAAATCAGTGACCCGTGCAATTTAGATGGTAAATGACATGGTAATTAATCGTGGGTTCAAGCCATGTTATTTATGAACTTCTGTTTCAATTTTCAGGTAAATATTTGACCTGTGTACCATAACAAATTAAGATTGAAATCAGAAGTGAAAGTGGAATGATGGATAATTTACAACGGGCAATTAAATGACATATTTCGAATTATACATTTGTGGTATAAAAGTAAAAACTATCAATCAGATAAATATAAATTATTAAATAGACATTAAAATCAATTAGAAATTTTAAGATCATAGTCGAATATTTTAATATAAAAAAGATTTTTAGAAAAAGCTTATATTTAAGGTCAACCTGAGTTACAACATATTAAAGTAATTTTCAGAGAACTTTACCAAATTTATATTGTTTCAATTTAATAAATCATATGCATGTGTGTGTGTGGACTATAAAACTAAAAGATCAATAGATTTATGGAAATATTTTTCTCATTTATTTTAATAACACATTGCTTGAAATGAATAATTTTATAATATTACAGAAATTTAAATAAGTTGTCTTTCCAAACCTTTAAATAAATGTAAAAATTAAGTTAGTTTAACATACAAATGATTTTTAAATGCATTAGTTCAGCATAAATAGAGATAAAAATATTTCTTTATTTAATATAAGATTTCAATTTTTTTAATTATTTATGCATTTATTTTGAGTTTTATGTAATTTATAACATTGAATAGCTAAAAACATTGCTATTGATAACATTACGAACCAAATTATAAATTTATATGTTTGTTTTTAGGAGTAAATTCAGTGCCTTATGAAAATTACTACGTGACCAAAAATTAAAATTATTTTATTTTATGAAACACTCAAAAATTTGAAAGGAAAATAAACTGGATTTTTAAATGTTTTAAAGTGTATTCATAATGAGACTCTTAATATAGATATAGTAACTTTTGTGTAATATATAAAAATGTCTTTTAAGGAGTAAATTATCAGTTCGTAATAATGAGTAATTTTTCATGCTTGCAATGAAACATGGCTACTGTACACATGGCGTTATTAAACAGCTCGTTATTAAACAAGTCGCTTTTGCTCATATACAAAATTCTATAGTATTTTGAAATTATCTGTAGTATCTGTTTTTCGAAAATCATGAAAAAGGCAGTTAAATTAAGAATAAGTAGATTCTTTAAAGTTCTTAGAATCACTTTTAATCTGGGACTCTACTTGAAAATGCATTATTTTTTTGTGAGAGAAATATTGGGGATGATCTAAACAGTAGCATACATTATGGTACGATTTACCAATGACGTTTTAGAAATTATTTAGTGGGATAAAAAGTGGTGGCTCTAGAATTGTGTAGGGTAAACTTCATATAATGAGGAATACAACCAATGATTAATTAGAGAAATTAATACTGGTTGTTATATCAACAACTCCTCTGATGCTTTACAATATAGGCTCGATTTTAAGAAGATGAAATTGTAAATTTCAGCAAAATCGATCCATACCACAAACTTCATTATCAAAAGGGGATTTTTACTGAAACCAGAGCTCCATCAAATATTTAGGGAGTCATTTGACTTATTAAGTTTATTCAAGTAACTGTCATTATGGTTTTATGCGTGAACTGGTAGCAGATTTCATTAAGAAATGAGTCAAAAATTCCTAATCAATCCTCAAAAACCAATCTATACATTATATTAGTATTTTCACAGTGTTAGAAAAGCTATTGATAATTTTTAGCTATATAGCAAATTGCATGATTTGTCTAACTGATTTAACTATTTAAAAAGAGGTTTTTGATGGAAATGAAATTATCTGACTAGAGCTGCTACTAGCGAGGTAACAACACCTGCCACTCATAATATTTACATGCAGCTATTTTCTAAATATAATGTAAATATTGAGGATATTTAAATGTTCCACCACCATCAAGTAAGTTCCCTAGTGGCTCCTTGATTCCGGATGGCATCAAATAATTTTAAACTGCCCTTAGACTATATCTTAATGGTCATCTAACATCACTGACTTTTTCAATGGTAATGAACATTTCCAAACTCTCACTTAAAATTCTTCACAGACCTCTCCTAGCCACATTTTATCTTTTCTGGGGCTCACCAGGCAAGACCTTGTTCCAGTTCCCCTATTAAAAATGAACTTCTTCAGGGCGAAGGATATTATTGACCTGAACCAGCTCAGCGGTTCAAGGGGATAAGAAACAACGACAAAAAAGGAATTGCACTGATGTAAATAATTTCATTGATTTCTTCTTTTATATCAATTTCTACCAATATATATATTTATTTTTGTATATATATATATTTATTTCGATACTTTATTTTATCTAAAATTTTTATTTTAGATAAAATAAAGTACTTTATTTTATCTAAAATTTTTAGATAAAATAAAGTATCGAATAATAAATATCAAATTTCTTATTAATGTTAAAACATGAAAATGACAGTAAAAAGTTCCTTAAAATTTTACAGTTATTTTTTCTTTATACATCTATTTCGAATTTTCCATATACATTTACAAATCATGCTTAGAATTACTTTTTCTCTACCAAGAAACAGAAATCCCTGCATTTAAGGAAAATAATGAAAGAAACTGCAATTCTTTTATACTTAAGAAGTAAAGAATGAAATAAAAAAACTTTTAGTATCCATATGTTTCACAGAACTTTTATCCGTAAGACATTGATTATAAAAAACAATTATTCGATTCCACAAGAGAAAAAAGTTATATCTATGTTTCGAATTTTTGAGATAACAAATAAACAATTAAAAAATTTCACGATTAAAAATTTCGACAGCTTAACGAGGCAAAAATATTATTGAATAAAAAAATGTATTCTATTAATACACTAAAGTGTCACTGAATTAGGGATATCTATTTAGAAGCGAGTTGGGTCTCCTCTGGTCTTGGTAATTGGTAGTCACACGATGAGGCATAGATTCAACAAGTTTTCGGAAACGTTCCATGGGAATGACTTACCAAACATCTGCTATAATTATCCATAATTTGGTTAAGTCATTTGGTGCTGTGTGCTGCCGTGTCACGCCTTGTTCCAAAATATCCCAAATATGCTCAATAAGATTTAAGTCTGGTCTTCTAAGCGGCCAATTTATGACAGAAAATTCAGAGGAATACTCACCCACCCAGCCAGTAACCAACCGGGACTTATGAGAAGTACAGTTGTCTTGTTGGAAAACTCCATTATTATGCGGATAACAGAACAGCATAAGCGGATGGAGTTGATCACCCAGCGAATTCTGCGTTAATTGCATTAAGGGATGTTGGTACACGGACCAAAGATTCCAAACAGTGCAACGAAGAAACACCTCAGTCCAAGCTTGAGCCACCATGCCTTTTTACAGTTCCAACCTGGCAGGCAAGATCTATGGCTTCATGAGCCTAACGCCATACTCTTTGTCTCCCGTCGGCGTTAAGTAGTGGGAATGGTGACTCATCACTCCATGCTACTCGTTTTCAGTCTCCTACACTCCAGTCTCTGTGCTCTCTTGCCCAAGCAAGACGTGCAGCCCGATGGCCAGCATTGAGCAATGGTACTCTCGTAGGTCGATTGTTCTCGAAACCCATACGGTGAAGCGAGCGTTACACAGTCCGTTTACTGAGAGTAAAACTGGCACAGTCATTCAACTGGGTGGTAATTTGAGCTAATGTTTGGTTTCAAAACGCCTTAGCCGTCTCTCACCACGCTCTATCAAGGCTAACTGTTCTTTGCAATTTGTCCGAACGCTAGTCTTTTCCACCATCCATGTATTCTTGGCATACCCTTGACACTGTGGATCTTGAAACTCCTAGCTGCCTGACGATTTCAGAAATTGAAAGGCCCATGCACCACGCACCTACGATTTGTCTGCGATCGCAAGCGTCTAAATCAGGCAGTTTACTCAAACCGGCAGTTCCAACAACTAAATCAGAACAACCACAGTACGCGCTATATATGTAGCTACCATAGTGCCCTCACTTGCGCTTAAATGATGCGCAGCGCTACACAATTTGCATAGTCCTTGCTATCCCTAAATAAGTGGCACTTCAGATTAATTTAAATTGACATAAAATGTTTAAATTTAAATGTTTATTTTTGTTACGCTTTATAAATTTAAGAAACATTTTAGATGAATTAAATATCAAGATTAATGATATTTTCATTTGTTAATGCAATTTTAAATTATTGCGTATTTCATTTCTATTATTTAGTTTAGAAAATTATTAAAAGGAGAATATTGTAAAATTATATATTAATATTTTATACGGATTTTATTTGAAACATTTTTCAATGTAATATGTTATTTTATAGATGTGATAAATATGTTTAAAAGTTGTTGTAATTACAGATAGTAATTATCAATAAAATAAATACTGCTTACGATTTAACATTTATATTAGTATAAAATGTTAACATAGTAAAAACTACACGTTGCTTAATATGTTTCATGTGTTTTCTGTTAACCTAACATTGTAGAAAATATGAGGTCAGAGGTTTTGACTAACTCTTTTTGATTAATATAGTTTAGCATTAAATTCATATTGTATTTTTTCTAAATCTCTTGACTTAATAGAAAATCTTGACTACCCGTTAAAATAAACTTGTCATAAAACATGTGTTGAATTGGAATGACGTTTACGATTAGAAATTTGGTCAATTTTGATACTTCAAAATTAACATGTTTAATAAAGTTTGTTATGATCACACCAAATAAAATGCACAATATGTTCAAGTAAATACATCAAGTTGGTCAAAATATTAATCTTATCAGATATGACCATTTTAGCAGCAATAAATGATTTCTGAAACTTTAGATGTCTTCATAGTAAAAGATATCCAAATTCCGTTTATACAAATCGCTTTCAGAATTTCAAAAAGCAAAATAAATTAGATTGGACAAGAAACGGAATGTAAGGAAACGGAGATAGCTCAAGAAAAGGAAACGTATGTGAAGGTAGTAGATGAGAATGACGAAACATGACACGTGAGTAATTCCGATGCATGCTTTCGAAGAATCTCTTGCTGTTGAGAGGTCAGTACAGAAGATAAAAGAGGATGGATTATGAGTCTGACACTGAATTTCAAATTTCAAATGATGGCCATTTGAGTAAATGACCTTAACGTCAAAGTTAAAGTAGACATTTAATCATCAGCCAGTGAAACATTTGCTGAATTTGAAACAACTTTGAAGTGGATGGATCATCAGCCCGAGTGTGACCACATACAAATTCTCACTGTCAAGTGGATACCCGACTTGGCTGCCCAAAAACAGATTAAAGCAGTGAAACAGCTTACTCTGACCGAATGCTTTTTTCCATCGGTGGGCACTTGGGTGACGAACCCTATACCACAACAAAGCCAGAAACTGCAACACATTTGTCGTTACCCAGCGGACGCCCGTGAACAAAGTCACGGAAGCGAGTAGCGTTTCCTGCGCCTACCATCGCAATCATACATCATCACAGAAGAAAGAACAGATAAACATAGAGAGAAAAAGAGAAAGAAAGTAACATCCATACCCGAACTGGAGTTCAAAACCGGGACCCACAGCTCAGGAGACAGGAACGCTAGTCACTCAGTCATCGGTCGGTACTCTAACCAAGTGTTCAGCAAGCCATGATTTTCATTTACAACATTGTACTTATCGCCCTTGTAAGTACCTTAACACGAAAAAAAGAGTTGCCATTTCACTAAATTCTGTTTAAATTTCATAGTTTTTCTTCATTTTCAAAAAACAATTATTAATTAATACGAACCCTTTTTTTTTCTAAAAACTCCAATTAAATTAATTTTTGATTATTTGAAAGAGTTCCGTCCCAATTGATTTAAATAATTGGAGTTGCACTGCATTTAAAATAATGATGCGGAATAAGTACTTAGCTAAGGGAAATCGAATATTTTCCAACACAAATAGGAGAAATTAATTTTAAATAATGCAAGCTTCCAAATCCTAAGTGGGAATCTAATTTTACAATAGGTAATGTTTCTAAAACAAGTAATGTTTGCCAGAGTCTCCTCTGCGTTATTTTTTTTTTTTCACATTTTAATAAAAATGAGAGGCACAGAAAAAATAACCGTTGTTCGTTTTATTTAACCGGTAACAAGAACTAAAACTGTTTGATTCTCTCGTGGAAACTTTCCAATAGATGTAATTTCTAAAAAATATCGTCTTGAATAAAATTTCATGAAGGAAAATTTATTTTCAAAGCTTGTAAATGCTTACTTAAATAAGCATGGCAACTCATACATATAGTATAAGCGAGTACATAAATATTTGATGTAAAAATATTCAAATTATAAATAACATTCTATGTTTCCAAATACCTCTGAATCTGCATTTCATGTGAATAACAAGAAAGAACACGTAAAATGTAACTGACTAAGGTAAATTTGATATGATTCTAATATGACCAGGAAAGCTGAAATTAATCTTACATGACATATTTGATATTATTGTCATGGTTACTGTGGAATTTGTGAGCATGCAGACTACTGAATCTTAGAAATCTGAAGAATAAATAGTTATCTTTCTATTTGTTTTTCAATGGCAAGAATAAAATAAGTCATATTTAAAAGTTGTAAAACATTATTAATTCCAATATTTGATTACTGTTTTCTATATTTCACTTATTTGAATAACCAAACACATATTATCTCTCATATTAGGAAATGTTATGTTAATCCATATGTATTTAGATTAAACTTCATTACATCAAGCAGTATTTTCAATATCAGGGTAGAATTATCATAATATTATCAATACTTAAGGAAACAAAAATCTTCTATATTCAACACTATAAATAGTTTTGCGTCAAGAAAAATAATATCTATACTATTAAATGTCTTTTTTCCAACACGCAATAGTAATAACTATCCTTTAGCTTAGCCACTTTGATTTTATTTTATTTATTTCTAACATTAATTTATTTTTATATCAAAAGCGTTAAGAGCGTTGTATGCTAGTATCCACCTAAACATTCTTTTGAAATTCCAGTGTTCCTTTTTTAAAAAGAACAAATGGCACATTTCAGGCAAAATCATTTACTTCCAAAACTTATGGGATGAAAAACGTTAAAGCAAGAAGAAAGCGGGGTATTTCTGGAATTCGTAAAATGAGTATAAAATGTTTCTCAGTACAGCACAACTTGTAGGATGATGAACGGTTGGCACAAAAACATGACTTCGGAGCCTGGAAAATGCCCCTAAGGTGGAATGGAAGAAGACAGAGAAAAACAAGTTTTCCGGTTATTGTTTCTTTTTATCTTTTTTTTTATTTTATCACAGATTATCTTTTTCCTCTGTGTCGTGAATGATTAAGTCCTGACTATAAAGGTTGCACTATTTAGTTACATTAAAAGTTTTGCTGTTAATGTCCAAGAATGTGAGAAAGAAATTCATAAGAATTTTTAATGTATCATATTTCTTCAGAGGAAAAGTGGTTTTTGGACTTATAAAACTGTGTGTGTGTTTGTGTGTGTGTGTGTGTTTGTGTGTGTTTGTGTGTGTGTGTGTGTGTGTGTGTGTGTGTGTGTTTGTGTGTGTGTGTGTGTGTGTGTGTGTGTGTGTGTGTGTGTGTGTGTGTGTGTGTGTTTGTGTGTGTGTGTGTTTGTGTGTGTGTGTGTGTGTGTGTGTGTGTGTGTGTGTGTGTGTGTGTGTGTGTGTGTGTGTGTGTGTTTGTGTGTGTGTGTGTGTGTTTGTGTGTGTGTGTGTGTGTGTGTGTGTGTGTGTGTGTTTGTGTGTGTGTGTGTGTGTGTTTGTGTGTGTGTGTGTGTGTGTTTGGGTGTGTGTGTGTTATATTCTTAAAATACTATAAACTAATAATATTGTTGACTATAAAACGTTGAATAAGTTGATGATAACATTTAGTAATGTAAAGACAAATGCATGGGAAATAATAAATACAATTTTTTTTAAAAAAATAATTAATCCATGTATTATTTTATACCTCAAACAATAAAAACATTTTATGAATGGGAATGATCTATTGTAAGCAAGTAATATATATATATATATATATATATATATATATATATATATATATATATATATTGCTATAATTAATTAATTTCATGTGTTTGCTTTGAGTAAATAACTTTTTTTCCTAAAAATTAAGCTTCTAATTGGCTGCATGATGATATTTATTGATGAATTAATATCTATTTTAATTATTTAAATTTTATATAACTATTTGAATTTTAGATAAATGAATCAAAAATTGATTAACACATAATATAATATACAGCAAAGTTATGAAAATATATGTTACAGTATGAGCTTTCACAAATTTAATGATGAAGAAAAGTAAGATTTGTGATTTATGACGACCTTTTAATTTATACATAACGAAAATGTAAATTATTTTACTGCATCCAATTGTTTAATAAATTATGTTGATGTTGGGAATTTTATTTGCTCATTACCCGTAAAAAATAATCAACTATCAATTTTATGAATAAATTAAACTGTCATTATCCATTCATTAATTTTCGCTTAGATTTCTGAATAATAAATGTATTTTTGAATTCAAAAATTCCTTTTAAGAAAATTAAAAATATAATTATTTATAAAAGATCCATTAGGAATTTTTAGTATAATTTATTTGACTATTTTAAGAAGAAAATACATTCTGAAATACATGATAATTGTTTTAATGCATGCTTTTTAGAAATTTTTAAATTAAATTGATAAGATCTAATTTTTTAATTTGTTTGGTCTTGAATTTTTTCCTGATATTTAATTCAGGTTTTTTTGTAATACTTAGTATATTAAAATAACTTACAATTTATTTTCTTAAAGGGATATTCTTTTAGATATACCTTGACAGCTTTACTTATTTTTCATTTATCCAACGTATTTGATTATTTTATCATGATATACCGCTATGTATTATCTTTCTACACCATTGTGTATTTGATGTTTAAGAGACATCAAGCAATACAAAGAAAATATCTACATGAGAAATTCCTTGATAATTGTGCTAATATAATTTATTTTATATCATATAATATATGATGATATTGTTCATTCGTGAGGATATATTTCAGTCTTTGTTGTTTTTAGGTCATACCCACAATTCATAAATTATTCATACATTTTTTATTATTTAAATACGAGAATTAAAAAAAATATTAAAATACTTATATGTGTGGATTTATTCTTATCTTTTAGATTGAATTATATAGTCTTAAACAGAGGAAAAAAAGTGAAAAACTTTAAAAAATGAATTAAATTGAATTTACACTGATTATAAGAAATTCATATTACAACATGTTTATTATTTAAAACCTGTTGTAATTAATTTCTTCATAACTGAAATAAAAGATTTGCATAAGAAAATGATATTCCATGATGATATACAACTCCATAGCAAAAACTTCGACTCATCAAGAAGTAATTGTGAGATTGTAGGAAGTAATTGTGAGTAACTTCGGTGGACATAAAGATTATGTTCAGAAAAGAAAATGATAAAAATTTCAGAAAAATAGGCTACATTTTTTTCAGAAATATTACAAATTAAAAAGCTCAAAACGGTGTTGACTCATTCTAATCTTGATATAAGCTGCCACACGATACTGCATAAATTAATAAAGATACAGATGCTCTCTTGTGACATTTTTTGAAATATTTGCTCCAAATGTCAAACTAGATCACCAACATTCCAATATAGATGTAATAGTCTTCGAATCATATTCAAAATATGCTTGGTAAAAGAGTTCTCCTTGGCTAGGAAGTGTTTGACAAGCTGTAAGACAGTTCAAATGCAATACGTGCTGTATATGGTCTGGCATTATCTTCCTGAAAAATAATGTTTATGTACTACACAAGCAATGGTATCAAAGCAGCCCCCCACGTATTGTCGATGTACTGCTGTGTCGTAAGTTTGTCTCTCATGACGACCCAAGGAGTCCGTTAATAAGAGGTATGGTACTCCATACTAAGCGTTTGTTTAAGGCCCTGTGTGGCTTGCAATAGTGAAAGCAGAATCATCCCGCTATCACCCTGGACGTGTCTAGATACGTCTTAGATGTCCGTCAGGGCACAGTTTGAAACGGAATTCGTCACTAAAGACTATACGTTTCCAATCAGCATCCTTCCAATGAGATTAAGCTAAGCATCACTGTAATCTGATTCAACAGTATACAAGCGTTAGTTACATGTAGCGTAACAGTTTGTACGAGCGTAGATTTCTCTCTATCAGGCGTATGTGAAAGATTATTACTGATTTTCATGTGCGGACACTTGTCTGATGGTTGATAGCGATAAATTAAGGCACTGTAACATCTGATCTGACAATCAATCTTTCCTACCGATCTGTTGCGGCCCTAGATCAAAGGCCACTCTTATGATGCTAAAATATGTCATTGTTCACCATTCTTGCCATCATCTTTTACCGGTTGCTAGTTCATCGCTTTATCCTATATGACAACCTCCAATTTGCCCAACTTGCCTTCTTCAATCTAATAATATAATACATTTCAAACTCTGAAGGTTACTCGTAATGAGCTCGAATCCTGATGCAAGACAATACAGTCAAGATGTCCTAATCGAAATGAGACAAAAAAATTTTAACGAAACTTCAAAGACAATTCCTTAAATATATCTGCTGTATGCGCTTTTCCAAAGAGCTCTAGATCAACTAATCATTCACTAGACACTAATTTTTAATCATTTATATATTTGATTAAAACATTTATGCATATGAAATTTCAAAGCAATCAGATGATTTCTTCTGTAGCATACATTTTTTGTTATACAACGTATGTCGTCTCTGCAGGGAAAATATTTTAATCGAAGAGATATAAAAAAACACTTTTTAAAATTTCCACAAATACATTTGTTAAAAATTTCAAATTAAAAATAATACTAGAATACATGAAGAACACCCAATAACATCATATTTATTTTCAAATTTTTTAATAATTTCTGCAGAAAATAGTTGAATTCAAATCTTGTAAACCAATTTACAACATTTATTTTAAAAATGCCTTGTGATTACTCTTTAGATATAAATAAGTAGTCTCAAATTTCTATAAAATTAGGTAATAACTATTTATAATAATTACAACAAGCATATGGTTTTGAATAATTGCTTAAGACCTTAAAAATATAACTGTCGTCTCTATTCGTTAGTTTCTATTATTTGTATTTTTTATTCTTAAATTTATTTCAAAATCAGCATTATATAAAATTTATTTTAAAATTGATTTTGAAAGGATTTAAACTTTTAATTTGACACCTTAACTTTAATAAAATTAGATTAATTTTATTAAAGATTAGAATTTATGTTTGTGAACATGGAGAATCAAATATTAAAATGTCTTTAGTTTTAGCATAATTTTATATAATTGGCCATTTAATAAAATAAAATATTTTTAGAAGCCCATTTGTGTATATTACGATATATATTTTAATATATCATTTATGTATATGTATTACTAATAATGCAATTTTCAATATACATAACTAGTAAATTATTATTTATTAGTAAATATTAATTTATTAGTAAATATTAGTAGTATTATTAGTAAATTATTATTATTAATTGTAGTTTTAAATCTTTAATCACAATCATCACAATTGAAAAATAAATTTATAGCTTTAAAAACATATTAGTAGGAAGTACGCACAATTTTCAACTATTAAAATATTTATTTATTAAGAATGAACATTAAAATTTCAAAATCATGTGCTTATCAGAGAGAAGAAGGATGATAAAATAAAATTAAAGCACAAGTAAGTTTTTCCAATAAAAACTGAAGAAGATTTTTATATATTTTCCATCTGGAATTCATCGAGAACTAGAAAAGTTTTGAAGTTTTATTTTCCTCGTTTCTTCATATGAGAGAGGTACTGAACCCTAAGTTAGACTCAACAACTGGAAAACTCTCATTTCAAACCAACTACTTTGCATAAATAGAAACCACAATAGGGAAGGGGTAACACTCAGGCATCTTGGGTACTTTTTAGCCTGTGTATGAACCACTCAAGTTCTTTCTTCAAAAAGCAGTTTTGGATCAATGCGGTTTTCTTTCTTTTTTTTCCTGGATACTTCAACTTACAGCCACAGAGCTGGGGAACGCATTCCCCTTTTTTTTCCTCCCAATTTCCTCTTTTCTTTTATTTCCGGGAGTAGGAAAAATTGAATAGCGGAAAAGAAGAGAGCGGGACATTTTGGGTTTGGAAATTTAGATGTAAAACAGGGAATAAATATGCACTTGTCTGCCAGCGATTATCATAATGCAAAGGCCTAAAATACTTTTCAAAAGATATATACAGTTTCTCCTTATAAAGATGTATAAGCATAAGGCGGCATACGAATATGGCAGCTCGAAATTTAAGAGATAGCAATATATTCAGTTGTGGTTCGATAGGGAGTGGTCATGAGTGAGACTTTATTCTTCCATGGTAATGTAGGTTTTATGTAATATAGATGGCAGCTATTATTTCCGGAAGAAGGAAATATGTTTCGCATTTCTTCCCAATAGAAGACAGTACTTCATATTATTTTAAGTGTATAAAATATAAATCTATTATTATTAGAAACGGATTATGTATTTAAAAGTATTTGATTTGATCAGTTAAAAATCTAAAATAGTGCATATAAAATCTAGATATAAGTACAGAATTATTTTCTTAACTAATTACTTTGACAAAAAATGGAACTGATTTGTAGACTTTGAGCACGTTTTCAATTTTTTGCATTACAATTTTGAAATGCAACTTAATTTTTTATATTTTAGTTTAAGAGCAGACTTTCATTATTTTAATGTTTATTCTGTGTATAGAATTTCTAGTTTCTAGAATATTATTGAAACACAGTATCAAGAATTTACATCTCTTATGTGAAAGTGTTTTAAAAATATATAAAAGGGGCTAATTTATTAGAATAAACTATTCATTTGCAAAAGAGGGTGATAAATTTCAGCCAATCTATAGAATCGTTATATACAAATGAACAGTTGTAATATGTGATTTAAAATACCATGTTTATGCTTATTAACATTGTATTTTAAATCAAGAATTGTAAATTGGACAATTGTTTACAATCTGGTATACTTCAACGAAAAATTTCTATTGACAAAGTTCATTAGTATTGTACCTCAATCTTCAGGTAGTTCTCTAATGTCTTATCACATGTTTAAGAGAAAAGTGTCATTTTAAAAATGTGTCTGTGCATATTTTAAGCTATAACTAGTATATCATTCTTACGATGTTCCTGTAAGTGTTATTATGCAAAATTTTTACCTTATTTAATATATATATCTTTTTATTACTTTAAAAATTAATTTAAATGTTCGTAATAAAATATTAATTATGTGAATACATACTGATTATATTCTTAAGCACACACACACTAGATACATTATGCCAAAAGAAACTTGATTTTGCTAATGGTAAAATTATGCAAAAAATTCATTTATGAAATATGTTATGTCACTATTTAAAATTTACCTTTAAAGATATAATTTCATTAAAGAGTAAAACCTTCATTCAATTTTAATCTAAATGAATAAAATTTAATGATTATTTATTTTACCTGTTACTTAAGTGGGGTTTTATGAAAACTATTTTTGTTTAAATAATAAGTAATTTTTTCTTTCATTAAAAAATACCTCGTAAGTAAAATACTGTTTTTAACTAATTTTCATTTTTCATTTCTGTATATTTGCTTCGCTTTGAATATGGTAAAGGGCTTTTATGTTTTACAAGTTTTGAAATTATTTAATTAACTTTCTAGAAATTATTTGCTGTAGAAATTTAAATACTAAAAATTAAAAGAGAATATAAAAAGAATATAGAAAAAAATTCCTTTCAAATTCTTGCACCAAAGTAGATGTTAAATAATTCACTTCTGTTTGTGATTCTAAAACTATTGAGCACCGTTTCAAATATAAGGCAATGAAAAATTTAAAATATTGAGCTATTCATAATTTACGTTATATAATTATCTTAAGCGAGATTATATTTTCAGTTAAAGTAAATTTATTATGTATACAAAACGTTATGTACTTAAAATAAGTAAATTTACTTGTTTAGATAGTTTGCATCCACTGATTTCAAAAGCAAGTTCTTAACTTCTGTTCTTATCCGATACTGTGAAAATGGTGCAACCGCAAGTTAAAAGCAACTACGGCTTAAATCTATACTTACCTGCTTTTTTGTTCATAATTGTGTTTTTACTGTTCTTCTTCTTTAAGAAAACAATCTTATGATCATAAATAATTTCATGAGTCAAATTAATTTTAAATTGATAAAGAAATTATTAATATCAAATAAAAATATTACAATATCAGTAGAATTGTCTTTTAAGCAGTAAATCTTTAGGAAAGGTAATTTATAAAACATACACTACTGGCCATTAAAATTGATACACCAGGAAGAAATGCAGATAACAAAATGATATTTATTGGACAAATATATTATACTAGAAATAACAAGTGATTAAATTTTCAAAAAATTTGGCTGGATAGATCCTGAAAAATCAGTACCCAGAACAACCATCTCTGGCAGTATTAACAGCAGTTATACGCCTGGGCATTGAGTCAAACAGAGATTGGATTGCATGTACAGGTACAGATGCACATGCTGCTTCAACACGATGCCACAGTTCATCAAACGTAGTGACTGGCGTTTGGTGACGAGCCAGTCGCTCGGCAACCATTGACCAGACGTTTTCTATTGGTGAAAGATCTGGAGAACGTGCTGGCCAGTGCAACAGCCGAACATGTTCCGTATCAAAGAAGGTCCGTACAATACCGGCAACATGCGGTCGGACATTATCCTGCTGAAACGTAGGGTTTCACAGGGCTCGAATGAAGGATAGAGCCACGGGTCGTAACACACCAGAAATGTAACGTGTACTGTTCAAAGCATCGTCAATGCGAACAAGAGATGACCGAGACGTGTATCCATTGGCACCCCATACCATCACGACAGGTGATGGTCCAATATGACGATGACGAATGCAAGCTGCCAGTGTGCGTTCACCACGATGCGACCATCCTGATGTTTTACACAGAACCTGGGTTCATCTGAAAAGATGACGTCTTGCCCTTCGTGCGCCCAGGTTCGACGTTATCACACCATTGAAGGCGCTCTTGCCTATGACGTAGCGTCAAGGTAAGCCACAGCCATGGTCTCCGAGCTGAGAGTCCATGCTGCTGCAAACGTCGTCGAACTGTTCGTGCAGACACTTGTTGTCTTCCAAACGACCCCGTTTCTTGACTCACGGCTCGTGACGTGGTTGCACGATCCATTACGGCCATGCGGATAATATGCCTGTCTTCTCGGCAGCTAGTGATAGGTGGCCGTTGAGATTCCGCATGGTGTTCCGTATTACCGTCCTTAACCCATCGATTCCATATTCTGCTAACAGTCATTGGATCTCGACCGACGCGAGCAGCAATACTGGGATAAGATAAACCGCAATCCCGGTATGCTACAATTCGACCTTTATCTTAGTCAGAAACGTGTTGGTACGCATTTCTCCTTCTTACACGAGGCATCACAACAATTTTTCACCAGGCAACAACGTTCAAATGCAATTTGTGTATGAGGAACTGGCTGAACAATTTCCTCATTTAAACACAATATAGGTGTCGCTACTGACGCCTGCTTTGTCTGAATGCGCTGAAAAGCTAATCATTTGCATATCACAGCACCTTCTTCCTTTCGTATAAATTCCACGTCTGTAGCATGTCGCCTTCTTGGTGTATCAATTTTAATGGCCAGTAGTGTAAATTGAAATTAATTTACAAAAATAATTACATTTGTACATTACTTGAACATAATTTACAAAATTTCACATTTGTTCTACACATTTAAGTAGTGCATTATTTCTTCTTATTGAAATATTTGAAAATAATTATACGTATAGAAAAAATAAATTGTGCTACTGTATTGCTTGAAAGTAATTTGAAGGTATCATTTTAATACATTTTGCTAAAATGCCACATCAAATTAACAAACAATATATGCCTAAAATGATAAAAAAAAAATTATTTTGATTTAGTCATTTTTTTTAGCATATATCTGTTAAAATGAATGAAAATTAATAGAAATCTTTCTAATATATCTTGTCTTATCTTGACTCTCCAAATCTAATCACTGAGAGTAGCTTTACTTAAACTGATTCTGTGATATAGCAATAATAAGAGTAATTTAGAATTTGTTGCTGATAAAACTTCAGAATAGTCTTTCAGTAAAAAGCTTTGTTTCCTTGGGAATAATATAATTTCCATATTATCCAAATAGATACAAATGTTACAATAAATGGTGGATAATAGTGAAAAATAAAGAATATGAGTCACATGTATTAAATATTTTAGTAATTGGTTAAGATCATTTAACCAAAAGAATATATTTTGTTTATGTACGAAATGAAGAACTAAATAAAAAAATGAGCATCTGATTGCCCTTGTTTTTAAATTTAACTATTTGTAAGATAAGAGAAAATCTTTTATTGTGAGATTTTCTATAATTATAAATAAAAAAAATGACCAAAATAAAAAAATGAACATCTGATTGCCCTTGTTTTTAAATTTAACTATTTGTAAGATAAGAGAAAATCTTTTACTGTGAGATTTTCTATCATTGTTTTGAAGGAAAATTACAATAAAAGAAAAGACGATATATCTTCACTATATAAGGTTTAATATAAGAGAGATGAATCTCTAACAAGAGATTAAATTCCAGATTGTTTGGTGAACTACTAGAAATATTCTCAATTGAAAATATTTTTGATGACAATAATTTATTAGTTAATTTCTCCCAATTATATCAATGATATTTCCAATTATAAATATTATAATAAAATCAACAGATAAACAATTAATATTTCAAGTTTTTTTTATTAAGTTGCAATGTTCTTTGACAGCGTTTAATATTGCTTATTTATGAAGTAATTCATCCAATACTATCCATAATAATCTAACATTTTGATAAAAGCATTCTTTTGGTAAAAGTTAATGTAAAATTTAATACTTAGTGTAATACAAATGATTAATAAACAGTATTTTAGTTTCATATTTGTTATAAGAATAAAGTTCTAAAAATATTCTAATTCTTTGTCAGGACATTAAAAATTCACTACTATCAATCATTTCATAAATATTTTTTAAGAACAATATCTAAAATTCCTTCTTAAGGATAAAAAAATTAATTAAATATAGTTACGAAAGATTTTCCTTTTTACGTTTTTGAAAAGAAACAGTGAAAAAAGTCAAAATGTACAAAATTCATTTACTTAAACACTAACTTTGGTTTAATTAAGGGTATCAGCTTTTTTTTACAGTAATTCAAATAAGTAATGTCATGCAAGATAAATAAATTTTAATTGAATAGCTACTAGATGTGCTCATTAAAAATTTAACAGTTTTTTTTAACAATCAGAAATAAAATCAAAATTATATAAATTCTAAATATGAAAAGTACACAAATATAAACGAAAAATAAATAACATCATTTTAAAATATATTCTATTGGTATAAATTCTATTATAAGCTATTTTTAACAAGAAAAGTATTTTATTCTAAGAAATATTTTTCTGTCATTTCAGATTTCAACCAATATTCTTAATCTTTCCTACATTTCTTGAAATGCTGACATAAAACGCCATTCAACTTGAATGAAATATTTTTAAATACGATGCTTAAAATAAAGTTTTAACTTCTTCAAGTCAGATTCAAAAGTATAAAAAAATGAGTAGGGGATATTTATAAAAGATGGATTTAACCATTAATATATATATTTACACACACACATATATATATATATACAGTTAAAATATATATATTTTAACTGGCTAATTTATTTGCAAGAAAGTTCTTCCTCAGCATGTTTCAAATGAATATAATTTTAATTGCATAATAAGTTTAATTTTATTTTATAATTGATTAATTGCAAAAATTAAAGTTCCCAAAAATCCTTTACATATAGTAATATACACACTTACTAATTTCAAAAAGAATTCATGAAATATGAATTAATGGCTATTAATTTATGAAATATTTCACTGTTTATTGTTTTAAAGCATTTTAAGACAAAGAAAATGAAAATTCAAATGATTCTATTCAATGTCAGAATTTATTAGTTTTAAGTGTAGCAAAACCTTTATTGAACAATAACCACATATGTAAAGCAAAATTAGTTATTGTTTAGGTAAGCAAAGATGGTTCTTTGAGACACGAAAATCATTTCTCCTATTCTTAAGACATTTCAAAATAACAATATTTTTAAGTTTCTTGTATAATAATTTATTACAGTACAAGATACAATACCATCCCGAAAATTTTAAAAACATTTTGGAAGGAAATAATATTACAAGTGTTCATTTTACCTTTATAACTTTAAAAATAATATTCTCACATTATCTGATTTGTCTAAGGAAATCAAGTTGCAAAATATTTTGAAATGACACAGATAATCAGAAAAAATAGAAGTACGAACAAAATTTACAATTATTGGATTTCCTTTTTAAAAAATAAGATTTCCTTTTAAGAGAGGAAAAAGTATTGTGGTTTTTACTACATTTTAAAATTATTTAGCTAATTAGGTTTGAGCTTAACATGTGTTGTAGACAAATTTAAATAAATTTCCTAAACTACGGCAAAAAATATATATATTTTCCATTATTAATGTTAATCTGATTTCAGCACAGGCCATTCAGGATACAAAATCAGATATATCAAAAATAATGTCATATAAAGATAAAATCTTTGAAATTTAGAAGGACATAAATCATTTCCAACCTTCTGAAAAACTGATTAATAATGATATATTGAAAAATTATTTAGCTTTTCATTTTATAAACTAAATATGTCATATAGAACTAAATATGTCATATCGCTATATCATTTTTAACTCTAAATTTTTAATCATATTGCAAGCTTAAAAAGTAATCACATTTTAATTATACATGCTTTTTAATATTTTTTGCACTATTTAATTGTAAAAGACGTTTTAATTATTGAAATGGAAATTGTTAATCAGTTTTTGTCACGTTGAAAGATATGAGCTTGTTGAGTAAAAAAATTTCACTCTGATAAATGGAAAATAGTAGTTTCAAAAGGTGACCCAACAGAAAATTGCTGAAACAAAACTTCCTGTGTCCTATAATTGCTCTATAGCGTTTGATATTTCTTATGATTTGAAGTTAAGACAGATATAGGTTCAATTCTGAAATCACTCTCAGTACTTCGTTGTAATTCAAGTTTGAGAACCAGGCTTCATATTTATTGGATTTGCTTAGAAGAAATAATATTTATTTAAAATTATCGTAATATAGTAATAATATAATAAATTTAAAAAATTATTACACCCTTATTGTTTTGAAATTTACTTTAACTTTGTTGATTCATGTATTAATATTGTAATTACTTATAACTTATTGCATAAAATGAAATTTGGAAAAATTAATAAAATAAATAGGAAATATACTTTTATGTGTATTGAAAGAGCTAATAAAAATGATAAAAATTTTTAATAAGTTAATTTATACATCAAAATAATAAATACAACTGTCTTCTTAACGGTTAAAATAATTATTTCCCTACAATCTTATGCATAGTAAATGCTATATTTTAATGAAAGAAAATTGAATGGAGCAGTAAAATTATAGCAATGTGTCCTTTCAAATCCATTTACCGAATCTGAAAGTAAATCCAGAATTCATAACATTTGCATTTTGTTTCTAAAATAAGCTATTATGATTTTAGATAATTTTTTATTTAAATGTAATAATTGATAAATCTAATTTAATTTAATTAAAAAATGCTTTTTTAAATAATTAAATTTAATTTGGTTTCATTTAGTAAATAAATACCAAGCACCATAATGCTTAAGTGGAAAATTTTAATTCAGAAATTATAATAAATTAATTTTTTTAGATCCATCCTAAACAAAATATTAATCATAAAATATATTCACTATTATCTCAAAAGCTTTTGTATTTAGTGTTATATAAAACATTCCTTTCTTTTAAATTTAAATTATTTAGCAGCATCAAATATCAAAAATATCTAGCTAAAATATGTTATTAATTCATTTAGAATGCCAAGCACTTCATTATCTTTTTAATGAGAGAATTCATTACAAATTTCTGATATGTCGCACGTGTTTGCTAATGAAAATTTTAAACAAAATGATAAAAATAAATAGTTGAGGGATTAATTGGAACAACTAGCAATGATTGTATGCCAATTTTAGTCATTTTAAAATAATTATTGGAAAAAAGGAAGGTATCAATGTTAAATGTTATATCTATTAAAATATAGAAAATATCACATTCAAAATTTAGAATAGTAACTTGAATGCATGCAACAGGTACTGTGTTGGAAATAAGTAAAAAAGAAAAATTGTAGTTTTAAAAATGAGTTATAATAAAAGTATAGGATATAGTAGAATTTTATAATAGTTACATTATGATATTGATATTTCTGATATTTGAGTTACTTTGCTTAAATAAATAATTGATAACAGAGAGTTGTGTCCTTATCTTGTCAGAAACTTAAATCCTAACATTTACATTTTTATACAAGATAATATAATGCAAAGAAAAAATCATAAAAATGATATTTATCAAAATTAGTTTAAATTGTCTTTCTTTGAACAATTTTATATCGCTTTGAAACAATGCCATTTTTGGAAATATGTTCTTAGAATTTCAAATATTTATAGTGCGAAGTCCCCACTATGCATTAAATTATCTCCACCCTATAGTACTGCAAGTGATTGAATTGGATTCTTTTCCCCCGAAGAATCCCTCGCGAATACAGAAATCATTTGTTTCCGCTTTCAAAGCAATACGTACGATGGATTTAAAGATGCCATTCTCGTGTTTGAAATTTTTTTTCACAAAAATTCCGGAGACTCTTCTAAAATTACTTTCTACGACAGTACTATCTCTCTCTCTCTCTTCTTCCACAAACTGAGGAACGAAAGCCGAATTCACTTTCGTTTCTTCACTATGAAACGAAATTTGATGGCACGCAACTTTCGAAACGAGTACAATCAAAGGAGTGACTATTTACCCAAAGATTTCCAATTCGCGAAAGCATGCATCTATTTTCGGTACAATTCAGGGAGACTTCTTTCTTTCGTTTCTTTTCTCTCACTCTCAGTGACTCTTCTCCATTTTCTATCGACGTGACGCTGCTTATTCTATTGCTGTGAGGGCTTAGAGTGTGTGATTTTTTCTCTCCCATCGACAGATCTCTCAGAGAAAATGTCAATTGTTAACAGTGAATAAAGGTCGTGGTTACGTTTTTAAGAAACATTCTATTCGAAAGTTTAAGATGAACTTATGTTACGAGAGCTGTTCTTGTTGCTTCACAAATTGTGAAATAGGTTTTGGCACCATTGCGGTAAACATTCTTTTCCACTTGTTAGAGAGTACGGAAGCGAGGATTTAGTCTTTCAAGTCTTTACAGGAAATGCTGCATTTAATTCTAGGCTTCATGGTAAGTGCAAGAAATAATGAAAACGCGAATTCTTTTTGCAAAAATTAAAAAAACATATATTAATGACAGGATATAACCGATTCACTTATGTAACATGATTGAGATTTTAAAACATTTTGATATGATATTTTAAACATCCATGTATCATATATGATTTTAAAAAAAATTAAAGGAATAAAGAAGGTATGATATAAGACATAGTTAAAAGGATATGGATATTATATGATTGAGAATGTTAAACTTCTATATTATCAATATTAAGTATTTTTTATGTTATAAAGTTAAATGCAGTTAACTAGGCAGTAACTTCTTTTAAAAGTGTATATAGTGTGTTTTAAAAAATAATTATAACTTTACTACATTGGTTCAATTATTATTATGCTGATGTGAATTATGGATATCAAATAGAGAAGTACTTTTCATCAATATTTATTTTGACTAGTAATTATATGTAGCGTTGAAAATATAAAAGGCGTAAGAGAAGTATACTGTCAAGGGAGTCTGTAACCCATAGCGAGCGCGTCCCTAAGGTGGGAAACGCCTAAACTGGTTTTCCAGTGGGTGGTAGAAGAGAAATAAAATACCTTCAGCGGACCAACAGGTAGAAGTCCCACCTCCGCAGGCATTGGCAAACATCTTTATGACAAGTGCAATAATAACTGCATCTCTCTTGCCGCGACCCTCTTTAGCATAGACCTCAACTTCTGCAATGACACCCTCCATACGGAAAAAGCTGAAGATGTGGCCAGGGCAGTGCTCCATGTTTTTGAACCCATATGACTTGTCTTTTTCTTAGCTTTTTTTTTGTCTCTTTGCACTTGTCACACGACAACAACAACTAAAAGAAATATATTCTATTTAGATTGTGCTTGGTCATTTCATAATCATATATTTTAACAATGGGTAATCAAACATTTTGTTGTAAATTTTGATCACAATAACTAATTGAAATATTCTTCTACTACCATTATATCTACGAGAAATCATAATATACAGTGTTGTTACGTGGCAGATGTAGTTAGAAATTGTACAGTAATAAGAAGTGGAATGACGAACCTCAAGTTTAAATGCAAATATGAGCTCTTTGCTTTAGTCTTTGTTAATCTTAAAACTTAAGCTTACAATATTAGGATCAACATAGCTTCTGTGCCATATGACCACAATTAGTTCTCAGTTACTATTAAACAATGTTGAATGTTGATTCATAATTTTTACATAGGCACTTATCTATCTTACATATTCTAAAAAATCTAAATAAAATCTAAAAAATATTTTTCTCATATGCCAAAATAAAAGTAATATATGTTTCAAAACATTTTGCAATAATTTCTTCAACTTGAATATAGACTACAGTAAAAAACAACTGAAAATTTTAACTACTTAAAGTAAAAAGCAAAAGAATGGTTTTCAACATTATAGGGTGTATGGTCATTGCATCTTACCATTGTTTACCTCCACTCTTTAGTTTTAGTTCAGACTATGATTGAAGTTAAGAACATTACACTCCTCTACCAGCCACCAAACTCACTGGATTTAACATCGGATTTAAGAATTTTTCTAAAATAAATAGTGACCTCAAAAGCAATAGTTTTGACACTGTAGTTAATACCAAATCACATTAATATCAAATCAGTGTTTAAATTGTGAAAAACTCCACTCGAAGATTTCCCTCATTGTTTTCACACTTGACAGAAAGAAAGAGTGGAGCAAGCACGTGTTGTAAAGAAGCCTTCTTTGAAGGATATTAAGAAAACATATTGAGTTTTGTGACAATAAGAAGTTATGATGAGTTTTGACGAATATTTCAACTTCTCTCTTATTTAAACATTATCTATTGTTATTTATATATTAGTTATTACTAAAAGAGAACCACATTTCTTGAACAATACTGCAAGGTTAAAATATTACTAATCTATTTTATCCTGTTAAGATTTACCGTCAAATGTTATTGGTTAAAATATACATTTTCTGTTGTTTGGAAAAATATTATCTAAAAAAGCAGTATTTCCATTACTTAGCATTTACTGGTTTTACATTTCAGACATAAACTTAATTTCGTGGTACTATAATTTGGTAGATCTATTAAAAATCCTTTCTTTATTCTTTATGAAAACAACTGTTCAATATTACTTATATTTATTGTTTTCAAATGATTAATTTTAAATAATATTATAAATGTCTGCAAGAAAATATTTTATATAAAAATATTGGCATAAAGAAAGCATGAATGATTTTATATCATTATATCTTAAAGATAACTAAAAAGATAATTAAGCATTTATAAATCGAGGAAAATATATAAATTATTATAGAGTTGAATAAAACATAGTGATTATACTTAGTATTATAAACATATTTTCTTATAATATGAAAAATATCATTCTTTATGTAAAACCATTTGTGTGGTGTGTTAAAAAATATTGCAAATATTATTAATGCATCCTCGAATATTCTAATAACAGGCAATCATGTAATTATTTTTAACTTCTCTCTTGAGAAATAATAGTAAGTACTGTTGTAAGCATTCAATGTTAACTTTTGAAAATTAAACAGCATATTTTACATATTTCTACCAATTACTTTCTTATAATCGTAACATTATTTTTATAAATGTGTGTCTAAGGGTTATAGTACATATTGCTAATATCATAAGAGCACTTGCAAAAATTCTACTAAGTAAACCAGAGAAGGATCATTTCTTTCATCAAGATCATTAATAAAATAAAAACTTTAAAATATTGGAGATCATTTTACTTTACCTATTTATCCTTTCAATCAGCGCACAACTAACAATTTAAAGTAAACATCAAGACAAAGCTTAAATTGAAAATAAAAGACCTATTCATCAAAGCGAATGTAATAGAATAGAGACCAAATGCTAATTAGTAATGCAATTAATTGAGCTCAATAAATTTCCTATTTACTGTATTTGATTCTCTTTTTTGTCTTCAAAAATTTGCATTTGAAACTATGATTTTGATTTACTCCAATGCATTCAACTAAGTGAAATTTAGAGTAGCATATTTTCTGTTAACAACTTCAGAAATCAGTATACTCTAGAATAAAAGCCATAGTATTATTGCATATTCCTTATTTTTCATGGGGAACTTTGTTCAAATATTTACATCTCTATTCTTCATGGGTTATCAAAAGTCCATTCTTAAAATTTCAAATAGCAATAAGTCAATGAGTCATAATATAATTTAACAACGGGCGTCTGTTTGATGATCTCAACAACACACTTAAAACATTATTTATAAGTTTTAATGTTTGTAATGTGTAATGATATGTCCAATTTTTTGTCAATAAATTTTGTCACTTCTTTATCGAGTTTTCCACAGTATTACATTTGGAAAACATAATTTAAATATAGTATCCTTGGATGACAAATGAATAATTCTCATGCAATAACAGTCTCAGTAATTAGCTAAATGAAGCAATGTAACTAAGTCTTAAAGAATACGAAACCACACCAATTTATTGAAAAATATCTAATTACAGACATGGGTAAAAACTGAAAGAGTGTCCATTATAGAAACAGATTGCAATGCATTTATATTGTTGAACAGGTAAGCAGAAATCTAGTATGTATATTTGAAACATTCATGCTTTACACTTGGATGTTAATTTATAAATCAGATATACAGTAAATAAATAATTTTTACTAGATTAATATTCTTCAAATATATTTTCAGCTAAACGTCACAGTATTTATTTTATTTTGATATTCAATATATATATATATATATATATATATATATATATATATATATATGTATGTATACATATATATATATATGTATATGTATGTATACATATATATATATGTATATATATATATATATATATATATATATATATATATATATATATATATATATATATATATATATATATATATATATATATATATATATATATATATATATATATATACTCGTAATTAAAGACTTCATAGTTAAAACATTATGCTTTTTATATCCTTTCTTCAGATAGTTTTTATTTGTATGCATGTTACAAGAAAAGCAAGTAATCACAATCTAGGGAATTCCAAGTCACATTTGAAGAAAGTAACATTTAATAAAAGCAAACGCAACTACTTCCATCTCCTCGCCTTTCATTTAATAATCTCATGAAAAGAAAAAAAAGCCGATGAGAAATGAAACTTTTTCCATAACTCGAAACTTCTGAATCATTGAAGAACTATCAAGATCGATGGAATTCCTTATTTTCTCACATAAACCTCAAGTAATCCTGTCTTCCGACATTACTTTTCCATCCTTAACTGCCCGATCTTGAGCTGCACCCCATGAAAAATTCAGCGGGCCACCCTTGTTTATTGATAGCGGAGGGTGTCGCCGACGTTTATTGGGTGCTGAGACCAGAGGAAAACTCGCAGGAGGAAATGGGCCATAAACGTACGGTTCTAAAATTATTTCATGGCAAATCGTTCAATTTTTCATCGGTTTTCGATAGAAAGTATCCAGCGTGATGCGAATGGTGGATTCTAAAGTTCCACTTAATGCGTTGTTAAAAGTTTCTTATTAGGTGTTGACTACTCCATACTATAAAAAGAGATAAGTAGATGAAAATGATCGAATAATAAGATACTCGATGGGTTCATTAATAAGAATTCTTTCCTTAATTATCCAGAGAGTATTAATTATTCATTCATAGCATGCTGATAAGTGATACAAATTACATGATTTTGTCATTTTATATCTGCCTAAATTTAGCATTTTTAACAATAAAAGTTATAGTTAGGAAACCGTTGATTTTATAAATTTAACTACAAAATAATGGGTTGTATTCAATTTATTATATTTCTGAAATAAAAAAACATCTTTTAACTAAGAGAAAAGAACTAAGAATTAAGAATGAATTAAAATTAAATAATTAATTTAATTAATCAAGAAAATTTTAAACATGAATTCTAAAATAATTTGTAAAAAATGATTTATTTAAAATATAATTTTTTCAATCTTAATTTAAATATAAGCAACATGTTTTAACTATTTTTATTTTATAAAGCATGCAAATATCTTTGATTATATCAATATATTACTGTTGGGTTATTGCAGGGGTGGACAACCTGCCGCTCACGAGCTGCATGCAGCTCTTTTAAAGATTAATTGTGGCTCTCGATAAATATACCCCTTTTCGTTTTTGTGTTATTCTATTTTAAACTTTAATATAGTTCCGCGTGTGTTTAAAAATGTCTTTTACTTTACTGACATTAAGTATTAAAGACTAAATGCAACGTTGAGGCAAATTTTCTCTTTCCGTCTAATTTAAGAATGATATGACCCTTTGAAAACTGCGGAAATGAATCTAAACAGTAGCTGACTCCACACCAATTTTGAATTTCTAAACTTTTATTGCAACTGATAGTTGGCATCGTACTATGGAGAAAACGATTTGCATTACTCTTGGTATAGATATATTTTGTAATGTGGAAAATTTAGGAAGCTAATAATAATTTGTTTCATGGTATATAACACTTGTTGTT
This sequence comes from Latrodectus elegans, assembly GCA_030067965.1. Taxonomy (NCBI): domain Eukaryota; kingdom Metazoa; phylum Arthropoda; class Arachnida; order Araneae; family Theridiidae; genus Latrodectus; species Latrodectus elegans. The sequence continues at coordinate 72,741,983 of CM057811.1, read as the reverse complement.
AGTGTTTTAATAATACAAAACTTGTAATTTTTAAATTTATTTATTTATTTCTAGTTTTTTTTTAAAAAAATATGATTACAGAGAAATAAATAAAAAAATATGAGTAAGAATATATAAGTTTTAATAATAAGAGAGAGCAGAATTTCTTTTTTTATTGACAATAACGGAAAAGCATTATGTGTTATTTGTATTTCTAGGGTCAAAAAGTATAAAGCCAGCAATTTTCTTCGACATTATGACATCAGATAAACTTCTTTCTTTAAAATCAAATTTAAAGAAACAACAGTCAATTTTGATGACCCTTAGTAATCAAGCTAATAATGTGGCTGAAGTCAGTTTTGTTACTGCTGGTAATATTAATCATGTACAACGCTTGTATAGAGAGAGTTTATCAATAGGAAGTTAAAAATGAACTTAATGTTTTGTTTCCAAATAATACAGCATTGCACAAAGTTTCTTAACAAATTTCAATCTCACGACACACAACCAAACGATGCATAGCTGCAATTAATACACATCTTGAATATAATTTAAGAAACTATTTGAAGAACTGTATTGCATTTAGCTTAGTTCTTGACGAATCGGTAGATATCACTGATCTTTTTTTTTACAACAATTAGCAGTTTTCATGCTTTGTTTCCCCTGACTTAGTTGTTAAGGCAGAATTATTAGATTTAGTGTTACTTCAAGAGCCAACCTGCAATGTCAATATAGAAAATGTATTTGATAATATAATGAAAACTTTTGATCTTAATTATTGTGATTATTTGCCTCTTAATAAACTAGCAAGCATTGCAACTGATGTAGCATCGACAATGTTGGGGAAAAATCAGTCTTTCTGGGCTCTTAAAGAGATGATTCCCAAATTCCAGGATTTATAAGGATTCACAGTATAATTTACCGTAAACATTTCGTTACAATAAATTTAAAATATCTTGATGTTATGAAAATAGTGTTACACATTGTAAATTACATTCGCATCAATGCAAAAAATTATCAACAACAATTTCCTTGTTCCAAAAAATTATCAACAACAATTGAAGAATTAAAGGATGGAGAACTTCTAAATTACATTAGCATCTAAATTACACATATTTTGCGTTGTTAGATAATTATTCAGCTACAATGTATTAAATTAATTTGCTGATTTTTTTTTTAATTCAATAACTGCATTTCTAAAAGGAAAAAATACGAATTATACAATGACAAATGGTTACAAGACTTAGTTTTTGACTGATCACATGGAACATTTGTAAATACTGAATTTAAAAATGTTGAGGTAAGATAAATAATATTCTGACCTCTTACTGTGTATATTTTGTTTTCAAACTAAATTTCAAATTTATAAAAAAAATATTAAAAATAAAATGTTTTGTCCTTTTCCTCTAGTTAAAAAATTTGTTCCAATATTAAACAATAAAAACTCAACAATTATATAAAAAATCTAAAAGGAATATTAACAGAATTCCAAAATAGATTTAAAATTTGTAACATTTTAAATCGGCTTTTGATTTTATTTTCTAAATCCATTTGAAATTGATATAATTCAAGTTAAGTTTCCTACTTCCAATATAATAATGACCCAAAAAAACATCTGGAGAATTTGAATTAATAGAGATGCGAGAAAATCAGCCTCTACATTTGAAACACAAGTTGACGCCTATTACTGAGTTTTAAAAATTATTCCCAGAATCAAAATATCCAGAATTAAAAATGGCTGCTAGTAAGTTATTTTTATATTTGGAACAAAGTACTGATGTGAATAATTTTATTCCACTTTAAAATTCGTGAAATCCAAATACCGACCATTAATAACTAACAAGCATCTGAAAGCATTGCTGAGAAGTGCTGTTATAAATTATTCACCAAATTTTAAAGAATTATTAAGAGATGTAAAATAAATGTTTAATTTTTAATATTGAAACGCAATACACATATTTCGTACTCTTACTTATGTATTTTCAATAAACATAATTTCTGTAAAAAATTTTCAGTACCTTTCTTGCATATCTTTAAAATACGTATTTAATTGCGGATCTCGAAAAATTTCAACTTTTGAAAAATGGCTTTGACTATCAAAAAGCATGTCCAGTCCTGGGTTATTGTTTCTAGTATATTGAAAAGTTACTAGAAACAAAAACCCAGGGATAGCCAATCCAAATGTGGCACATATATCCTTATAGATATATGTTGTAGTGTTCAAATTAAAAACATTCTTAAAAGTTGGTTGTTATCTCTTAAGCGACATGGTTCATTTTTAATGAAATATGTTTTACAATTATAGATTTGTTACAATATAAATAAATAACTATTCAGCATGTATAATACAGAAACATAATCATTCAGAACACAAATTGGAACTGGAAACTTACAGAACATCATATTTAAATGGATTAATAGTAGACATTTTCCTTACTTAGAGTTTTCATGTTAGGGTTTTCAGTATCAGTATGGTTTAAGAGATCAATTGTTTGGACTCAATTTTACCAAACTATGTTCTGTTCTTTGATCCCTTTTGGAGGACTATGAGTGATCTTTTACAGAAATTCCTAAGGTGATGTAGTATGAGGTCTGGTGATCTGGACTATCAAACAATTCATAAAACATCTATTTTTGTTAGAAATTTAATCTCATGTTGCTGAGAATTTTTGTCATTTCAAAAGAAGTCAGTATTTCTGTTCCTTTAATAGCAGACATAGAATTGAAAGACCATATTTATAGCATCATATAATCACATTGCTTCTTTTGAAAATCCTAGAAATGTATGTGACAATCAAGTACGAAGCATACTGAAGTTATTAAAATATTGAAACTCTTTTTGGAAACAATGTCAAGAATAAGTACAAAAACTCTTTTGATCACCGTGAAATGTAGCCGATTTGTCTCATATCTGCAATTCATAATCCTATTACAATAATCTCAGAATTGTGCTTAGCACATGCCCTAAGAAAACATGAAAGGTTGTAAAATAGTTAGTTTTCTTGAAATAAAGCCTCATAAGTATTTTAGTATGTCTTTTAATATTGGTGGTTCTTGAATTTCGGGTTATGATAATTGCACAGAAGTTATAATCTTGTAGAAAAACTTTAGTAAGTTGGAAGAATGTCGTTGTAATAAGTGTTGAGATAAAGAAATACTGATATTTATCAAACTTTTTTTATTATTAGCTGACCGATATCAGAATTTTAATTGTCAGAGAGTCAGCTTCGTATATATATATATATATATATATATATATATATATATATATATATATATATATATATATATATATATATATATATATATATATATATATATATATATATACAATTATACAATAATAAGCATAATTTTTTAGCATTAAGAATAATTATTTATGCCCAAGAAATGCAATATTATTCCATTATCTAAACTTTTGTAATTATTTTTGCTGAATAAATTTAAGTTTGATAAATTGGTGATAAAATCGTTATTGAATCACCGGTCAACTTGTTTAATGGTCAGCGTGCCTGACTACGGATAGGAAGGTCCAGGTTTCGAAGCCCGGTTCAGGCATGGTTATGTACTTTCTCTCTCTCTCTCTCTATCCTGTCTTTGCCCTTTTCTTGTGTGTGTGAATGAAGTATGAATAATGCTCCCTGGAAACGGGTCCCTACGGCATGTATGAGGGTGCGATGGTGGCCCACCCCTTGTGGTGCACCCGGGGCAACGCCTTGGCGGCTAAGAGGTCGCTGTTTCTGGCTGAACTTGGGTATCAGGTTCAGCCAGAAACAGCGACCTCTTAGCCGCCGAGTTCCTTGGGTATCAGGGAACAATAGATTAATGCAGACTATGTTACAGTTGTAACTGTACAATCTGCCATTGGAAAAAATCTTTATTGAATCTCGGTTAGGATGTCAGCTAATTAATTGCAAATTTTCCATTGCACAGCTTCTATTTTAATTATAAGGTCTATTTCTGTTTTCAAACCTATTTGAACTATATCTAAATATTCACTTTAGAAATCTATTATAGATGTTTTTTAGTTCATTTTCATGAAAATTGAGAAAATATAGAAAATTTGATATGACATTGATAATAAATGTGAACATTTGGATCGTTAATATTTATATATTGCAAAGATTGAGAATGAATTTTATTTCAAAAAATTAATTATATAATAAAATCAATCCTTTATACATATATCATTTGTTCAATTTTAATATTTTACCTAATACAAAATAACCTTAATTTAAATAAATTGTAAAGTTTTGTGAGCTATTCAATTTAAGAATTAACTATTTTTAACTCTCTTAATTTAATTTAATGTAGATTACATGTTATTATTTTGAAACCATAAAAATTACTGGTGCAGAGTAGCAAAAATAAATAAATTTTTTATTTGAACAAAAGATTCCATTTCAGCCCAAATGGAGAATGCCATCTTTGTGTAAGCTGTGATTGTGAAGATAGTTCTTAGATGTAGTACTAATAAAACCTTTGGAAAAAAAGAGAGAATACTCACCAAGCTACTTTCCTCTTAAAACTGTAAAACTTCTTAAGAGATACTCTAAGCACTTTTAATGGACACTGATTGCTTATAGTGATTTCAAATCAATATAATAATATTTGTAAACAAAAAGAGTAGAAAAATATTTTAAATGAACAGCTCTGATAAGATTAAAGTAAAATAAATAACGCAAAATTACAACTTTATTTTATTATATTTTTTTTATAAAATAACAAAATCATTTTAAAGAAACTAAAAAATATATATATATGAACTAAATATAATTTAAATATACTTTAACTCGCATACAAAACAATAAAAATAAGCATTTGAAACAATAAGAACGAATTTTAAGTAATTTTATAAAAGAAAGAAAAGAAATTACAGTTTTCTTCTAAATATATAACTATGTAATTTCTTTTCGAATAAAATAAATGTATATATTACCTAAGGAAAGATATTTTCAGGTTCATTTACAATATTAAACCTTATTATTATGACTGGTTTTTAATTTGTTTTTATTTGCTTGTAAGTGATTTATAAAACATTTTGGATTGAAAAATAAACACATTATAAATTATTTATCTTATAATGCTGTTTAAGTAGCAAAAATAAACTTCTTGTTTCATTAAAGAAAATAAATTTATTTGAATTAAGTATTAAATGCTGCCATATTTTCTGCTTTAAATTTTGCGTGTGTGGTCAATTCTAACCATAAATTAACTCTTTCCTTCTTTATTTTGAATGCGAAACTTAAACATTTATTCCATATCAAATAATATTTTCATACAAAAGACAACAGCAGCCATGGTATTTTTATTTTACCATGTATTTACTGTAGAGCTAAATAAATTTTGGAAACTTTTGAAAATTTCATTTAGGCATCTAAACTGAGCGATTCCAATTAAAACTAGAAATCTAAAAATTAATGTTTATATTGTACACTATCAATATTATTGAATGGAGTTGTGGAAAATTAAACATTAAATGAATCATTAGTATATCTCGATAGACTAGTGAAAGAAATTTAAATTTATTTAAAATTATAGCACTTTAATGCAGGTTAATTTTTTTATAACACATTATTTAAATTTGGTAGGATTATTTTCAGTTTAACAAGAATATTTTAGGATGAAAATATCTCAAAAATCATATAAATTTGTCTAATTTTGTCTTACACCTGAATTAAATTTCTATATTAAGCACTTTCATTGGAAATATTATAATGAAATAAATTAGAAAAATGAATGGAAATTGATATCAATGTTCTATAAATACATTGTCAAATTTTATAATTACAATATGTAACTTTCATATAAAAAAATCAATTAAATTAATTTTCATAATAAATATATTAAAGTGTAAAATTTTAAATTTATTATCATAATAGATATTTATGTTTTTATTAAATAAAGCTATAGATAGAGTGCCTATTGAAAGCAATTTATTTATCTTACTTTTTTGGAACAGTCAAATGTAAAAATATAATTATTCAAAACAGATATTTACATTTGCACAAATTCTACAGGAAAAAAAATTTGTTGTTTAGAAAAAATATAAATAACATATCCATACATATTACATCCGAATATATGAAATTGATTATTTTAATTATTATTGTCATATTCTCGTTATTATTATTATTATTATATTCGTTAATTTAGTTTCATCATTTAGGATGGTTTTCAGCATTTCTCTTAATTTCTCTCACTGTAGATATTTTTATTTACTTGCTCTATTTTAGTTTTAGATGTCGATTCATCAGTTGAATTGCTTGATAATCATTTTAAAAGAAACTCGGTCTAATTTCTTAAAAAAAAAAAAAAAAAAAAAAACATGGTATATTGTTTCAAAGTCTACTTTAAACTGAAGATCCCACTTAATTTAGGTTTTGTTTGCAAAATATATCCAGAAATTCATAAACAAATCAGTTTTAATGAAAACAATCAAAATTCTATGAAACATTTCAGCTTCATATTTGTTATAACCATTAAAGTGCAACAAGTGGCGGGAAATTGAAATTGAAGTAACAATAGAAATAGTTAAAAGTCAATATTTACCTAAGTTCATTGTTAAGCAACCATTTCATTAATATATGATGTGATTAACTAAAAAAACTAAGAAAAAATTTAATAATATATGATGTAATTAAATACAATATTATATGCAGTACATTTATTCTACTTTAAATGCTTCAATGATGTGTCATAAGTTATTCAATGATTTTTTGCATGTTTTTTTTTTCTGTTGCTATAATTTCGGTTTAATAACCAAATCACGTGGAATATAATTAAATTAAACTCATTTCTATACGTATCGTTTTTCAGGATTTACATATTTAGTGAAAAAAAGAAAGTTAGGCAATAAAGCAGCTAAATCTCAATTATAAGGAATAAAGTTGATACCATAAAACTAAGCTAAATTCAATGGCTCCATAGATGGAAGATCTACAGACAAATATATGTTTGCTTGATCGAGGATCCTTGTGCATGCCCTTTTTAGGTGGTTAACAAACACGAAACCCATAGTGCTTAGCTCCGAAAGATGTTAGATACTCATTTTAAACGAAACACCTGAAAAGAACAAAGTCTGTGTCGGTCTTGCCCAGCACAAGGATCATACCAATAACCTCTTCCTGGGAAAGGCGCAACGCTTTATTAACGCCACCATTGTTGTGTTGTCATGGCAAATCTTATAATTTTTCTATAATCACAGAAACTAGTGTTTATTTTCCATTTAATAATTTGCATATCTTTATAATAATAAAATTGTAAAAAATGTTCCATTAATTAATTTTCTGAGGTTTAATATAATTTGTTCAATTGAAAAGATACAACCAAAATAAATTTCACTGAAATTCAATTTCAAGTACTCTTATTTATATCATGGAACTGAAATTTTTGTACATGTTTGTATTATGAAGTGAACCATATTGAGATTTGAAGAAAACATTTAAAATCCAATGAATAGATTTAAATGTAATCGTTTCAATGAAACGTTGAATAGTATAGTAATTATTTGGTAGTTCATTATCCATGCATCAAAAATAAGTGTTGCTAATCTGAAAAAAGTACCATAAAGTGAAAAAAAAATAAAATTTGCTGAATATTTGATAAATTATTTACAGGAGCAACTTATTAAAACCTGATCATTTTCAATTTCTACACAAAAATTATGCTAAAAATTTGATTAAATTAAATGAAACTTATTATTTTACTCAAATAAAAATATTTCAATCAGATAAAGTTAAAGGAACAAATATTTTACAAAATTTAAAACTCAAACTTTTAGGCATAACACGTTTGAAAACAAATTTGAGTACACTTATAAGAGTCGTGTAGAGGTAGACATTTCAAATTACATAGGATGAACTATTTATAAAAAAACACATATAATCTTGAAAGAAATATAAAAATATGATGTTAGGCGTTACCAGCATATTATTTTTAGAATTATAAATTGACATATTCATACATAAAAGAACAAACTACATAAATTACCGAATTTAAATATTAAATAAAAATAATTTGCTGCAGGAATGAAATTATCCCTATGAGCTTTCTGTACGTTTTACAATAATTTTGTAAACAAGAATAGGAAACAAAACGCGTAGAAAAAAAATTTCTTAACTTACATATAGATAAGAATCTCAAAAAAAAATAAACTCGTTTCTTTACTCAAATTTATGCAATAACTTTTGTTGAAAATGTTTGCATTCTTAACAAAAATGTACAAAAGTGAATTGTGTTCATCAAAATAGCTCTGAAACAACATTTTTAAGACCATAAATTACCAACTCTTAAAAGTAGCGTAAAACTTGAGCTTTCAGAGCAAAAAAAAAAAAAAAAAAAAAAGAGTTGGTGTCTACCAGTTAGTTCTAGAACATTTAGTTCCAGTGTATAACATAGTGCATAAAGATAGAGAATTCTCTGGCATGATAAAAAAATATCCTTCTTTTTTACTCCTTTTTTTCCAAGCAGTTAAATACAAGAGGAACCGATTGCAACGTGTCTTCCTTTCTTTTCTTTTTAACTTCTCTTTCGTTATTTTTAAAATTCTTTTCCACAGAGAAAACAAATTTCATATATAAGGAAGGACTGCCTAAGTCATCATTTTTGTTCTTCATTTAATACTTTTAATAAGTATGTAAGACCATAAATAGAATATTCATTTCGTAATTAATGTGATTCAATTTACAAAATAACAACTTCGCAGTTATTTCTTTTGAATAAATTTTCATTTCAAATGCATATACATAGATTTATGTATCTATATTTTAATCCAACTAAAATTATATTAATTAATGCACGTAAATCATTAAAATGCATTATATAAGCTATTCTTCAAAGTTAACACTATAAATGCAATATTTTTATGACTCATTTAAATAGCGAATCCTTTATGTAAAATTTTTTATGTAATGCTTCTATTTTTCAATGTAAAGGTAAACTGTACTTTTAGATGAGAATATAAAAGGTAATACACAAAACTCCGACATATTAGGTACAATATAAAATCTTTGAAAGCCAAAAATGAATTTCCAAATATAATTTTTGTGATTATAAAAAAAAAAAAAAAATGATGTATTTATTTATTTTGATACATAGCTTTATATCACTGCATTTGAATTTAAATAATAAAAAGATAATTATTAAATTATGTTTTTTTAACTTTAATTAATGATTTCTAGACTTGCAAATAAATAATAAACTAATTTTTATACATAAGAATTATTAATAATTATATATTTCCTAACTTTATTACATTCAACTTTTTAACTTATCAAATATATTTTTTCATGAATCACTATTTAGATTACAATGAAACACTCTCTAATTCTTCAAAAAATTCATTGATTTACAATACTGGTGTGTTTCTTAAATAAATAAAATAATTATATATTCCAATAATTCATATAATTTTTTACAAATTGTTAATTTAATATATATATATATATATATATATATATATATATATATACATTATATATATACATATATATATGCATTATATATATATATATATATATATATATTTGCATTTTTTATTTTGATTCATACAATCTGTATAATTATCAAAATTCACGGCATTCTCTTCGATAAGAATTTATCAAAAATAAAACTTATTTTTGATATCAGGTGTGAAATTTGTTCGGGATGTTTGTCACTTTGGACATAATATTTGCTATCATTATCTTCCAAGCTTTGAGTACTAAAGCAACATAGTAACATAGAGGGCGCACAAAATGCCTGAGGATTCACATTATAATAAACCCGAGAATAATTGATTAATAATTAGTTCAATAATCATTTTTCAATTATGAAGTCACTTAATCAAATTATTTACACAACATATTGTGATTTAAAATATAATAATTTTTAAATATTTACAGAGTGACAAACGAAATTAATATTTAATAGAATATATTTAGGCATATAAACGATACATATAAGTAATAAATAAATCTTAATTATTTTTCATGATAGTTTGTTAGAAGATATACAAATGGGTAAAATATGTAATTAAATTAATAAGAATAGTTATTTTGTTGTATCAGTCAATACTCTTGAAGCTTATAAAATGTTTATAGGCACTCATTTTGACTAAGATAAATACTTTATTTTTAACAAAACATAAATATATTTATTGAGTTTTAAATTAGTATTCCATGCAGCATAAAAATATTAAACATTCTAACAGAGCCATAGATGAATTATAAATTTTTAAGTACCTAAAGTCAAACATTTATTACATAAAAATTATACTGATAAATATATAAGTAATTTTCCACTAAATATATTTGTTTTAAATCTTTAATAATATGTCTCATTCGGATTTCAGTTGTGATTCTGTAAACTGAAAATCAAATAACTTCCAGTTATTTCAAACCCATCTTGTTAAATCTCCTTGGATCAATTATGGCCGATTGTCTAATGAAAATCCTGTTAGGGTCCCACAAGCGTCGGTCATGCCAAATGTGGTCACATTAAAACTAAACTCTAAATTTGATGGTCGCCAATCATCTAACTGAAATTCAAAGAGACAATAATTACAAATTTGGATGCTTAATGAAATGACAGCAAATATCTGTGATCACTCAGACAGAAATTCAAACGATGGCATTTCAAAATATACTAATTGAGGCTTGAAGCTAATATTGATATAAATTTAATTCCTCCAACGCCCTGAATGCTTACTTAACCTTTTAAGCAGTGAATTTATCTTTAAAAATTTTTCTACGTGACAGGATTTTATTTAAGAAGATATATGTTTGATTTGTGCAATAATGTGAATAAATGAATTGAAAAGAAAAGTCTATATGGAAAGATACTTTTAGTGCATTTAAATATAAAGGAATTATAAATTAAGAAAATTTAGCCAGTATCAATTAATAAAAATTAGAAATACTTTTATATCGGAAAACTGAAAAAAAAAAAAGTAAACATTTTTCTCAAGAGAAAACATTGAAAATGAATAGTTTTTCAATGTAGGTGACAAAATAAATTTGTACTACTTATTTACTAATTATAATAGCTTACTAATAAAAATAATATAACTTATTAATAATAATAAATACGAGATTATAAATTTATAATGTAAATGCAAATATATAGTTTCTGACAGAATTTATTATTTGCCCGTATTTATCTCAAAATAAAATGTCAAAATTTTCACCAATTTAATTACATTGTTAAGATTTATAAGCCTCATTATAAAACTTAACAATTAATTAAGTATAATCATTCATTATTAGAAAAATATTAATTGCTTTTCCATTTCACTTTTCTTTTCTAAAATTCGTTGCCTTTTATTCTACCATCAATATCTTTTAAACATTTCTTAATAAATCATATTATGTGTATTTTATACATAAATATCTCAAAAGTTTTAAGCATTGTTAAGGAAATTAAATTCATGTGTTTTTCGAATATGTGTCGTGTAAATTTATTAAATCTATAAAAATGTAAAATTTACATTTCTAAAAGAAAGAAGTTTGTCTTCTTAAGAAGTAATTTTTTCTTATACTATTATAGTATATACCCCATTAAGTTATTATTGTTGGTAAGTATATAAAAATATTTTTTAGTTAGAAATCATAATTTATTTTTTAATTATCAATTGTATACTCAGTGAAAATAAAAACAATCTTATGGATAATAGATTAAATTACATGGAAAAATGTTCATACTACTTGGTTCATTAGTATAAACCTTTTTAAAAATTAAAAATGTAAGGAATTTTATTGCTTAAATAAAATTTTTTTCGGTAAGTTAGAAAGGAATTGATTTTTTAAGTTTTTACTTCAATTTTTTTGGAAGCAATGATTTATTTTGAGATAATTAATTTTAAATCAAGGAATTTACTAATCTTAATTTCAGTATCATAAAACAGAAAAATATAAGCTGATTTTATTTAAATAAAATATTTCGAAGAGTTACTATGAAAACAACAACAAAAACAATTATATTCAGAACATGATTTAAGTAATGGGTAAAAAAAATGGGTAAAATTTAATGCCTTGCACTATTACTGCATTATATTTTTTGCAGCAACTCAATTTAATATAATATAGCTATATGTGATAAACTTTAACAATAAAATCTTCTATTCTAAATTACGCACTAACAGTAACTACACTTTGATTTTTTTAATCCTTAACGTAATTATAAAGAATGTGTTGTATTATGGAAATAATCTCTTTATATATTTTATAAACTGATGTATACCGTTTGAGTTAAGAACTCGTGAAAATTTTGTTTCAGCAGCAGAAAATTTCAGCTTCATGTCTATGCGAATTATTATACTTTTAAGATATATTGATATACTAAAATAAAATAATAATATTAGTAAATATTACATTAATACTGCAATAAAATTACAATAAATACTACAATAAAACATATTTACTGTAAAGAGGTCAAGTGCAGTGTGGCAAGTTTAACAATAAAATATATTCATAAGAAATTTAAAATAATAATCAAATCACAAAATTTGCATTTAAACTATTGTCTCAATTTTGATCAAAAACGATAGTGCGTTAAAGAAATGATTCTCTATTTTGTGGTGAACCATAATGAGTACTCAAATGCATCTGTGTGTGCTCAAATAAAAAGAGTACTCAAATGCATCTGTGTGTGCTCAAATGAAAAGAGTACTCAAATGCATCTGTGTGTGCTCAAATGCAAAGAGTACTCAAATGCATCTGTGTGTGCTCAAATGAAAAGAGTACTCAAATGCATCTGTGTGTGCTCAAATGAAAAGAGTACTCAAATGCATCTGTGTGTGCTCAAATGCAAAGAGTACTCAAATGCATCTGTGTGTGCTCAAATGCAAAGAGTACTCAAATGCATATGTGTGTGCTCAAATGCAAAGAGTACTCAAATGCATATGTGTGTGCTCAAATGCAAAGAGTACTCAAATGCATCTGTGTATGCTCAAATGCAATGAGTACTCAAATGCATTTCTGTCAATAGTGTGCTCCTGATTTAGATTTGAGATTCACTGCAAACAAACATTTTTTTCATGCAATCTTTTCCATCCCACAGCATTGTGCAAGTACTTCTTTTAATAATGTTGCATGATTTATACCAATCCGTTTGGTCGCAACTTGCGAAGTGCATACAGTCACCCAATGTTCCGAAAATTAAAAGAAAGGAAAAAAACTATCTGTAGTCCACCGTTCTTTTAGAATATTCACATGTATGGAACTACCATTATTAGCAACATTGTTATTCTTCATCTGACCTTTCTTCATTTGAAGCAATAATATCTTTTGGAATTAATATGGAAATTTGTTGAATATGTGCCGTAAGCGACTAGTAGTGCTTCCAAATTTGTTCTATAAGCAGTTGAGTTTCGTGTTTCAATGTGTGTTATTGCATTTGTTTGCCATTTTATTTCTTACCAAAGGTGTGCAGGCAAAACTCAACAGAATAAGGGAACGTTTGAGAACTCTATTAAATCAAATTAATCCTCTGTAGAAGATATTGATCAGCCCATTGAGAATGAACCTGATGAAGAAAATTACTGTTGGCATGATAGTGATTGTTTATTTCAGCAAAACGATGAAAATAATGAAGAATCTGAATTACAAGAAACATATTTGTCAAATTATTATATTATTTTGATGATATGTCAAAATATTATTTCAAATGGTTTAAAATGAAAAAAAAGAACTAAGTTAAAAAATAAAAATATATCTCAAAATTTGGTTATTTCAGAAACTAATAAAAACTTAGCAACAACTATTCAATATTTATAGAGCAACAAACGGAACTATAGACACTTTAAATAAATTTGACTATATCACATTTTACAACCTAAGGCCAGTGGTTGTTTTTAATGCACGTTCATCATGAAAGAAATAAGGAGCAGAGTTGTACTAATGTCACTAAAATATCCTCTGTAAAAAAATAAAATCCCTTAAGTGCCAAGCATTACCTTTTATAGAGCTACATATTTAGACAAGGACAATCGAAATTCTTTCCAAAAATCAAGATCCTAGTCAAAATATCCGTGAAATCCTTTTAAGTGTAACAGAAGAGACTCGATGTCCAATAAGAAGTACAAAGTTAAAAAAAAAGCAGATGCTGCACGTGCTCAAGATCCAAGTATAATAAAACTACCATTTCTGGCATAAAGGCTTTAATTTTTTTTTTTTTTTTTTTTTTTTTTTTGCAAAAATCATTATTTTTATAAGCCAGAAGTGATTCAGAATCTTTAATATAAGTACATAATATACTTGTTTAATAATTTATGAGTTATTTATCTTCTTAAATATCAAAGGTTTTGCTTGTGAAAAGTATAATAATTTTACAGTTAAATAGTGTAGTCATTGTTTAATCATTTTGTTTTTAATATATAGCTCATTTTTTTAAGGAGACTGGTTGGGGGAAACAGTCACTCCTCCTCTTTTACGTTAAAAATCTCGATTATATAAATTTCATATTATAAGATAAATCACTTATATTTTTCTTTAATAAGAAAATATCAATTTAAGTACTAGTCTTGAATTTTAATCTTTGAACGAATTGAAAAGATAATTTTTTTTTGTGAAAGATAGATGTTTGAGAGATACCAATAAAAATTTTAATGATTCAAATGTGTATTTCTAATAATATATTAAATATTATTTAATGCATTTTTACAGACAAAAAATAATTACTTATATATAAAATATTTTATATATAAAAACCATTTTGAATGCAACAAAAATAGCAAATATTTCTCATTTAACAAAATATTCACTATTTTATTGCATTAAAAGTTAGTAGCGCAATAAAATAACAGTCTCTAAAATAAACCTACTTAATATTTCAACTATTTTTAAATTTTGATATACATTCTAAATCTTATTTTTTCTATAGAATGACTGTTTGATCAAATCAGAGTATTTACAACTATATGGAATGTTGCTTAACCATAAGAAACACATAAAATTCGTAATGAAAACTGTTGTTTCTAAAACATAAGTCATCAATAATGCATTGCTGTGCAAAAAAAGGTATTATTTAAAAAAATACCTCCTCTCTCCTTACCTTCTGTCAGCGGATAATAAAAATTTATTTCATGGAAAACACAAATTTCCATTAGAATTACCCTCGAACGAGACACTGATAATAGAAACATCCAATTTAATAGGATAAGGCGAGTGCAGAGGTAGACATAAAAGAAAGCAAAAGAAAGTGAACGAATAAATCCTCCTGCACGCTCATTTCCCATATGCGCAGTTCTTCATTTGCACTGCGCGATTGGATGGAATGAAAAAAAAAAAAAAAAAAGAACAAAATGGCTTAAAAAATAAACAAAACAAAATTCAGAAGAAAATATCCATAACGGCCACTACTCCATCCAGCTCATTCCTATGTATAAAATACAGAATCAAAACGCTTTACGGCCCAATATTTTAATGGAATGCGCATAGACAAAAACGGAAAGAATGCATAAGTTATTCTTTCGAGAACAGATGTCGATGTCGATTCAAACTAGGATGGTTATCTAAAAACAATGAAAAATGCATCGTCTTCGAGGCGTGCACATGAAGGGGAGGTAACAATCTGTGCGCATTGTTGAGGACGGATGGATGTCTTCGTCGTTATCCTCCCCCACCCCCAAATAACAAAAATAAGGAAGGAAGGCACTAGCCGTTATATTCACTTAAATCTTCGGGATTCACGGAGGAATTTTCCTTTTTACGAAACACGACGCTAGTTCAAGTTATGAGCTCGCCAGCGATCACAGGTTTTTCAACTACAACGAAACAATAGACATGTCAGAATATTTTGATAGAATGAAAGTTGTTGAGCACTGACTTGAAACGAGTTATCTAACCAAAGCTGGAATGAAAATACTATTTTTATTTAAAAATATTCAAGAATGCATTCTTAAAATATTCTTTTAGCGTATATGCCTCTACGAAAATTATATATATAACAAGTATTTATTAATTTTCATTTACTTTAATATTAATTTATTCAAAATTTAATTAGGATATATATATATATATATATATATATATATATATATATATATATATATATATATATATATATTCATACATACATATATATGCGTGCGTGCGTGCGTGTGCATGCCCCAAGAAATATATTTAAAATAATTTAAATTATACTTATATACCTTACTTAACTTATCTAAGATTTGATTTTATTGATTTTTTTGTTAATATTTTAATTGCTAAAGAATTTTTAGTTCAAACTATTTGTTATTTTATACAATTTAAATGAGTATATAGAATCACATATTATTGAAAATCCCAGGTATCTTTATTTAAATATGTATCTCTTTAAATAATTCTTACTTACACTCTTTAAATAATATAAAAGTGAAACTCTGAGAATAAATATATTAAATGTATTTAATTTAAAAACTATGAAATCGCTCTGTGTTTCTGATCTTAAATAATATAATGTAATTCACTGCAAAATGCGTAGTTTATTTTTATTAAGTATGTAAGACAAACTGTGAATTTAATTAAACGTAACAAAAAAAGCAGTGATTTTATCTGGAATGTGCACCATTTCGCAATTTATATCAATTACATAAGTAATTTAAACTTGCTACTTTTATAAAATTTGTTTGTTTTATGTGGTTAGAATTTTAAAAAAAATCATTTTTTTAGTCATTAGGTAAAAATCATCCCAATAAAATATTTCATTTTATCTCTCTCGCATAATTTTTGATGAACCGAAACTTAATTTTTTTCACAAAATTATATATTACTGATTTTAAATAAAAATGTAGCAACAGGTAAAATTAATAGGTTGCTTTTATTGAAAAGGTAATTTCTGTTTGAAATCAATTTTACTCTAATATCGTTGATGCCTCAAGGAAACAAGAAATTAAATTTAATAAACTTCATAAATTGGTGAATATTTTTAAATACAATGACGGATATTTTTAAATACAAACTTTATTACTTTCTGAAAAATTTATGGCTCTGTTAAATACCTTAAGATTTGTGCATAAATATGTATCCATTATACGTACATTATTCAAATCTTATATTTATTTGCAAATTATTTAAATTTATAAAAAAGAAAAATAATTTGATAAAAACCTTTTGTAAATAGTACATTCAGCAAAAAATGCGTTTAGTTCTACAGAAAACTTGTTTTACTTTGAAAATATTTTTCTGAAATATTGCAAACAAAACAACGTAGCTATACA
The DNA here is from genome assembly GCA_030067965.1 of Latrodectus elegans. Lineage (NCBI taxonomy): Eukaryota > Metazoa > Arthropoda > Arachnida > Araneae > Theridiidae > Latrodectus > Latrodectus elegans. The sequence goes on along the minus strand of CM057811.1, from coordinate 72,724,825 downwards.
TAAAGAAATTTTGTAAATTTTTACAGACAGAGATATCTTGATTTGGTACTACCTAGATCTCTTATATACAAGGTAGAAATCTGCAATTCTGTCTAGAATTGACCTAAATTCAGCTATGCTTATTCGAAAATATAAAGACGCATAAGCTAAGTTTAGTTTCTTTAACATTTTAAATTATAGGAAGCTACACACGATTGATAATAATTCATCACTACGGTTTTAGTTTTTAATAATTTAATATTTCCTCTGTCAGTATTGTAGAAAATGAATACAAAAACTTGTTTTTTATTTAAAATTTACTCGTTAACACTGATAGGTTAAAGTTCAAATTAGCAAAAAATTGCATGATCAAATTTCAAGTATTTATGAGATATTTTTATTTATTACATAGATAAATCTTAGTCGCGATATTTTTATGAATGAAGAAATGTTTATTAATGATACTGATGAAAGACTGATTGAGGAGAAGAATTATGTGTGCTTTATTCAAAAGCAAGAAATATATTTACATGAGAAAAAGAAGAAATTTGAACATTTAAACTCCTTAACTCATTGTTGTATTGACATTTATGCCTTGGCGTAAGTTTCAAAATTCATCATTTTTTCATTTCTAATGCAGTTTTGTTTTTGTTGAAACGATACCTATATATATATATATATATATATATCTATATATATATATATACATACATACATACATACATACATACATACATATATATATATATATATATATATATATATATATATATATATATATATACATACATACATACATATATATATATATATACATATATATATATATATAATGGGCGATTTAATCAGAAGTTTTACATCACCTATATTCGATTTTACTTACTAAAGAGACAAAATATTGATATCAATAAAGTTCTCTTGCTAATTATGTTTAATTAGGATGAAAAAACAATTCCTTAATATTTTTTTAAATTTCAATGTTAAATAATTAAGTTAAGTTATATATATATATATATATATAGGATATTATTCTTGTTGTGTTTGTTACAGCTTAAAATTTCATAACAATTAAATCTAAAAAAATTCGAAGATAAAGTAAGCATATAAAATTTTCACTTAGAACTGATTTATTTTAGATTAAGAAATTCCTAAAAGTTAATTGGAAATATGTAGAAAATAATTCATTAGTATTACACTCTAAAAACTGGCAAATTAACTGAAGCATAGTAATTAAGGCACAATTTTGATTTTATTCCGATCATTATCAAGGTAGACGTCTAAACACTCGGAACCTGTGCAAGTAGTTTTCCAAGTTTTCTTCCGAAGAACCAGTTAAGAAAATTTCCTTGATTATATTTCACCCTCCTCACGTGAAGTAGAAATTCGATATCTTTCCGTATTGTCTGGCTAGAGATGAGAAGCTTTATTTTTACATTCATTTTCTCATTTATTTTTCTCCACCTCTGAGGATGCTTAATTCGATTTTCTATCAACGCTCGATTGGAACTTGGAGTTGAATCACGGAGAACCATCCTTTATTTCATGTTTTTTATCTTCTTTTTCTCACTCACCACCTTTTTCTCTTTCTTCCCTTTCCCTTCCTTTAATTACTGAGTGTTATTTTATGACTTTGAGAAAAGAAAGGGGAATATACATGGGGATTCTAAGCATTCAAAACAGGAGCGATGAGGTAGGGATTGGGAGTTGGGGTTGGTCCGAAAAGGAATTCGGGCGAAAGCATAGATAGTTAAATTCATGTCCGTTATCGAAAGTTAATGAATCTGCACTCAATTATTCCTTTGTTTAGCCTTACTCTGAAGGAGTAAATAGAAGCTGAAAAGGAATGGATAGTGTTATTTCTGGATTATTAACTTGGGAGTAAAGGTCGGTATTAAAAGCTAGCGAAGAAGATGTGATATGCAAAGTGGATTTAGGTTGGATTCAATACTAAACATGGAAAAAGTTTCTACTTTATTTTTGGAGAAATTAATTGACTTTTTGAAAGCAAAGTAATCAGATTTATGTTAAGGAAATATTCATAAGATAATTTATATTTCCCTTGTATTTTAATAACACAGATTGGAACTATATTTATTAAAATAACTGACAAAATATGAAAATAAATTATTTCTAAATTATCATTATTGCATTCAGCAACTATTTGTATTTTCGTTTATTCGCACTCAGAGATTTCATTTTTATTTCAATATAATAAATCATTTCTAATTTTATGAATTTTATTATTAATTTTATAGATATTTTTTCAACGACAGTCACTTGGGTGACGAACCCTATGCCACAACAAGGCCAGAAACTGCCACTTATTTGTCGTTACCCAGAGGGCATCTGTGAACTAAGTCATGGATGCAAGTATCCTTTCCCGAGTCATATCACTACAAACCCACTTATAGGGTGTTTCACATTCATACATCATCACAGACGAAAGGACAAAGAAACACAGAGAGAAGAGAGTAAAATCATACATGCCTGAACCGGTATTCAAACTCGGGAGCTACATTTGAGGAGTCAGGAACACTAACCACTCAGTCATCGATCGGCAGTTTCATAGATGTAGAATTTAGCATAATTGCTACTGTAGTAAAACACTTATAGTATTTTTACATAGTGTTAACTTATTTTAAATATCAATAATACATTTATAAAAAGATTAATACTTTACGTTAATAGTCCATGTTCCCCAAATTTCATGGGTCATAGTTTCTAGGGAGTAACATGAACTTAGCTTCCGGAAAAATAACGATATTTTGAAAAATATCGATATTTATTTTCCATTCATCGTTATTTAACATGCTATTTGTATTGCGAAATGAAGTCACGCATATATCAACTAAAAAGAAAAAGAAGGAGCTACGAAACGTTCAAATTTACTTAGCTATGAAGTTAAAGTACATGAAAGTCAAGCCATTCATCTCACATGATTCTACATATTTTTGTTGAACCGAGTATTGTTAAAGGCGTAAGCACATAATCTGCTATAAATGAAGATAATACTTTTTTATATAAAAAACTCGAGGCATAACAGCTGTCATCATTATTTGGAAAATAAATAAATCGTTGAAATATCGAAAAGAGATGACAATTTCAAAAGATAGAAATAATCACATGTTTCGATTCTTAATGTGAGAATAGTTTCTAAGCGGATTGTTGCATTGCTCAAATTGACTGCATCGTAATATAAGTAACTTTACAGTGACTTTAAATCAGTATTAACCATAGTTTAAATTAATTGCAAAATATGATATCACAATCTCTAAAAGAAATTTAGTTTTCCTCATAAATTAGCCAGAACAGACATCATAATAATGCTTTCTTTCCTTTCCGAGCAGATTAAAGTTTTACCAGATAAATAGTATAAGAATTTACATTATAGATAAATATTTTTAGGGTATTTACGTTATTGATAAATATATAAAAGAGATAGAGAGAGGATTTTATTTATATAGGTTTCCAAATGTTTCTAAATGTTTCCTTAGTTTTAAAATGTAAGTGTTTGGTAATGTTTTGGCCTTAAATTTGAAATTAATTTGTCAGACGCAATTTACTTGCAAAATATATTTTCAATACTTCATTTGTGTTTGAAAATAATTTCTTAATGATATTTTCATATAACTATTAAACGGAAAAAGATATATAGTTTAATAAAATTAAAAAGGCTGTTTTTTAACTTTAATTTTGTTTTTATATAAAATGTAGTTTGTAAATTTTAATTTTGGTCCATTTACATAAAATTTGATTGTTTTGCAATAAAAAGAGAATTTGATTTAGCATAGCAAATATTGAGAAGAACTAAATGCTTATTACGCCTTTGTCATTAATAATTAAATAAAAATATGTAATTTTATCACAAGATTAGCCAAAATTATTTCTATTATCCTTTATGTGCCCTGAAAATATTATTTTCATATTTTTTATTGCTACGAACTATTTACATGCAATTAAATAATTATCAGTATTGAATTATTTTGCATCATATAGTTTACACAATTGCACACTCTACACAATGGGGGCAATTTATTGAATTATCATTTTCTAGAAAAACTTTTTCATTCATCATATTTACATTGAATGATTGTGCATTGTAAAACTATGTTAAATAACGTAACATTATAAAATACATACTTTTTCTAAAGTAATTTCATTATTACACAGGCCTACAAAAAAAATTTTTTTTTTTGTGCTTAGGATTTTAGAGCAGATTTTAACTATATTTTTATTGTTGAATCTAAATATGAAAGCGGTTTTTCTGTATCAGCTCTAGATTTTTCGATAAATTCACTTATCTATCAATGCTTTTCTTCTATTTAGTACTTTCAAGTACAAATGTTGTAAAATTTATACAGGGAAAGATTCTTGTATATTTGCCCTATTGTCAGTCTTCTTTTGTAACCAATTGAATTTAAAATAATAATATTTAGGAAATAACTAATTATTATTTTTAAAAATTATTATTTTAATTCATTTATTATAAAAAGAAGACAAACAATATGAGATATATAACTGATTAGTTGACAAATTCTTAATAAATGGGATTGAATCCTACTTATTAGTGCTATACAGTTAGTTCCATAGAAATCCGATAGATGGAGATGTCTGTCCACTATCTGAAGTGACCTTCAAAGCTTCAACCTTAGTTGAGAGTTGAGAATAGTTCGTGAATTCCGGAGGTGCAGATAGATAGAAGTTAGCGTCATGTGAAATTTCTCTTTAGTAACGAGTTGTTAAAAAGTAAAGCTAAGTATTTGTGTTGGTGAATAGAAATAAAATGAGTTCATGTAGAAGAAGCTGTGTTCATCATCCTGATATTTTTTGCTACATATGCGGAGAATACACGCTACTGGAAAACAAAAAATCTATTAGTGACTTTGTAAAGAGGGCTTATCTTGAATATTTTGGTGTTAAACTTGGTGATCAGAATAAAACCTGGGAACCACATATTGTCTGTAAAACTTGTACAGAGCATTTACGACCGTGGACTAACGGGAAAAGGAAAAGCCTGAAATTCGGTGTACCAATGGTTTGGAGAGAACCAAAAAATCACTTTGATGACTGTTATTTCTGCCTAGTAAATATTACTGGAATCAATCGAAAGAACCGTAATAAGTGGACTTATCCAGATTTAGTCTCTGAAAGACGCCGTACCCCTCACACAGAAGAAGTGCCAATTCCAACTTTTCACCAGCTACAAGAACTCTGTGAGGACGCTTATTGTCTCTCTGATCAGAATTCTGATACTACTGAAGGTGACAGCGATTTTGAAACGATATCATCAATTCCTCAATGTTTCAACCAAGATGAGTTAAATGACCTCTCTAGAGATCTTAATCTGTCGAAAGAAGCTTCTGAATTACTGCATTCCAGGTTGAAGGAAAAAAATTTACTTAAACCAGGAACGAAAATTATATTCTATCGCACAAGGGAGAAAGATCTGCTACCTTTTTTCTCTGAAGAACAAAATCTTGTATTTTGTCATGCTGTTAGAGAACTCCTGGTAAAAATGGGTCTTCCTGAATATTTTCCAGATGATATGTACCTATTTATTGACAGCTCAAAGCGAAGTTTGAAATGTGTTCTTCTACATAATGGGAACAAATATGGATCAATACTAATTGCTCACTCAACGAAAATGAAAGAGCAATATGACACCATAGCTTTGGTCTTGGAAAAAATAAAGTATCGTGAACACCAATGGGTGATTTGTGTAGACTTAAAAATAGTAAACTTTCTCCTTGGACAGCAAAGTGGCCACACAAAATGCCTTGTTTCTTGTGCCTCTGGGATAGCAGAGACAAAACGCAACACTGGGTTAAAAAAGAGCGGCCAAGGAGAGAAAACATGGATGTTGGGAAAAAGAATATCATCAACGATACTTTAGTTCCACAAGAGAAAATCATCTTTCCACCACTGCATACCAAGCTGGGTCTAATGAAGCAGTTTGTAAAGGCTCTTGATAAGAATGGATCATGCTTTGCATATATAGGGAAAAAATACCTCAGCTGAGTATGGAAAAAATTAAAGCAGGAATATTTGATGGCGCACAAATAAGACAGGTGATTAAAGACCCTGACTTCATAAATTCAATGAATGAGATTGAACAAAAAGCCTGGAATTCATTTGTTTCAGTTGTCCAAAATTTTCTGGGTAAACACAAAGCTGAAAACTATGTTGAATTAGTCAATGAAATGCTGAATAATTTCAGATCCCTTGGGTGTAACATGAGCATTAAGGTGCACTATTTACATAGCCACTTAGATCGTTTTCCTGATAATTTAGGAGACATTAGTGAGGAGCAAGGTGAAATATTTCACCAAGATATAAAATGTATGGAGGATCGCTATCAAGGAAGATGGGATACTCACATGATGGCAGATTACTGCTGGACTTTAAAACGGAATTGTTCCAAAATACATTCAAGAATGTCACGCAAAAGAAGTTTCCGAAATGTTCAGTGAGTAATTTGTTTAAATCATGACTTTTTCTGTTTTCTTTTGTATTTAATAAGCAATATCTATGTAAGATAATAAAAATTCCCTGTTTAATTTGTTTGTTTAAACCCTGGTTTTTCTTTTAAAATAGTGTAATGCATGATTCATTAAAATGTTGATATCTTAAAAATTCAAGCTGATAGGCAAAAATTAAGGGCATATTTGGATTCAGCGCATCGAATTCATATAAAATCACCTCCAAAATCTTTGGCACCAAAACCACTGTTGACCAGTGTTATTGCACGCAGATCTCCTTCTTAAAACGACCGGAGAAATCCATAAAAAAGGTTACCTATCTTGCTCCAAATAGTTTTGATTGATTAGTGATTCAGAGAAATATTTTACCAGGAAAAACATTCAGATACCGTACTCAGAATGTTGGCTATTTTCACTGTGTGTGATCTAGCCATATCATGTTGACGATTAGTAATATTCATCTTCTGAAGAAAATATAGTGTTACCGAATGGAATACGTGATCCGTGTATTGTTCGATAATCATATTTACAACAGTACGAGTTAGTAGTATTCTTACATGACATTCCAAATCATAATACTACGTTATAATGGAAAAATAGCTTTTACATATCACTAGGACTAACTCAAACACAATTATACTATTTATTTGCCATTGTGATACAATATTACCTTTATTAACAAATGCCAGAAATGTAGGCCTCGTGTGTGTGTGTGTGTGAGAGAGAGAGAGAGAGAGCAACATAATTTTGCTTGAAATCAGTTAAAAAGGACTCTGCTCAATATAAAAATTATCAAAAATATTCTGTACCTATCAATATTGATAATCTAACTTATTTGTATGGTCACCAGTGTGATTTTACCGATGCATTGATCTACAAGTGCTGAAACTACTCTAGAACATTGCTATTCTAATCATATGTTAAATTCTATTCTTCCAACCATTTTTGACTATGTACAAGTGTCGCATGTTGCCGCCTATGTGATATGATTCGGTGCCTCACCCATTTTGCTTTAAGATAACTCCCTATAACTCCTTAACTCGATAACTCCCTAACTCGGGTGTTCTACTCGTCCGTTAACTGGAACTGTCACAATCTTAAGCTACTTGATAGTCCCAATCCCGAAGGTTTTTTTTAGATCAAAAACTCCTTTACCGATTATTCCGATCAATATCGCTACATAATTAGTATTAATTCTCTTATAAGTTATAAAAATATTGAGGTATGCAAATTCGCATAACTTGCATAAGTAGATGCACTGCACCAAATCTGCAACTTATGCGTTTTTTGGTGAAGCATTCATTGTTTTGCATTTTCATTGACATCTACTGTTAATTTTGAAGTATAAGAAACTAAGTTTGTATTCATTATTTAAAATCGCCCTGTTATTTTTATAATTTATTACTTTGCTTGTTTTAAATATTTTTATAGATAGGAAAAAAAAAAAAAAGAAAAATACCCGGAAAGATTAGAAGATGCTGTCAGAAGCAATAGGAAGTTAACTATTTTCAAAATCAACGTGTTTTATTTTGTTATCTTAAAGGAATAACGTAAATAAATTTTCATTGATGATCCAACGCTCTTCTAACAATCAAAATATGACACCACATGTGTCGGCTCTTATAAATCTTATTCTCCCAAAACCAACCTTCAATCTTAATAACACCATACCTGAAATTAAGTAATTAACTCGTCATTCGTTAGACACTAAAAGAATGATCGAGACCTGGCTTAATTAATTATAAAGAATACACTGCACGAGGAAGTAGCGTAATTAAGCTTCGCCAACGATCTACATGACACGGAAGTTAACGCTTCGATGAGACATTTCCTTTTTTCCATTTTTCTTGCTCCCTCCAATTTCTTACATTTTTTCTTCTTCTTTAACATTTTTAGTGAGAGAATCCAAAAGAAGATGTTTTATCTGTGCACTTTTTCATCGTAATTTTTTAATGAAAATAAAGTAATTAAGTGCTGAGGCTGGGTAAAACTGAAGTCAATTTGGCTGCGTTTCAGATCTTTTTCGAACTTCATTTAAGATTGAATATGGAACATCTGTTACTTTTTAAAAAGAAATATCAAATAAATATTTTTTTCCATTTTTTGCAAAGATAGTAACTTTATTTTATACTCTTCCTTTTGTGTGTTAGATCATTTTCTCATAAACATGGTGTAAAGGTTTATCTTTAAAATTATTCATAAAATTTAACTTAGTAGTGTACAATCCAAAGAGAAAAATTTATTTTCTATTTCTTAAGGAGCAAAATATCAGTAAATTTTTTTTAAATTATAAATTCAATGTACTATTCAATAAATATTGTTAAAATTACAAAAATGAAATTATAAAAATTTTTATTTATTAGATTTAATATTATGATCTGAAATTAAACTATTTATGAGTAATTCAATTGTAGTTTTATTGATTTAAATTATATATGTAAAATTAATTTTATTGCGCTTATCAAAAATTCAAAACTTTAATATAGAAGATATTTACAACTGCTATTAAGAAAATGTAAAGTTAATCAATCTTAATAAAAAATTTACAAATCTAGAATACATAAATTCTAGAACTATAAAAAGTCGATGTTAAGCATCATTTTATAATACACCTTAACAATATTTAAGTTTTTCTTATAAAGTCTTTGCTTAATGGGCCTTATTAAATTGAAGAAACTAAGCAATTTATTCAATTGTTTATAAAATATTTTTAATGAATTAAGAAGTTTTAAGTAAATAATAAATGTTTTTTGTTTAGAAAAATTAATTACTATTAAATAAAAATTCAGTAGATATTGTTTAAAAGGCACCGTAAATTAAAACTGTATTTCTAAATCTTGTCAAGAAAATTGCTCACAACCTTTATTTATGTGAGCTAAATCATAACTGTTGAATTTAAAGTATAGATGAATTAAGTAGTTCCCAGCAGAAGAAAAACAATATCATTGAATTAACGTAATCATTTCATAATGTAATTTATTATTCTTAGATATGAATAATTTGGAAACACTAACAATAGAAATCACACATAAACTGTTCAGAAAGCATAACCAAATTGAATACAACTAAATTTATGTGAGTTACAGATATGAAAAAAATTTGGATCAACAATATAATAAATTATATTGCTGATATTTCCAAGACATCTTTCAAAGCAAACGAAAATTGCAACTGAATTTTAAAAGAAAAGTGCGTACAATTATTATTTATGTGAGCCAAATTAAAACTGCACGAAAAATGTTAGCGTATAGCTGAAGTAAATAAAGTTTTTAAGGAAACGTAAGCAGTATCAGTTATTAACTTAATCCTTTTTTAACGCAACCCCATTGGTTAGAAAACATCTCTAGTATAAGATGACTTTGTCTATTGCTTTTTCTCCATTTTTATTGTTCTAACTTTTATGCTCTCATAAATTTCAAGGGTTATTTTTGAAATCTAATTTTTTAATATACTTTCATGGTTTCAAAAAAGTGATACCAAGTTTATTTCTAAATCATAAACTTCTTATGGAATTAAGACTTTAAATTTAATTAAATTTTCAAATAAAATGCCCCATATGAGCATAAGTAAACACATATACTTTAATTATTTTGTATGATAATTTCATATTAAACTCTAAGCTTTCCTTATGATGCTACAGAGATTGCTATCAAATATACTCTTCAATTCTAATCATAATTCGTAACAACGTGATGTATACTAGCCTTCTCCTAAGATAAATTAAGCATAATAATAAACTATTACGTCATTTTACTAAACCATTTTAATTATAAATTACAATCAGCAAAAAACAATGTGAGTATTACACAAATATAATTCGCTTTTATAGAGTAAGACATTAAAATCAAATTCTCTTTTTAGTCAATTATTAATGGTTATTTTCCTATACAATTTAAATATGATATCATGATGTTGTTCCTTTCTTGAAAATTTCTTTGTTTTGCAAATTCGTGAGATTACATTTAATGATATTAGTTCCTGAAACAAGAAAACAAAAAAGGATGATTGGTAACATTTGGTATATAACAAAGGGGAGTAACACATGGATAATTTGTTTTATTAATTGTGATGAAAAAAGTATTTCTTACCTCTACAGAAACTCCAAGTCATAATTTTTATAGGAATGTATATTATCTGAAAAGAAAGTGTACAATATATAAAAATCTTTAATATATTAATACAAACTATATTATTATTAAAAATAGTTAAAAAAATATAAAATATCTCTCATTTTAGCGTTTACGCAGTTTTAAAAATTATTATTTTTAATCATCTAAACAATATTCTAATAATTATTTAGAATTTTCAGTTTAAAAAAATTTCAATCCTGCTTGTCAATACAAATTATATTCTGTTTAACAAAATATAAAATTATTTTCATTGTTTATTCTGAAATATTTATTTAAACAATACTTTTCCTAAATTTCCATTCATTATTTTTTATAATTAAAATAGTTTAAAACTCAACTTTATTTTTAAAAAGTATAAAAATATTTGTGAAAATAAATATAAAGTGTTTATTATGGTCTTCAAATTTTGCATATTCTTAATAATGACTTACTAAAATCATTTCATGCAATTCCTTATAACATTTTCTTTCTTTCACAGTATTTCTGAAGCAATGCGCAAATAATTTAATTTACATATTTTATGAATATTGATCAAACATGTAAGTACTTTATCAGCGTTTATGTTATGTCAGAATTTGAGAGGTAAAACTGGTTATTTAAATTCTTGCATTGTATGTAAATTTTAAAGCAATGTATTTGGAAAAGAAACAAATATTTAATTTAATTTTTTTTATAATGCATTTACTTTAAAAAATAATAATATCAATATTAATTCACATTAACTAATAAGACAATAACTGTATTTATTTAAATTATTTATTTATATAAACAGACACACACATACACTCACACAAGCACTTACACACACATATATAAATTTAAGGTTAGGGGAAAAAATCTATTATTTTTGCGTGAAATTTAAGACTTTATTTCGCATGTTTCGGATTGTCTGATTTGGATCAAATATGCACTGTTTTGTTGTATAATTTGTGTGTGTTGGGATTTTAAAATTACCTTCATAATGCCTCTCTCATTGAACTCTTGGTACTTATTGGCGAAAAACTCTTGTTATCGATTTTCATAATTTTTACTTAATCTCAATTTCTTATCACTCATAATTTTTTCCAATGTGAGAAAAAGATGATAATCGCTTAGCGCTAAGTTCGGCCTATATGGTGGATGAATCGAAACTTCCCAACCAAGCCCCCAGAGTTTCTGCTGAATCACAACAGACGTATGACCTGCCGTTATCCTGATGGCACACAACACATCTTCTGTTTGGACAAGTTTGTTTCTGTTTTGGTTAATGTTTGGTCGTTTCTGGTCAATCGCTAGCTCCAAACGGTCTAAATTTAGTGTTTGACCATATGGAAGCAACTCCTAATAAATGATTTCTTTGTTGTCCCACCAAATACATAGCAGAAATTTCTGGGACGTTGGTCCTGGTTTGACCACCATTTGAGCTGCTCCATCACACTTTGCCCTATATGGTTTTGGCTCAATATTGTCGTATGTGACCCATTTCTCGTTCCCAGTAACTATTCGCTTAATAAAGGGGTCGATTTTATTCTAGGTAGATTTCATAACCAAGGCTTTGCTGATGTAAATTTGATCCATTATGGTTTTTGGTATTAATTGGTGTGGCACCCAAACATCGAATTTTTCTTTTAATCCCACTTTGCGCAAATGATTCAAAACTGTTTTATAGCCGATCTTTAGCTCCTGAGTGACGCTATAACTACTAACATGGCGCTCAACTTCCATTATTTCTATGATTTTATCAACGATTTTGATGAGTGCCTGCGTGAAGTGAATCTTTAACATCAAAAACGCCTGAACGGAATAGACGAAACCAAATTTGCGCGTAATTAGCTGTTGCAGTATATGCTCCATAAGCACCATTCACAATTTCAGCCACCCGGCTTACATTTTCGCCTTTATTAAAGAAAAACAGCAAAATGTACCGAATTTTCTCTTTATTGACATCCATATTTAATACCCTGAAATTTACAACTGAATGGACCAAACAAAAATCAGCAAAAGAATATTTTTAGTGTGAAATATCTCATTGACAACGAGCATAAATTTGAAAATGTTTTATCGATCCTTTACGATATATCGATCACTATAATCATCTACCGAAAAAATAATGGATTTCTTTTTCCCCAACCTAATATATATATATATATATATATATATATATATATATATATATATATATATATATATATATATATATATATATATATATATATATATATATATACATACATATACATATATTCACCTAGTTTATTATTTAATACATTTATAAGTAATTATATTTAATTTAATTAACAAAACAACAAGTATACGAATAAATAAAGTATAAGTATAAACATGCATAATTAATACAGCAATTAGGGAAATAATAAATGCATATAAAAATATACAAATCTATAACAAATAAATAGCAATTGCAAAATTTGATGATATTTCAAACGCAATTCTATAAAAATTATTGAAAGTAGTTTTAATTTTTTGTAAGAAATAAAGAATTTTTTTTAATTTCAAAAAATTAATATCAATTATCCGTATCAATTAAATCAAAGTGATAGAACATAAAATTAAGATAATCCAATTGATATCAGCATTAAACACATACAAGAAATACAAGATCGGCTGTTATAATGTATAACGTCAAGGACATGATGATAGTAGTGATAAAAGTGAGAAACTCATTCAATCCATATTTCAAAGATTTCAAGGAAATCCTGGAATGTCGTTGAAATGCTGATAACCAACTACTCTCTTCAGTTTCTAAGGATTTAAAAATGGTGTTTCTCAATCCAAAAGGAGAATATAAACAGTATGGGTCACTGCATATCATCGTAGAATCTGCATAAAATACGTAAGACATTAGAATGTAATTTTAAAAATTAGTTGAATTGCTTTTGGTTTTAATTTTTACAGAATATGCACCAAATTTCAATTGGAGAACTAGATTTATTAATTAAAATTAATTTAAAACATTATTTATAAGCAATTGCCACGTAAATAATAAAAGCTTTCACAAAATCTACTGCAAATAAGCTAAAATCAGTGATATATATAAATTATTATAATAATACAGTGATTATTATTTGGAGCAATATTTTAGAGTTCTAATAGTGTTATTAGTTTCTTTACCAACTTAAAATTATTTAATATTTTGCTGCCTATTAATTTATTTGAACACACAATATATTTATGTGCATAGTATTTGTAATTAGAACTCTAAATTTTTCTCTTTATGCTTCACAAATTCTTAAACTCAAAACTTAATTTATTAAATTTTCTACTTTTATTCACTCTTCTCTATTTAAGAGGTATTTGAATCCAATCAAAATATATATTTATTATTAAGTTTATTACCAATATTTATTAAAAACATGTGATATTCTTATTTAAATTAATTTATAATTAAAACATAACAGAAAATAAATAATATTTGTATTTTTATTTAGCAAAATGTGATTTCCTCTGTATAAAAAAATATCTTCTACGAATGCAAGTTTAAAGGAAAATGCTAAAAGAAATATTTTACATTAATTGTTACATATATGAGCACATCTATAAATCATAACCACTAATCAAAATCAAGCTTCTAGAAGTAATCATCACTAAGCATACATGGATGCATTTTTCAAATAAAAAATGAGAGTATACTTATGATCGAGACATAAATGGGAAAATCAAAATAAATTTAAAAAAAATTAACATTTGTTTTCCAAGGAATGTAATAAAAAGTAACAATCCATACATATAATACAATCCATCCATACATACTTAATAAATAAGATATGAAATGTATATATAATATATATATATATATATATATATATATATATATATATATATATATATATATATATATATATATATATATATATATATATATATATATATATATATATATATATATATATATATATATATATATATATATATATATAAATCAATCTAGAACAAGTGCAAATTATAAAAGAAAAAGAGTCCAAAAGTACTTACTCTTTTACATTAACTATTATATATATGTGAAAAAATTATTAAACTTTTAACCACAGAATAAAAACAACGAGTTACTTCTTTCAAGCATATGTAGATGAATTTTTCATAAAAGTTTAGGAGTATACTTTTATGATCGATACATAAAGGAGAAAGGCAAAATATTTTTTTCGGAAAAGTAACATTGCGCGAATATTTTTCTCTGAAAATTCTATTCACCGCCAGACACATGAATTGAATGTTTACCCTTCATATCTGGTCTATTATTCAAAAATGTACTTATATGAACCTTATTGCATACCCCATTCTTCTCTCGACATCAAAGCGCACAAGGCAGCTGATATTAAAAAAATGGCTGACATGGCAAAAAGATATCTTCTCGCTGAAAGTAAAAATAAATAAAAGATTAATATTAAAATAAGCTTTGTAATAAACCATTATTAAACACATATAAGAAATTATCATTTGGTTAAAATATTTGCTTGCTCAACATTTACAAGAATGCTATTTTCAAAATAAATAGATTATAGTGATAAATAACAACAATAGCCCTTTAATACAATATCATTAAATATGGTTCACTGTATTAGTTGTTTTCAGAAATATTGTATTGGTAAAACAAGTAGTTTAAGTACAACATTGTATTTTATTTGTGAGTTGTGCTGAGAGAGAAATATAATAAAATACGTTTGTACTGCATCAATAGTTTTCTTGTTCGCTGTTCCATAAAATAATAGATACATAAATGTCGGAGAAATATTGTATATATTTGTGTTTAATACAATACTATATAAACATTGAGTATTTGAAAATGAGAAGAAACGTTTTTCGCATATACAACATATGAAATTTCGTATTAGATACAGCTGATTATACGAAACACATTTTTTTAAATATGAACAAATTTTTATAAGTATAAAATATTTTTAATGAAACTTGTTCATATTCTGTAAAAATATTTAATACTCTCAAACGAAAAAACAGTGCTCAAGCAAAATTTTATTTTTAAAATATGAATAATACATACTTTCATAAAAGTATGTTAAAACGGATTAAAGTAAATAAGATTAAAAATTGAACTTTAATGTGTATATAATAAGTGTTTTTCCTGTGAATATGTCTTAGTAGGAACAAATATTGGATGTTGGAATTTGAAACTGTACTCTTTACTACAAACAGAGAAATAATTATTTATAGCATGACGACCTGTGATACGATTAACGCTTCTTTCTTTAATTTGAAACTCATATTTAATTCAGTAGTCCTTAAAAGCAGAAACGCTATCTTAGAATATATATCAACACTGATAAAATTATTTTATTATATATATATATATATATATATATATATATATATATATATATATATATATATATATATATATATATATATATATATATTTGGTCTTTTACAGTGTATATATATATATATATATATATATACACTGTAAAAGACCAAAACATTATGAAAATATTAACTTTGATTAAATGGATTAAATGCCCACCTCTTGATCTAATATAAACGATGTAACATTTGTCACGGAATATATAATGCATCATTGCCGCATATCATGGAGATATGTATGTGTTACGCGTATGTGTGTACCATGTAGAAGTCTGCATATCTGAGAGATTCAAATAGAAGTCCGATTTAGTTGATCCAAGTGCATGGTATCTTCGAAACTGCACCGTTCCTTGTCTGCATCAGAGAGTTGTCATTATCATACGCGCGATCGGGCGAACGCGATGAGATTAAAAACAGACTAACATCCAAATCATAATCCAAATGAATAAAATTTGAAAAAGTGCCCACTTTGATAAAATAAAATTGGCAAACGACAGTAACTCATTTGAAGCTCGAATTACAGACACGTCTATGTAGATATCCTTTTGAGTACATGATTCATTGATACATATTAATATCTATACACAATTTTATTTCACCAATGGTCACCTTGAAAGAACTTCTATCGCTAGTGATGTGGGATTATTGCGCCATTAAGTGCTAGCAGCTTTATTCGTTCTTTTGGTGCAGATACTCACAATGATAACTCGGAAGCAGATAACAGAGTGCAGTTTCTGAGATATTTGTTACGCGTTTTAATGGCATCATAATCTACCCTGTCAAAGTCACTTAGATAAACAGTTTCATCATGATACACGGTCACAGTAATGATTCAATATATATATATATATATATATATATCATATATATATCAACATATATATATATATATATATATATATATATATATATATATATATATATATATATATATATATATATATATATATATATATATATATATATATATATATATATATATATATATATATATGTATGTATAACAACATAGGTTTTGTTCCGTTCTCACTAATTCACTTACTTCCCATGCTATATATGTAGGTCGTCAAAATATAATAGCACTATAATGCTGCTATTCTATTATGTATATGTAAGTACGTACTGAAATTCTTTTTGCATGTTGAAGTAAAATAAAAGCAACATTTTCAGCAAATATTTTGTTTCGTAAAATCAAAAAACGGTGTGATCTTTTCACATTACTTATAAGAGTTCATAACTTAAAGCAATTTAAATAGATTATGTAAGATTTTGACGCATATTTTATTTTTTTTCCTTTCAATGTAAATTATCTTTATATTAATACATACACAAAAATTTCGGACATTAAATGGTAAATTTATTCATTGCAAAATAATTCAAGACAGTAAATTACTCTATAAAATATATAATTGTCCTCAAAAAACATTTAACACATGGTAGACAATCTAAATCATAGTTATAAGTACTTTTCACAGGAAAGTAATTTGAACTTAAAAATAGGTCCAATAATTAAATATATCCTGTTTGATTGATCAACATGCTTTAATGTTCAATGGTTTTCAACTCTTGCACATTGCCTTATGTATGCTATAATATTCTTTCAGATTAAGTTGTATACAAAGTTTACAATCGTATTGTAAAATTTATCGTTGCATGTTTGGAATTCATGCAGAACAGGCCACTAAAAATTCTGGAATTCAAACAGGCCAAAAATCCACTAAGAGTAATTACGATAAATTACACATTTAACTATATATAACTTAAAATAATTCGCAAATCACACCATTAGGTTTTATGAGTGTCATAGCTAGAGATTTATTTTCGATAGTTGAAATTTAATGCTTCTACTAATATAAAGTAATTAGATTGCTTCTGGCATTTAATGTACCTGATATATATATTTTAAACTTCAGAATAGTATGAAATTGTATCCATAAAGTCATATTTAATTTTTAGTAAAAGTTAACAATTTGAGTATATATTTATTCAGTATAATTACATGTATAGAATTATTTAATCAAAGCAATTTCCATTAATTTGCAGATAATTTATGATATTTAAATGGTTTTGAAATAATAAAGTATGTAAAATATATCTTTAGAAATGGGAAAACTTCAAATAGCAATTATTTTGTACAATTCTATTTAAATTACAGAAGACATACATATTAAAACTCGTGATTTTAAAAATTGAGGATATGAAATAAAACTTTTTATGTAGCGATGGGCATAAAATGAACTATCATGCTGATAGTCTAATTCACTTTTAAATACTCTTAATTAATTTAAATGAGAGAATTAAAATTCGAAATAATCAATAAAATTATTAATAACATATTATATAACTTTAAAACATCTCATTCTTGTTTTGTAAGGCCTTATGTTCACATGTTATTACTTCATTAACAAATTTTGGTTTAGAGCATTGACCGTCAGTCTCTCATTGCAAACCAAAACGCTCGTTGTATACTTTTCAGTTTTACATGAAAAATGTTAAAATAAAGATATGAAACCATAGTAAGAATGAGAGTGTTGCCTTGATTAATGGAAAATTTCGTAACTAAATAATAGATTAAATTCAGATTAAAAAATAATGAAATGATTTTTTATGTCATGATGACATACTTGGTAGAAATTAAACTCTCTAAGTAACTCTCTAACTAAATGAAGATTTTTTGTTTGTTGTTGTTACTTATGCGACTTGGATAAGCCAAGTTCGCTATGCCTTGGTTATGCAAATTTAAGTCAATAGTTAATTAAGAAAACAATTAATTAAATAATTTAAGCCAATATGCAAACTTAAGTCTTGCATTTAAACAGAGCAAAGCGAAGGTGAATGTATGACGTTGCTTTTCAAATTCTCCGATAGATGGCACCACCAATCAATTTTGACATTTTGACCTTTCTCAATTTTGACATTGATCTGAAGAGGGATGAAGTTTTTTTCAGACCATTACACCCATGGTAACCGCTGAACGACCGACCACAGGACTTTCAATTCAACTGATTTAACGAGCACATGTATCACATGTACTCGGTAGGTCTTTGGTGGCATTGGGATTCGAATGTCTTTTAATTGTCATTAATTGAATTTTAGAATTGATATATTAATTAAGTGAATGCATTATAATGAATAACAAGTACTTATAATCTTCAATTATTTAATAAATACTTTTTTTTTTACTCAAATATACTTTGTTGGAGCTTTCAGACAAACATGAATTTTTGATTAATTCTGTGCTTAAAATAAAAATGGTTATGTTATATAATATTCCAATTTATTTAAAGTTTGCATGCTTTAACATCATTGCTTAAACCATCCCAGAGTCGGACTTTAACATTTCTGAAAATTTTGAAATACTTCCCTTTGAAGCTACAAGATGAGAGTATTTGTAATTTAGAAGTACAGATTAAGCAAAAAGAATCCTCATTATTTGACTTTCCACCCTATAAGTATCATTTTCCTTGAGCAACACTGATTTCCTGACCACGACCTGTTTAACATATGACAGTCACTTTATCTGTTTTTAGTGAACACGACAAACTCACTTCTTTCCGATGATGACAACGACACCCTAAGAAACAGAACCACCGGAGCCTCACATTTTTTGTATATTGCCTTCCTAAAACTTAGAACTGAATTTTCAGAAGGACTCAAATACTTAGTCTTATAAGTCAAATGATGTGCTTCAAAACCCCATATTAATCACTGCATACCAAAAAAATATGTAATTTAACAGAGCTTCCTACGTTTTCATGTAGTTAAATTTTCTAGGGTTGTTTATCATAAAATCTTGTTAAGAACGATGATATTTATATAGAATAACACTAATTCAGTTGCTGATTACATATTTTAAGAAAATTTTTATTTAGTTATAATCATTCACATTATTACCAAAAAGCAACACTTTTACCATAATTGTTAAATACTTTTATCACAGTGCTTATGAAAAAATTGGTCTGACATTTTCTTGTCAGTATACATAGAAAGATTATATGTTCTGTTTGTTTTCTTAAAGTTTATCAATAAATTCATTTATATTTATTTAAATATCTTTTCCTTAGTTTGTGCTTATAGTTCTCTTCAGAAACTGTTAAAGCACAACTACAATAACTTCTTAACTGATGGTGTCTGAAGAATAATGATTCTTTATTGATAATAGTTTAATGGTTTTGAACAGTATCCCTAAGTCATCATCATATGTTACTTACACAGAACAATATATATATATATATATATATATATATATATATATATATATATATATTTGAGCAAGTATTGTTGACACACAAAAATTGTGCTAAAATTAATACATTCGATAGATCTTGGACTTATAAACTTATTTATAGTTTTAACAGCAGATATTACTGAAATTGTATTTTTATTTAATTAATGCAATGCATATTAACGTATGGAATAAGTTAAACCTTTCATGTTTTCGAGGAAGATTGAGGTCAACTACCACTGAATATTTTAATGCCTTATATTTATGTTGCGGAATCATGGAATGGTATTGAGTTGGCTGTTTGTGTCGCATTTGGAATTATAAATATTTTGAATTTTGCTTATGGGTTATTTCAAACGGTACAATTTTGATATAATACTTTGAATTTGAAATTCAAAATTGACATCAGAAATTTTGACATTTATGTTAAATTTTTTAAATTATTTTAAAAAGAACCAAATTACATGCATCTTTTAAATTCATATACTAATTTCAATAATCTCAGATAAAATACTTAAGGATTTCATATGTCAATCGTTTTGTTCAAAGATGATGAACATCGTTGATGAATTATATAGAATGTCATAGTGCACAAAATGTGTTTACATGAATGTTGTAAAAAAAGCAAAACAATTAAGAAATTCCTAAAGTTAATTTTGTAAAATTTGTAAATAAAAACACTATTTGATAATAAATCTAAATGTATGCTTCGATTTCTTTTAGAGCCAAGCACATATTCTTGCTTTTCCAAAATTTAAATTTCAGATCATAAATACATTTATATTAAAAAAATTTAAATCCATTTAAAGATTTCAAAACAGAAGTTGGAAGAATGAATTCATTTTTATATTAGGTTAGTTTAAGAAGAGTTTTAATTAAAAAAAGTTGATAAATCAATTAACACAACTTAAAAACAAAGTTTTATAATACACATAGATGTACGTGTATTAGAAAATATAACTTCTTTCATGTGAAACCAAAGAAACCATAAATAACTGCTGATTATTTTTGGTGTACAACTGACAATTTCACACATTATAATAAATAAAAAAATAATAATGCATTTTAACTTCAACTAAAGTCACACCTTCAATAATGAAATATTGCACAAAATAATACGTAATATGTAAGATAATAAATTTATACATTTATTTAATTTCAAAATTCAATGATAAATAATTTGTATTCGATGCTAAAATTATTTGTTTATGACTTATTTGAATTACACAGATATACTGAATAATTTATATATTTTTTCAAAAAAAAAAAAAAAAAAAAAAAAAAAAAGATGCTTACTTGATGGAAAATATGACAATTTTTGTATAATTTTTTCTTTCTCAGTCAATATGTTTTGTCTTTTTTGCAGTCGGTTGTAGAATGCGTATAATTTTGCTATCCCCATCTAAAAATACAATATTTATAAATATTATACTTCAGTTTTCAGTTATATATATATATATATATATATATATATATATATATATATATAAATATATATCTATACACATATAAAAACTTGATTTGTAAGTAATTTAAACTATGTAAATTAGACAATTATTAGTTTACTGTTTACAGCCTATCAAGTTAAGTAAAATAAACATATTGAGATTTTTCAAATGCTCATTGATAGATTAATCTAAAAAATTACTTTTAACTTGAAATATGTTACACACCCTATAAATTTCCTTTGAGCCGTGAACTTATCTAAGCATTTAATAATGTAAGCGATGTAATTTTACTCTGTACAGAGAAAAAATTTATTTCATAGCTAAGTTCTTGATAAATAGTCTGACATTATACTTCACTATATGCTTGTTATGATATTCATTTTTTACAAGAATGTTTCAGTTCATTGAAATTCAAATTAATTGATTTTGAGGTTGTAAAAATAAAGAGACAATATACGATTCCAAACCAAATATATTTCTTTTAATAAATTCTGCAAATTATCATAATTAGTGCATTTGAAGTTTAAAGTTATTATTACAAAAATTATTATAAAACATGTCTATATGATTCCATTTCATAATAGTATCACTTGAATTTTCCGTTATAATTTATAGAAAATTAAGAATATTGTTTAAAACCAAGGCAATCACTTAGGATTAAGTCCGTTTTCAACCTAGTTTTATGAATTTAATTCTAAATAATTAAAAGCTTTCTTTGAACATTTATAAATTTATAATGATAGTCATATATTTTACTGTCATTTAAAATTTATTGTTAATTTAAAAGTCTTGTAGTATCAAATTGTTATATTCTCCTTCTAGGCAAGATATTGCATTGTCTTACAAACATAAAATTCAAAAATGTGCATTTTATGTAAATTTTCGTAGTAGAAAGTTTCAATGGAGAGGAAAATGCCACCACTACTTCCCAAATTGTCGGGCAATTAATGTGCTGTATTTTCAGATATTCACAAAACATATTGATTAAATGATTTTTTTTTAATAAAATGTATGGAAACTCTAGACACACCTTTTACAGCTCGGAAAAACTTGATGGTTATGATATTTAGATCAACCTCCTTTGATGCAATTAAATGGATTGAGATCTAAACATTATTTTAGAATTTTAGTACCTACTTTTTTATTAGTCGCTGATAAAACTCTACTGTGACTTAGTTCATTCTTTAAATTTCATCACCACATTTACTTAAAAATTAATTTGCAAAATTTTTCCATAGTTTATAATTACAAAACGTTGCCTAGAATACGCAAAATATTTGGTAAAATAGCATTAATCTAATAAACATTTAAAACATTAATAAAATTAAATTACATATTTATTCAGAGTTTTTCAACATTTGGTAAATTTTGATGCAGCAATGCATGTTCTTCAGGCACTTGGGGTAAGGATAATTTTTATATTTAAAAGAATTTATCAGAAGAAAAACGTTCTACGCTTTCTAAATAACACATATTTACAGGAAAATACCTATCTCAAAACTTAAATTTTATGTGAATAGTTTAAATATCAAAGAATGTAACTCATACTTCCATCATACCCCACAACATGAAAAATATGATAGCTAGCAAAAGAAGAATGCTCATCTGTACAAGGATTGGCGCTATTTTCCTGTAAGTCCTTTCGATTGCAAGATAAATGCATTTTTCTTTCGGAGATAAGTGTGATACAATTTCTGGTATTTCCGTATCGTCAGAAATAACGGCAGATCGCAAGCAATTATGGTTCACATACATCCAAAAAACATTTTTACAATAGGGTCTTTCTTTTGGTTTCAAAAGTGTTCCGATATCTGGCCATATTACTGGTGGATCTGGTGATATATATTTCGTACATTCATTAAATATGGTCTCATTCTGCAGTCCCTGAAGAAGCAAAAGGGCAACAACTGAAAGTAAAATATCTAATCATTTTCATTTTCCATATACTTATAATTTGTTACAATCTTATATAATATTTTATTTTCAATTTATAGTTAAGTATATACAATATTAAATTTAAAATTTATTGATTTTACGTACATATGTTTATGCAACTATATTATTCCATATAAACTCCACTATTTTTATAAACATTCTTTAAATGCTATATCTGAAAATTCTTAAGAGGTTACAAAATTATTTTGGTTACCACATTTTTTTACATTACACAGGAATAATTTTTATTTCTAAAATATTTTACTTGCTAGAAATAATTTAAAAATTATGTTTATGATAGTTATTTGTAGAAAGAAAATATTTTAAGCATACTTAGTTTTTACCTTCAAGGATGTAAGTGAAAATAGAAATTCATCTGTTATTCAAATATGGGTATATGCAAATAAAGACATCACATTTGAAATATATACACATTTTATACATTATTCAATATATATATATATATATATATATATATATATATATATATATATATATATATATATATATATATATATATAACAAGTAAATTAATCTCGCTATATCTGTAAGCTTAGTTAAGTTTTAAGTTTATATGTACTAAGTTTCAAACACATTATTTAACTGGTGTTTCCAATTAAGATATTAACTATAAAATTAAATAATAAAAGGTACTAAATAATTACAAGGAATATACTATACATTTTATGACATGTTATTTATATTGCATTTTTATATTTAAAAATACAAGTAGAAATTCAAGAGCTTTTATGTAAAAGCTATTTATTTTAGACTTATATTTGATTGCCTGAATTTCTATAATTTAAAACAAATGCGGTTTTATTCGTTTAGAAATAAGTTTTATTATTTGACAAGCTTGAATGCTGAGAAATGAAAGTTTATAGTTTTATATTCATGAAATAATATATTATATCCATTTTTAATAAGACATTGATTTTGTACAAATTTAAAAATAAGTTAGTAAATGGAAATAGATTACATATTTCAGTGTCAGAAAAATAAACTGTTTCAATGAAGCATAATTATTTTTTATGATATATTAATAAAATATTATTTATTTTAATATCAATTATTGGCTTTGTATTTCTTAAAATTAAATAGTTTTAAAACAAATACTAGATTTAAATATAAGTCTAACATTACTATAGTTGAGAAATAATATAAAAATAATAATAAATTAAATTTGTAATACATTTTAAAAAATTAATA
Organism: Latrodectus elegans; assembly: GCA_030067965.1. NCBI lineage: Eukaryota > Metazoa > Arthropoda > Arachnida > Araneae > Theridiidae > Latrodectus > Latrodectus elegans. The sequence continues at coordinate 72,700,110 of CM057811.1, read as the reverse complement.
TAATGCAGAAAACAAATTTTTAATCCTGTAATACATACATTAGTATTTTACATTCTTTTAATATATAAAGATGCTGTTAAACTAAACAAACTGAATTTTCAAAATTTAATTAAAATATTAGAAAACAAAGATTCTAACTTAAGTTCAAAACAGTAATGGAACTGATTGCAACTGAAAACACTGCATTCATATCTAAATCCACCACTAATTTGGTTGCTTTCGTTCAAGTTTCCGTAGGCATGTCTCAATAGAAAATTTTCTAAAATAAATGTATATATGAATTATTAAACTCAAAAACATTTTAATAAATTAATTTGAACTATAAAACACGAAAGATTAAATCATATTTTTGAATCATTTATGATATATATATTACGAGGAAAATATTACATTTTGAGACATATTATATTTGAATTGTATTGTTATACTTAAAAAAACAAAAACAATGTAAGAATTTTTATGTAAAAAAAAGTTATTTAATTCAGATTCTTATATTTCACAGACATTAACTTCATTATTTGACAAACTTGAAATATTTTACCCTCAAACATAAATTTGTGCTATGCAAAACATGGAATACATAAGATATTAAACAATGCTCTTTCCATTTTTCAAACTTAATTTTCAATGAAATTAATATTATAAGGAACAGTTGTCTTAGTAAAATTATAATACAGTTGTTTACACATAAGTAACTGGATACATAAAATACTTTCATTTGATATATGAAGATCAATATGAGAATAATTTAAGCAATAATAATTCTATTCCTAACAATTAAAATTTAGTAGTATTTCCAATCATGTTTTATTAATTACATTTAGATATTAAGGAACAACATAAATGGTAAAGAATTACATTTATGTTTTTCCTTGAAAGCTAAACTTAATTAATATACTAAAGAATTATAATGATAAAGAAGAATTACATTGGTAACTTTTTCTCGCATTTTGCAGTGCAACAATCAAAAATATATGGGGATAACTAAACTAGTATATTTTTTTTGATTTTATGTTCTTATTCAAAATCATAGTAGAATGTTCATTCTTAATGGATATGTTATTGAATCATACATTTATGTATTTCAGGGATACATAAATTTCCTTTTATGCATCACTTGGTGGGTATAGTAAAAAATAAACACATTTCATTAAAACAATCTAGTTCTTTTTTATATATTTCTATAAATTGGGCAGTATGTTATTCAGAATATTATTAAATAAATTAACAAATTTATCATTGTTTACTTTATCTTAGAATCTAAAAAAAGTTTTAGTTTTACCAATACTTAAACATATATAATAACTTTAAATGTTAGCTGTATCTGAAACATTTGAAAACTTTAATAAAGAGCATAATTATATGGAGTGTACTTTTTTTATACTTGGCATAAAATACTATACCTAAATGATGGTACCACCATCTTCAAATATAAAGTATAGGTAAAATTATACTATTTTGTGAAATATTTACAAATCTGTCAAGTGCTAGTCAGTTCTATGTCTAATTCCTGATTCCTTTCATAATTATACGTCTCAAACAATAATTAAAATAGGCAGCAAATACTCAAAAGTATTTTTTTGACTATCAAATATAAAGTATAATTACTTTTTTTATAAAGGGGATTTAGATCGAGATTTCATTATTTGCGCTGGTCAATTTCACGTATACCAATGTGAAATAGATATCAATCATATATAGATTTAAAATGTAGGATTCACTGCAATATAAAGTATTCATAATATAAAATTATTTCGTTGTAAATTTTGATGATGCAGTTAAGTATACAATTTTTCTGTACTTCGTTTTCTGATATTTCGATATTTATATATTATGCTTTTGTTGGATTTTTGCTCCTTTTTCTGATATTCATCATAAACAAAAAAACATTAGGACTCCATATGGTACAATTTTACTTAAAAATACATATAATAAAACTAGCACAGGTGCCATATAATCCATGATTTCAAATTATGAATTGTTTTTTCGGTGGAGAAAAGTTGCCTAAATCGGGACGTAATATGACGTGCGTGATGACGTAAATACTAGGGTTACCAAAATAGAATTTTCTGCATAATTCTTATATGTATCCCTATGTATGACGTAATAAAAACGAGAATGCCAGAGATATTAGAAAATCCGCCAAAAAAACACTAATCTCAAAATTTGGCAACCTGGATTATACGGAAACTGTGCCTATAAAACATGTGGTTTCGCGTTTCTGGAAGTGTTTCATTAATGACTATTTAAAGTAGAACATTAAGGAAACGAATATTTTTACAATGTCTTATTTTTCTTTTTATTTATATAAATATGATAATAACATGATTAAATTAGATGGTATGTTTGTCGTTTTATATTTTATGCAAAATAAAGTCAAATGACGTGTTAATGATTTGAAATAATTATTAAATATTTATCTAAAATTATTTTACCATATAATATCCTAAATTATTTTTATATCATGCTAAAATTGAAATTAAATTTTTTATCCTTTTTCATGAAAACAATATATTTAGAACCAAATACGCCAACTCACATATAGATTTTAAATTTATAGAAAAGAGTTATGACCAAATAAATTTCAAAATATATTTATTTAGTATTTGTTTACAACTCGTTTGCCTATCTAATTCTTACAGAATAAAATTTTTGAATAAGTGTCAGTAATGTTGAAATATTTACTTGAATGAAATGACGAAGCTGACTTCTGGACAGATTTTTATTCCTTAAATTTTTGTTCTTACTGTAACAAGCTCTCCTATAAACCATGCTTAAACCACAACATTAAAGTCATAGTATATTTCTACGTTGTATTTTATATCTTATTTTATTATAAAAGAATAAATTAATATAGGTAAGATATAGCAAAAGGTAAGATTAAAATTAAAAAGGAAATTTCCTCTAAAAATTTCATATTATAAAAGTGCTTGTTTTACAGATTATTATTTAACGTGCATATTCATTAATATAGGTGGAACAGGAAAAATGCAGTTGAGTAGTCTAAATCGTTATTGACGTAAATATTAATTAATTAAAGTTTATTAATTAAATAAAAAAAAGTTTATTAATTAAATAAAGTTTAATTAAATAAAGTTTATTTGAAGTAGTTTCTTTTAAAAATATTTTTAATTATTTTTTCATTCATCTTCATTGTACATTTCTGTGAAATATAAATCACTAAAATATATATTTTTGCTATTTTAAGATTTGATATTTTCATAATTTCAGTTGGTTGGTTTTTATACATTTCATTTGAAGTGAAATAAAATTACCTCAAATGCAAAAATCATGGCTTTATAATGTGAGCCATTTTATCATTATAAAAATTTCGCTGAAATGGAAATTCGTCTATAACCAGTCTCATAATTTAAAATATGGCAAAGATGCTGTATAATACATGATTCCAAATTCTTGATTTTTTTGGCGATAAAGAAATGTTGCCGATATGTTGCATCGTGACATGCGCGAAGAGGTAAATACTAGGGTTACCAAAATAGAATTTTCTGCATAATTCTTATAGGTCTCCATATGTATGGCGTAATAAAAACGAGTTTGCCAGATGCATAAGAAAATCAGCCAATAAATAGCCAATCTCAGAATTTGGTATCATGGATTATACGGCACCTGTGCCTACCAAATGAACCAGGAACTCTAGTTTTAAAAATGTTAAAAGAAAGTTATATATTTTTATCTTTATTGCAATTTTTTCTGTCATATTATTGAACTTCATTTGAGCTGCGGATATGATAGGAATTAAACCTGATAGGAATCAATGTTAGTTCATTATCTTAGAATTTCTCTATGCAATTTTGTCACCAGTTTGTTCATATTTACAAAGATTGAATTTTATTACAAATACAGTGTAAACAATGTACTAAATTTCTATTGAAAAGAGTAATCAAATTTTATTATTTGTATTTTTTCATTAAATGTCAAGCTTAAAGTTTGGCACGTCAGTTTGAAACTTTTGCAAAAGGTAAGATTAAAATTAAAAAGGAAATTTCCTCTAAAAATTTCATATTGTAAAAGTGCTTGTTTTACAGATTATTATTTAACGTGTATATTCATTAATATAGGTGGAACAGGAAAAATGCAGTTGAGTAGTCTAAATCGTTACTAACGTAAATATTAATTAAATACAAAATATAAATATCTGAACAAAAATGTCCAAACTATTTTTCTCAACTTATTTCTAAATTTATATGATGTATAATATCCGATAAAATATAAGTTTGATGACCAAATTTATTTTTATTATTTAATGGCTGGAATAACATTTTTTGCTACTATTTTATCTCACAAGTTCATATGCAATAAAGTCACCAATATTACCAATTAAATATTTTTAACATTACATTTTTAAACTCTTTTCTTTTTTGCAAAATATTGTATGAAGACAAAATATTTATCCCTATAAATTATTACATATTACAAGCCACGATTAATAGTTTTTTCGGATCCAAAGTAAGAATGAGTACGCCTTGTTTTTTCTGAAAATTTTGGAGATAAAATTTAATTTCTGGTAATCCTGGTGTTTTTAGCACTTTAAACTAACGTAGTTTTATAGTTGACATTTTGTTATGCCCATTTTGGATACTATATTGGATTAAAAAAAATCCCCAATTATTCAAGGGGTACCCGTTTGTAAACTTTTACCTTTTTTCAACTATGCCCTGTGTATCACCAAAAATTGTTGCTTTAGAAAGATTAATGGTCGGCGCCAAAATTTTTTATTTTTTAATGTGTCATTTTTTATGATTTTTATTTATTTTAAGCATGCCGTATTTTTTTAAGTATTACTTTTATTTAATTAAATCTAATTGTAATAAGAAATCAAAAAGCAATTAAATAAATGTACTCTAATTTTCACATCACAAATTTCTCTAAACTGAAATTTTCTATAACAACTTACTGAATATAATTATTAATAATTGTTTGTTTTATTATATTTTGTTTTATAGGCATACACTTTTTGATATCATTTAAAATTGAGTTATTACAAAAGAATCATCGCTTTCCCGAACCGTTTATTTTGAGACATAATTGGGTTACAACACTGAGTTATACATGAAAAGAAGCCGAAAGTATCCAACGATTGACGTCCATAATTATAGAAACTCAATATGTGCTCATTGAGACGGATATACAGCAAAAGACAAAATGATGGTTCAATTCGCTTCACATATTAATCAGTTCGCTCGTGTCGACTGTGGACAATGCAGTCATTTCATGATGTTCTTGAATTTAACCAAAATGGTAAGTAATGGTGATAGATAAACACAGTCTGTAACAAGTCTTCAAAAGGAGAGGTTACACGGTGAAGTGTTATGAGTGATTCACACTTTGAAAAATCTAGTAAACAAAGCTTTTGAAAAATCTAGTAAACAATCTAGTAAACAAAGGTTGTCGAGTCACCTTTTCGAACATAAAGTTCTTACAGCAACCATGTCAATCACACGAACATTGCACTTACGCAGAGTGAACCTGTGGCTAATTTTCTTTTGTCTGCGTTGTCATGGAAACACATTTCCAGGTTTAAACGTACTAATGTATCAAAACCAGATGATTCATTGTAATAATCCAGCATTTGCAAAAAATACGCAGTAAAAATATTGAGTTTAAGAGGAGGCAATTAAATCAATGATATTTTATTTGAAGAAAAATTAGCACCATTTAGCATCTTTATTTCTTTCGAAATGGTTCAAATAAATGGAGTTTTCAAAGACTGACTATACAATAATTATATTTACATAATTTTTGTTGAAAGCATATAATTGTTTGATTCCAGGATAAATCAACTTTAAAAACCATTGCTATATTCATTAAACAACATTTGAAAAGTTTTATAGTGGAATCTTCGTTATACAACAAAATATTGATGTATTTAGAGTTGTAATATGCATTAAATATTCATAGAACATAACATCTTTCCACTGGTTTGTGGTGTGTGGATAGTTTTAATGATATTTTGAAAATGACTCTTGTTAACTTTTGAGCCATCAATCCGTTGCCAGTAAACCAATAGAAATACTAAATCACTGAAATCCACCTATAAATTGGATACATGATAAAGTGATGAATCATCACTAAAGTCCCATTTTTTCTCAATACCATGCAGTCTTTAACACATTTGTCTTAAAGCCTTAAACTTTTACCTTTTCTTAAAATTTTTAAAGATTGGATTAAATTTTCGTCTTTAGATTTTATATAATTATAAAAATTTTTGACAGATTTTTTTTTTTTTTTTTTTTTTAATTTTTTTTTATTGTTATTGCTATTTTATGAATTAAATTATTTAAAGTTTTTTAAACAAACATGTAACTATAAATAAACTCTAACACTTATATTTATATTTGTGCAACAAAAAGCATATTAAATTTACAAAATATATTTTAATCATGACAAATTGTGCCAAGTCAAAATTTGGTGAAACATTGTCTGTCAAAATATATTTTAAAAGTAAATATTTTTCTTGAAAAAAAATACGAAATGACAATTTTTTCTGTTATATTAGTGTTTTTTTTTTACGAAATTCACATTAAAATTGTAAATAATATACGCATTTATAAATTGCCAGATTGGTTCTCGAAAAATATAGCATTATCTGCAAGTGAATTCAACAAAGATCAGGTAATATTAATTTTACTTAGCTATTATGAATTCTATAGTAAAGCTTCATGAATACTGGATCTGTGCAACAGGTAGTTGTTAGTTAACTTATTGGCAGTACTGTATTAGAGTACGTTACACTTCTTCAGAAATTTGATCAAACTCAGACTTGAATTCATATAATCCTAGAAAAATATAAAATGTCACTTATTATTATCCAAACACTAGATTAACTTAAACAATATAAATATTATAAGCAAAATTTATTGATAAAGTTCTAAAAATAGTTATTAAAAGTTAATCAAAATTAAGTGTGTTTGTGTGTTGATTTTGCATAATCTAAGTACTAAATTTATTTCAAAGTGTTCATTGTGATAATGAACAACAATATTCACAGTTAAATATGCATTGAAAGTTTACGAAGCATTTATCAATTTTAAAAATAATTTCGTATCACAAGTTGTCGTAAACAAGATTTACTAACAACCATTAACTATAATTTTAAAGGGTGAAATTATGTGAGAATCTTGTTGTTCTTATTTGATTTCACACAAAATTTTTTTACATTGTTTTTATTGTACTTAAGTGCAATGATATAAGTGAATAACGTCTTGAAAAATCTTAACCTAAAAATATTATAAATTTTAGCCATTATCGATGATATGATTAAAGAAATTTAATATCATGTGTGTATTTAACATAATTACAACACAATAAATACAAAACACACTTTAAATTTTAAAAAAATTTAATAATTTTTTGTAATAAAAATCCTTTTGAAATTCAGCTATAAAAATAATTTCTGATAAAAAACAAAATTATTCTTTTAAACACACATAGTTTTATACAAAAACAAGTCAAATATTGAGTGATTGATCTCTCTAAAATCCTGAGGGTGACGTTTCAAATTTTTATCATTACTGACATACGCAAAAGAAGTTGAATTTGTTTCACATACCTAATTGGGAAAAAATATAGCTGTTCTAAATGATAGTCAGTAAATGTAGGAAATAAAATTTAATAATGTTAAATAAAATTAATGATTTTTTAATTATATATGAAAACTACTGTAATTATAAAAGAAAATAATAAGTGAAATAAAATAATACTCAGCCGAGTATCAAAAAGTGATTAAATAATAATAATAATAATTCTGGATTTCAGTAAGATTATTTAAATATTCTGGAATAGAATTTTTTAAGTTAATTAAAATATTAATATATATTTTTAAACTTTAAGTGAAAATATATTACAAAATCTCACAGTTTATCAAAATAAACTTCATACAATCTAAGATATTTTTGTGGGACACATAAATTTTAATATAAAAGCTAAATATAGGTTTCAATAAAGAAAATCATTTAAAAATATTTAATGAATTTTTCACGAAATGATGAATGCTTGCAAATGAACATTGCAGAGGAGATACATTTTCAAATATGAACTCTTTTGACTTTGAATTAAATAGTGAAATTCAGCAGTTTTCATGATTTCTAAGACAATTCAAAAATTGTAATCGAATCCAAAAAATGTATGATTAAACTTTTTTTCATTTATTTCTCCAGCTAGTCATTCACAATAGAGAAATGGAAAAAAAAATTAATTAACTGAAGATGTAGAAAATACCATTTGAACCAAATTGATTTTATTTCAAATATATTCTGCAATGCAGAAATTAAATTTATAATTTGCATGCTAATGAGCAATTAATACTGTTTAATCATCTTTCCAATAGATTCTGCATTCCATCAGATGCAATCGAATGCCTCATGATTGATAAAGTATGCTGTATACTTGTTCTCCCAAAAGCAATTGGCTATTTTCAATTTGAATTCACTACAATGACTGCTTTAACATTCATTCTAAAAAAACTTTCACTAGACAGTGAGGCGTATATGAAACTACTTACTAAAAGAATAAGACACAAAGATTCTAAACAGAAAGTGAAGGACGAAGAATAAAATAAAAATAAGCATTAATATAAACTGAACTCATAGATATTAAAAGGCTTGACAGTGAGGCATATATGAAAGCTATATTAAGGTCGTTTGCGGCGCCTTGTTTCGTGTTTTAAATCAAAATAAAAGTATCATCGCATTAAAAATGCACAGTCATCAGACAATTAAATTCTGTTAGATATTAATTTTAAAACACTATCTTACTGTAAAGAAGATATTTTCAAATACTCAGAATAAAGAAATATAATATAAAAGAAATATAATTTTCAAAAGTAAGAGATATTTTATTTATTGTTTTTAATGTCCTGTACATAATTCACGTACACATGTTATAATACTTCAATTATAATAATAAAATAAATGTTTCTTTTAATTCGATACTCTGATACAAAATATTATGCATTTAATACGATATGAAATATATCTACCAATACAAACAAATAACTATACCTGCAAGAAATAATACTGTTCAAAATTCAAGAACACAAAATATAATAACATTTTTATCGAAGCACAACAACTTATAAAGAAACTTTTTATACAGTTTTACCCCAATATTTCATTATATAGTCATTACCCCAATATTTCCATTCATATTTGTTAAATACATCCATTTTTTGATAAGTTTCATACTCATCCAATTGCAGCATTTTTAATATTAATCCGAAATTCAAACTAATGTTAATTATTTCCTTTTCATTCACCATGCAAGCATACTATATATAAATCCATAACCATTTATGTTACACTTGATATTGAGATAAACTCATATACTCAGACAATGAAACTTTAAACGTCAGAACCAATCACAAACAGAAAATAGCATTAATTAAACCTAACTATATTGCACTAAAACTATTTTCCTTGCTTACAGGAGCTCAATATTTAGAATTATTTGCAGTTAAAAAATCGGAAAACAGCTACAACCATCAGGTTTTCTTTTCAGGCGATTTATGCTTCAGAGCACAGTTTAACATTCACTTATACAATTTACACATAGAAACACACAAAACTTTATATACAAAAAAAAATGGATAAAATATAGAATATCACATTGTGGTTTTGTTGGTGATCAAATTAAATCAAGCGTATGCAACATTGCTTCCTGTTAATAAGCAACTGTATCTTTCACAAAAACTTATTGAAACACACAATCCTGATTAAAGATAAAAATCAATAAAGTATGAATACTTAAAACTTAAATATAAAATAAAAGAAAATGAAAAGCATACTGGAATTGTTGTCAGTAAAGTAAAATAAAATAAATTTATTAAACAATTAAATTAAATTTATTAAACAATTAAATTAAATTTATTAAACAATTAAATTATTAAATTACTTAGACTTATAGCTAAACGTATTATAATATATTTATTTGTAATTATGTAAAGAAAACGGTGCTTGATTAATTTAATATAGGCCTATACAATCACAGAAATATGTTGAAAGGGCGACGGAATATAAACAATTGTAACAAAAAACAATGCTTTTTCTATTAAAATTATTCCCTCGAAAATATTTTTAAAAAAATCATTTATGTTTCAACAAAGTAATCTAGGAAAGTCAAGAACTGTTAATTTAAAAAAGGTGTTCGAATAATGTTCCGTGATGCACAAGGAGAAATCTTAAAAACATCTAAGAGCAAATTCTTTGAAATCGAGATAATTTTGTGGAAGCATAAAAAATCTGGGTTGACAGAAAAGCATTAAAAATCTCACAGAAATTCTTCAAAGATAAAATTGCGCAAACGCCAGAAAAGACAAAAAATTCCAAAAACCAATGCCAGATAGAGAGAAAAACAAGATGTATGCCAAATTAACACATCACTTAATAATTCTCCCGTATGACTAAAAAAATGTTTTAGAAATTCCACTTTATTCATCAACATGCTCTCCTTCAAACATGATATATTCATTCCAACTCTTATGAGTCGAAATTTGAGCTTTTGGTCGCATTGGAACACTTTCATCGGCTCCTTTCCATTCAGCTAACACTCTTTTTCATTCAGACGTGTAAAGGTAGGTTCATATTTTATACATTGTCATATAACGACCCAAGGAATCCCTTTTATATCACTTGAAACCTTCCAAACTATGATTGGAATCTCCGAAGCTTGTTTTTTTCATTGCGGTGTGAGCAGCTACACAACAGTTACTTCGAATGCAACCTGCGCATGCCTTAATTTTAATGTAATATTGAGAGCTACTCATATCTCCAAGATGTCAGATATCTCATACAACTTTATTTAATGGTCTTTAAAAATTAAATTCGGATAATTTTTTTTTCTGCAATAACAGCTGGTTTTGGACGGTTCAGTTCAGCATACTAGACAATAATACTTCATTTCCTTGATCTAGAGTCCCTTTAATACATATCAAATCACTGTTTGGCTCCGACAAAATTTTCTGCATCACAAAATAGTGATTAATCAACGCACATAATTCTTTTCTATCCATTTTTTAAAATTTCATACATACTGTTTGAAAATCAGTACTAACAGAAACCAGGGACTTATAAAATATGTGAAGTATGTACTATAAACGAGATCACTCTGAAATTTTTGAGATACAAATAGGTTCTTAAAGTTATACTTAACAAAATTTTAAGTGTTTTTAAAGTAGTCTCCTACAGCATCAATGCACTTTTATAGACGAATTTTCCACAGATTAAATGCCTCAAGCCATTCATTTCTTGGAATAGATGAAAAAATGCATTTATAGCCACATCAATCTCTTCTTCTGAATAAATACGACGTCAACGTAAGTTCTTTTTTAGATTAAAGAATAACCAAAAGTCAAGAAAGTCTTTGTAGAATTTCTGGAAGACATTTAGTGATATACCAGTTTGATGTTAATGTCTTCTGTCCTTCCAACTTGATGGCTTTGACCAATCCCGTACTCCTGAAGAAAACGGCATACATCAATTTTTTCAGCGCGCGTTGTTTTTTCACCATTTTCGGCGTGGGATCCTCTTCAATGACCCATACTTTGCTCTCTTGACGTGTTGGAACGTCAAAAAGCGGTATGTACGTTTCATTACCTGTTACAATTTTAGAAATGATGCGGAGGCCACCATCATTTAGCAATTTAAGAGTTTCTTTACTAATTTTGACATGATCCTCTTTTTGGTGCTCAGTTTGATTATGGGGAACCCAATGGCAAACTACTGTTTTCATATGTAATTCTTCATGAATGTTTGTGTATGGCTGCGGATCCAATGTTAAATTCCTTCTGTATCATTTGATAGGTAAAGCGATTATCATCCCTTAACACTTTTCGTATGGCAGACACATTATTCGGGATTACTGCCGACAGCGGCCTTTCTGTGTGTTCTTCATACTGAAGAAAATTGCGACCTCTTCTAAATTCTCTAAACCATTTGAATACAGTAGCGCGAGCTATAGATTCATCACCAAATACTAATTGCAACCGTTGAACGCATTCTTCTTGATTTAATCCTGCTTTAAAATCCTAGAAAATCATAGCGCAAAAATGTTTTCGCATCAACTCCATTTTCTCTTCTGATTAAAATTTATTCTACTCTAAACAATTTGAAGTAAGTCAGTAAAAAATCGTCTTCTATGTTAAAATACTTTGTATTTTAAAATTAAACAGTTATTTTCATTTTGTAAATTCTCGTCCGAGGTATCTCAAAAGTTTCAGAGTAACCCTCGTATATATATTAAATATTGTTTTCCCTATCAATTTTATCAACTTTGCGTATGTTTAATCATTAAAATGTGCAATGTTTGTCTGTTAAGTAAGTACACTTCCCAATATATTTTCCCAGCAAAAAATTAACATTCTAATATATCGTCTATTATTTGTTTATTTTGCAAAAGTTGCAAGGAAAAGTTTACTCATATATATGAACGCGTGAGCATAAAAACACACACATTTACAATTTACTCCGGTGGTTGTCTAACAGTGGAACGTGACCCTTTAAAGGCATCCTTCAAAGAGAGGCGTAAACACACCAAACAGAAAATGTTGTTTAAAAATTAATTTACTGAATAAAACGCACATACACATACAAAACAAATTAAATTTTGACATACTTTTTAATAATTAACTTACTAAATTATATTAATTTACAAAGTTAAAATCTTATATTATTTTACTTACTGAAGTAAGTAAAATCATATAAGGTTTTAGTTTCGTAATTATTGAATTTATTATAATTTAGAAAGTTTTAATTAAAATAATTTAAATCTCACTAAATTATAAAAAATTAAATAATCATTTGGGTCTATCTTACAGACCTAACTCTTTCTTAAAGGAACTTTTAATATTAGAAATAGAAACCCTCATTTTTTTCCTATCTTTAGCTGAGATTTATATCTTGTCTTCAAAAAAGCAACCGCAGAAAATCCAGATTCACGAAAGCAGGATATTGAAAATTGTATTAGAATGAAAAAGTCTTATATTTTTAGTTCAGAAAACTTATCATTTACTTCTGTCCGAAATTCAAGGAAATGTTTTGTTACTAAATTTTCTTTATATACATACGCGCACTCACACACACACACACACACACACACACACACACACACATATATATATATATATATATATATATATATATATATATATATATATATATATATTATGTGTTAGTTTTATTGCTTAAGTTAATTGTTAATTTCTTGAATCCTTACCATGGAGCTAACTTCATTAAAGTACATTAAAAAAATAATACATTTTATAATTTTAACATAATATTTAATTTAGATGTTTATTTAAATACTTGAAACGGAGAAAAGAAAAATACGAAAACTTCATTTAAGGAAATTATTTTTTTAATTAATTTTATGCAGCAAAGTAATGAAAAAGCAAAAGAAATTGTTTAATATTGTTCATTAAATATAATAGATTAAACTATTTTTTTATGAAATTTGGTAACAATTTTGAATAATAGACGAAAAAAATATGGGAATCTCAATAATGAATTGTATTTTGTGTGAATTTGCAATATCTCAAAATTATTCCTTAAAATTTGCATATACGCATAATAACATGAAACTAATTTATTTCATACATGAAATTTATTTCAGTTAAGCAATTATATCTGCAGTGAAATAAATGATTTTTTTTTTCCAAAGAATAAGTAATATTTTTAATCATATAAATTATACGTTTTGATATCTCAATCTGATGTAATGAATTCGATTAGTTTTGTTACCCTATATTTACGAAGCAAATACTATTTTTAATTTTAATTAGTATGATACAAGTATTATTTATGAATTTACTAAGCAATACCTTGATTTCATTGAAATGTTATGATTTTTAATCAATTATATTAACTATTTAAAAAAAACTTATTATGAAATATAACTCCTTATATTTTATTTATATAGTTTACTGATTTATATACATTAAGAGCCGCAAGGAATTAAAAAAAGCAAAATAATCAAATTTAAAACAAAATGTGTAGTTCTGGCTTTAATCTATAAGCATTAGCCTAATTAAAACTTCAAAGATCATGTTATAAAAAAGATAATATGTGCAAATCTGTTTGTTACAAAAATTTTAAGTACATGGTGTCACTTCTTCCAACAGTAACTGCATTGTTTATTCATTTGGCACGGACTCAAAGTTCATCTTATAGGGTTTGGCTGGTCTCATCCCATTCTCTTTTAAAGCCGATTTACATTTGTTATTTTAAAAGTTATTAAGATTTTGAAACATTATACATATTTTTAAAAAATATTTTTTTTATTTGTAGATAGAAATTTTTAATAGTGTAATTATTCTATTATTTTAAATCATTTAATACATTTACAGTACATGTATATGTAAAAAAAGTCTGAAAATTATATATATATATATATATATATATATATATATATATATATATATATATATATATATATATATATATATATATATATATATATATATATATATACAATTTTGTTATTACTTATGACTCTTTGACATACCAGGCTCACTATGCCTTGGCTATGCGAATTTAAATTAGTAGGGTGCACTTTTGTTTAATCAGAGCACCATGAAAGTGAAAATACAACTTTGCTCTTCAAATCTTTCGATAGATGAATGGCACCAACAGAGAATCCACTCCCTCAATTTAAACATTGACCTGAAGCTGGAGAAAATTTTCTCCAAACCATTGCACCCATGGTATCATGTATCTGCTCGACGACCAACCACAGGACTTTCGATTCCACAGATTTAACGAGCACGTATATCGCATGTTATCGATGGATCTTGGCGGCATTGGAAATCAAACTCCCCCCTCCCTCTTCCGACTATGACTGAGTATGACTGATGTCCTAACCACTAGGCTACCACGGCCCTAATAAATGTATTTGTTTTATCTTTTGAAATAAATTTTTTAAAATACTCTAATGGTACCTTCAGTACCCAATGAACAATAAATTACTTATATCAATTGTTTTCACCCATCACGACTGGTGATGGTGGTATGGTTGGAAAAGGATCTTCCACGTTACTGTGAAAAGTAGCTGGATTTATACCTGACCCAGACAATGATTCAACATAATGGCTGCTGAAATACATAAAATAGCTCATCGTCGTTATATAAAATGATACCTTATTGGAGCCGGAAGTCCAAGTCTGGAAATCTCTTGCTTGATCTTAGATTCTAAATTATGATGACAAATTTTTAAGCATGGTCCAAATAACTAATCTGATGAAGTTTACAAAGTGGTTACACCCTCTCTTTGAAAATTTCATAAGATTTAACCTTTATGCTCCAAAAGAGGAAGCAATCTTAAATACAACTTTTAAATTTTATTCTTCCTCTCTAACATCATTTCATGTAAATCATATTAGAAAAAAGAATAAAAAAGTAAAGAAGGATACATTTTTAGTGAAAATATACAATTTAATTTTTACATATATTTATTTACTTATGTGTCAAATAAAATTTAAATAATTTTTCAGCAAATAAGGAACAGTTACCAAAAGAAAGACCTTTTTTTTTTTTAGCTCAGCATAGAAATTCTTAGTCTTTTTAAGAGAAAAATAACTAAAATTTATCCATTTTTTAGAAATTTCATCAATATGTTTAGATTTTTTTTTGATTTTATGTGTTGGTAATTTTGGAAATTATTCAAAACGTAACTTTTGGAAGTAATTTCAACTCCTTGTTTTTTAGTCCTAAGAAAATTAGAATTATCTCAAGTAAATTCACATTATCAACTTTGATGAATGACTGCAAAAATTTTTATTTGAACAAATTATCCTCAACAACGTTTTTATATTGATTTTTCTTAAATTCAAACTTTAGTTAAATATTTATCAAATTTGATAATTTCATTGGAAATTCAAGAAAAATATTGAAATTTGTCTAAAATAATTTGTCTTTGTTTTTGAAAATCCTTAATGATATTAATTTTGTTATTATTCTTAACCTATCGAAATTTTTAAAAGTTTGTTTTAATTTGTTTTATTTAAATTTTTCTGCATGATTTTTATTTTTAATAATAATGTGCAATAAGAAAAAAAATAATGTGTGCTTTATGTGGATAAATACACGAGTTAGATCGAATATAAAACAATTCATGAACTTATAAAATGAATCAAGTTTTCTTTCAACAAAATCTCAAATTTAATTAATTAGCCTTGAAAAGGAATAAAAACTATATCTAGTATACATTAACTGCATTTCATGAAAATTAAATGAGATCATTAAATTCTAGAAACAATTATTTTACTCTAAATTCAAAATATATTAAATAATTTATAATAGCATTGTTAGATTTATTACTTTATCATTTTCGATGCTTATGAAATTTTTTTGGAGCAAAATAGATCACATAGATCAATTTGTCACGGATTCAGAAACTTAATAAAAGCGTTAGAGCTTTATTAAGTTTCTTACTAACTTAATACAAGCATATTTGGAAAGAGGTATTTGTGAAAATACAAACTTTTATTATCTCATTTCATCAACAAATTAAATGTTATATTTTAATTTTCATAATAGTTTGTATTATAATTTTACGTGATTTTTGACATATTTTAAATGTGTCAAAAATCACGTAAAATTATAATACAAACTTATAATTTTACGAAATTATAATATTCATTATAAGGATTCATTCATTCATTTTATGTATTATAATTTTGTAAAATTATAAGTTTGTATTATGATTTTACGTAATTTTTGACATATTTAAAATATGTCAAAAATCACGTAATATTATAATACAAACTATTATGAAAATTAAAACATAACATTTAATTTGTTGATGAATAGGTTATTTTTCCTAATTGTCAAGATAATTCATGTCATGTCATATTAATTTAAAACGCATAAAACTTTAAATGAAATACTTGTTCTACGGAAAGCTTGAAAAATGTATTTGATTGTGAAATTATCTTCTAGTAAAACGCCAGTTAAAATGACTATGAATGGAGCTCGATTACTTGCAAAATAAGACTTCAAAAATTTTGAATGAAGTTTTTTTTAAAATGTTTTTAAACGTCAAAAGAAATGTTAAATAGGATAAAATAGATTTAAAGGAAAATTCTAGTGTTTTGAAAAATATAAATAATTTTAAAAATGCACAAATAATGCTTGATTAATATATTTAATAATTATATATATATATATATATATATATATATATATATATATATATATATATATATATATATATATTAATGACATAATTGCATAAAGAAGCTTTTAAATTGATGAATATAAATAAAAAAATAAAAAAATAAAAATAACTAGTCTCATTTTATAAGTTAATATGGTAACTTTTAATCCGATTATAATCATTCAGCTCAAAGTCATTTAATGAAATTATTTTTAAGATTTCAAATAAATCTCTCAAATTAATCCCTTATATACAGCAAATCTAATTTTTAAATAAATTACGATGACCTAATTTATTTTTTTAAAATAATTTTAGGAAAACTTAATCGTATTTCATATTTAACTAATTAAAAAATATTAGCATTAACTTTGCAATGATTAAATTAAATCTTTGGGTTAATATCATTTTGTTCATATTTAAATCATTTCAACATAATATTGCACAAAAAAAATATAAATAAAAAGGTAAAATGTACAAGATAATTTTTTCTTAATTTCTTATTGTAACATGCTTGGGATATCTTGCAAATCAATCGAATCGATAAAAATATAATTGCAAACCTGCTAATTAATAATCGAAAAAGGATTTACTGCTATAACTTATAATAACTTTTTAAATTCTGGTTTCTTTACTGTGAATATATTAAGTTTCGGCTCTTTAAATTTATAAATGAAACGCACATTTAAAATTTATAAGAAATAATAGTTTTATATATATATATATATATAATTATTTCAGAATTATTTGCAGATGTGTTTTATTAAAACTAATTAAATCTAAGGTTTTATTATGTGAATTTGAGCTGTTAACTTCTTTTTTATGGCAAAAGTATTTGTTGAAATACATTCGATGCTGTGATTTGTTTTTAATATTTTTGTTGTCAATAATTTGAGAATTGCATCAGAATATCTATTATACGGACTTCAGTTATAAAAAATTGTATACTCGCGTACAGTTTTCTTAATGCCATTTTAGAATTTAATGGAGAACTGTTTTAATATGTAGCATTTAACGCTTAAGTAATATAAGAATACCAAAAGTTTTAAATAGATCTCACTTAATCGAGAACCAAATGATGAAATCGTTACGATAAAGAGAGTTATGGCTGAATATTACAGTAAAATGTCCTATATTTCTTAGAAATTCTATGTGAAATATGTTTTTACTATAAACATAATTACTCTTGAAAATATTTAGGGCATGTACTGTTGACCACCAAGAATAAAAATGAAATCTTTAATTTGCTTGCAAATGATTCTTTTGATCAAATAAATTTTATAGAAATAATACATTTCAAAACATTTGTTTTATTTTAAAAGTAATCCGTTATGTTATTTTTATTTTAGATTTACACATTACTGTCAAAAAATATTTAATATTTTATTTTAAATGTAATAATAAAGCGTAATTAAAAGAAAATTAATACTCATCTAAATTTCAAAACGTACGTATAAAATATTTCAATTAATTATACTCGTATAAAATCTAAATTCAAAATGAAAGGAAATATAAATCTAAATTTTCTGTCCATGAATAATTCTATAATTCAGCATACTATTTTGAAATTCTGTTATCATTTGTTTTGTTGACCGAGAAATCATAAATATTCAAAATATACGAAACTTAGAAAAAGTTAATATTTTAATATCACTATATAATTCACTAATATCTTAATGTCATAATTGTTCCTTTTTTCAGTCCTTACATATGATATCACTTGTTCGCTATTTTATGATGTGAAATATTTCTTGAGAATATATCTTAATTTTCTACTTTCTGATGTAGATGTAATATCTGATAGAGCTTTCTCTTAAGTAAAAAGTTGCCTATATTTGACTAGCAGATCTTTACTAAAAGAAAAGACAGTTTACTAAAACTAGGAACCCTAATTATTAAGTTATTCTTAGAAGTTTATTGAATGTATCCTTTATATTTTAAATTAACTGTTGTTATATTTTTATTTGAATTTAAGTTTTTTTAAACTAATTTTAAGAATTAATTTTGAGAGTCAAATAAAATAAAGCCATTTTGAGTTCAGTTATAAGAATGTGAAATATTTCTAAATATATTTTTTTCTTATTTTCTACCTTTCTTTGGCATTTGTGCCATTAATGGATGAGCAGACCAATTAAGGGGGATTACGAAACATAAAAATAGTTACAATTAAAACACCTGTAGATTCTCTTCAAGAAACTTTAAAAGAATGTGGTAGTACCTGAGATGGGGGTAGCATAGAAGGTAACAAACCAAATCCTTGACTACACTAATATGTACATGTTTCTGCAAATAGTCATATTATATTATTATATTTATAAATATAATATATAACATAATTAGGGGAGAGGCGACAAATGAAGGAAGTAATTTCAATAGATGGAGTAATTTCAGACTATTATCGTGACCAAGATACTTAACATCTTACCTAACTTTTCACCACTACACAAGAACACTATTATTTTTAAACATGTAAAAGATCTACGAAAATCAAAATGGAAGATACCAAAACCATAATCTTAAATATGTAATCTTTAATCTGATTTCAATATATTAAAGTTCTTACAGTTCTTTTATATCATACTTTTGCTTGGAAAAATGTTTAAACTTTGAAATATTTTGTATACAATTTTTCTTTGTTATTGATTTTATATCATATTTATTGCATCGTTCATATTAAGTTTCCTCTGAGTATTTTGCAAGCTATCAAAACATTTTTTAATAATCTTAAAATTATTAGATATTTAGGTAATTACTTGGACATGGTGTTGCAAACATATGAAATTCATTGTTCCCTTAAGAGCACAAAAAGGGAATTTTTCTGCCCATTGATTCCTGCAGCTATTTCACATCCAGTTAGGATACATTCATATTAAAATATGTTTTTGGAAGTGAAGATGGTAAAAAATATTTATTCATGTTCTGTATCATACATCGCGTCTAATCAACATCTTAAGCTCTTTATGAGCCTTTGACTGTTCCAAACTTTCAAAGTCCTGTAAGAAAGGTTTATACATGTTCTGTATCAGACATCGAATCTAGTCAACATCCTAAGCTCTTTATGAGAGCCTTTGATCGTCTCAAAGTTTCGAAATCAACACCATGAAAACTTTCATGGTCATGCACTTGAAAATTTGCCTAGAGTCTCTGAACTTCCCACTACCATTTATTCATATCGTGATGGGAATTTTAATGCAGTTTTTTTGATTACTCAATCAACAAACTCTATTTATTCTCAACTATCATTTCAGGAAATACATAATTGATTCACAAGTTAATTTTTATTTTCTTCTCCATTTGCAAATAACTAATAATTAATGATTAAATGATTAATGATGAATGAAGTTACTAATGATTCAATCTAACATCCATTTACTCCATAAACTAAATTCAGTAATTTAATTGTTTCTTCGCTTGCTATAAGTTATTCAAAATTTTATTATTCATTTTACTTATTGTGATATTGGGTTCCTCCTTCAGCGAGTAATCTCTAATGTGCTCAACTTATTACTGAATATACCAGGGATGAGCAAACTACGTCCCTTGGGACAACTCCGGCCCGCTGGAAGGTTTTATGCGGCGTGCGAATAGAATTTTAATTTTATTGGTTCGACGGAAATTAAAAGAAAACCTGATATATATAATATAAACCCATCTCTTTTTCTACTTTGTTTAAAATTTTCGCTTTATTCATTAATTTTTTTCAAAGGATTGATGATTATTTTACTTTCTCTATTTATCCTACAAAACATAAATCAACAGAAATAGCAAGTACAGACAGCTGTAATCGTTAAAGTGTTAAAAGCGGAAGTTTGTTGTTAATTATAGTTATATTATTATCTCACGCTCAGAAAACTAGTGCCATGTTTACTTCATCTTATATCTGCGATCAAGTGTTCTCATTTATGAACTTTAGAAAGAATCATTTCAGAAGTAGACTGACAGATAATCATTTAGCTTCATCCTTTAGAATCAGTACATCTCACTTCGAACCTCAATCTAAGGCACTTTTACCAGAGAAATCACAATTTTACTCCACTCATTAACATATTTAAAAACTTATATATTGTTTTTAAAATTTTAGAAAAATTTATATTGGCACGCCAACATTTGTTTTTCCAATTTTTGGCCCGCGACCGAAAAAATTTGCCCGTCCCTGGAATATACTGTAAATTCTTTTTATTTGTCAACTACAAAGAGTGGGGTTGTGTAATAAAGTATGTCATGCTCTATCACAGAACTAGTTTCTTCACTAGTTAATTGAGGAAAAATGCTAAATCATTCGTACATCAAGGACCATCATTCTTGGTCTATTGCCCACTACTCGGGATTCAAAATTAACATATAAAACCAATATATCGTAAAAGGGAATCGATGTATTAGCATAAAATGTTAAGCATTTGTAATAAATACGAGAGAAAATGCTGATATTATTCTGTTGTAAAATTGATATGCATTTATTAAATTTAAATTTTCGGACATTCCTGAATATTAAATAGGGACGACAGATAAATAGGATAGGAATCATAGCTATTTTATACATATTAGTTAAAACAGAATAGTTTTTCGTGAAATAAATGTAATACTGTTTGAATTTAGTTTTAAACAGAATCATTATTTTAAAAGGAATTTCAACCTTTTTCTGTTGTTACATTTTCATCTCCCATGAAACACGTTACAACACATGAAAATAGGGCAATATACTTCCTTAATACAAATAGCTGATCAAGGTATTTCGTATTGGGGTTATATATCTTTCGAAAATATTTTGCAATTTTTTTTGAAAAATATGACTAAATTATGAAATAATAAATATTTTTTACGATATGGAAATATTAGAAAATCTATTACTGCAAAAAAATAATTATTCAAAACTATTAATTTAAAATTAATTATTTAATTAAAAATATAAATCACCCAGGTGTTATTTTCCCTTATTTCTAATTAAACAGTATGAATTTTTGTACACATAATATATGAGAAAAATTAACAGAATTATTTGCATTTCAATGAGTTACAAAAGAAAATCACTCTCAAATCTGGATATGACTACCATTTTCCAATTCAATATAAATATATATATACTCTGGAAATAACTCCTACATTCAAAATATTTACATTCGAAGCCAGAGAAAATTGGGTATAGGAGGAAAAACTGAACAAGAAATAAAAAATCCCAGCGTACATTGGTATGAGTAATAATAGCAAATAGAAAACCATAAAGATAATAATATTCAGCTTACAGTCTCAAGATTTTTTTGAAATTTTACTTCTTTTGTTCGGAAATGGCCAGAGTCATTGTATTTCTGAAAAGAAATTTTCTTTGCGTAATTTCTGAATAAAAAAAAGTGGTATAAAATAAGAAAAAATCATATTTTTGGTATATAATCCTCCAACTAGTATCCGAGTTTCATTCCGTTATGAAGTTAATTTTTTTTTCAATTTTTGTAGAGATGGAAGTTTTAAACTCTTGAAGGGTTGGAAATGCTTTTTTTTTTAATACGTTGAAACAAACTCGAACTAAAAGCGATTTCTTATGGGTTAGTAATGAATGTAAGGATTGAGAAGAAGGAAAATCTTTTGGATAAATTGGAAAGTAGAGAAAAAGAGTTCCTTCGCATTTTTAACTGAACTTTCTGAAATATTCTTCTAACAATCTTTCTCGGAGTTGAGTAGAAGATATACTCCTATAAACTCGTTTAAATATAATATGCCTATCAACTAAACTTTGAAAAATCTTTCCTTAAATGTTCTAAATTGTGGTAATATTATAATCGCAATTTGGAGGAAGGAAAACATTCTTTGCATAGAATAATATTCAATAATTCTCCAATTTATTGTGGTATACATCAAAATAATGTATATCACAATTAAAATAAGATAAATAATAAAATACTTATCTGAAGTTTTTATTAATTGAATAGAAAATTTTTAAAAAAGTAATTACTAAACATTATAGCAATACATTTTGTAATTTATTTGATTCACCAATTTTTTCTTGAAATTATCTATTTGTAAATTGCCTGTTAATTGTCTTATATTAAGAATGTTTGTATATTTAATTGGTATTTTCCTATAACATTATATATATATATATATATATATATATATATATATATATATATATATATATATTTCAGCCTAATTAAGGAATATATTTTTGCTTACTGACAAAATATTTTTAATGTCATCACATTAAGCGTTGAACCTATTAGGATTTAATAATGCATTTTGATACTGATTTGTTGCTCAGGCTTTTCATTCGATATATATATATATAATATATATATATATATATATATATAGATAGATAGATAGATAGATATAGATATATATGTATGTGTATATATATATATATATATACATATAGGTTGTGATATTTTCTATCACCATGATATAATACTACACGATTTTTGCTTTTCTATTAAAGGAAAACTTTTAAAAAGAAATTGTGATTATAATAATCTGATGTTTCTCCAATAATATAAACTGGTTCCTGCCTAAATAAAATCAAATAATTAAAATATCAAGATAAGTACATTGATTAACATTTAATACATTGATTAACAAAACTTTAATCCTAAACAGAACCTGGCCTATATAACAAGAGAAAGATATGCAATATTTTTTAAGCCCAAGTCCTGTTTGTATACAAACTCGATAGTAATGACAACTATTTTAGGTACATATGCTATTTTCATATGGGTGTAATGAGATACTATAAGTCAAATCGCTTTTAGTAAAGAAAAGCGTAGCATTTAGTAGAAAGACCATGTTAAAATGAATATTATTTGGTAATCATATTACATTTAATTTTCCTCGAGTGTTAGATTATCAATGAACATTTGAGATCTACATCTTATTTTTATGAAAAACTATTTTCCTAAACTTCTGAAAGTGTGCTCAACACCGGGCCATTCCTGACCACATTCTAGAATGTCTGGAGATTTCAAAAATTGATCTTTTTACAAGCTAAATTTTAGGGTTATATTTCATTAGAATGATAAATTTCATTGACATGATTTAGCGTTTGCTAAACACTGAAGATATGCATCAACGTCATTTAATTTCCAAAAACTCATAGTTCTCACTACAGCATTTAATACAATTAATCAGACTAGCAAATTATTATTTATATGGTTTTATTATTTCTCGTTCCATTCGAGTCTCAACTTCCTTTTTAGAACCCTAAATTAATAACATTACATTTCAGGATTAATTAATTTTGATTTAGAAAATACTGAAGTAATACGGGTTTTATACAATGTTTATCATCATAATTAACCTTGTTTACTCATAATATTATAATCAAAATTTATATTTTGCTAAAATTGCGTGAAAAATAATTGATTAAAATAATAGTTCAATCCTACAAAATTATCTATTGATCATTTCCTTTTTAATGTGTAATAAATTAATATATATAATAGCCCCCTATTATAAATTAGGAAACAATAGCTCATATTATCGTTGTATATAAATAAATTATGATAAGTATGCAGTAATTATATACAGCAGCTGACACAAATAAGCTATTTATATTTTCCTGAAATTTACAAGAATTAACGATTTTTTTTAAAACCAAAATGGAGATTGTTTATCAAATTATTTTTTAGACATATCTTGTCGCAAACTCAATTAATTTCTTTCTTTAAAATCTATAAATCTAATTTTATCTCTGCTAAATTTTGAAATTTAGCTATTTTTAAATAAGCTCTTTAAATCCTTATATTTAATTTTCACATATGAAACTGAATTGTATGAAACTAAATAATTCATTATAATATTAGTACTTCATTGATATTAAACTACAACAAGCTGAAAAATATCTCATTTATCATTCGTAGTAGATAAAGTTTGCTAAATAGAAATATTATTTAATTCATAATGATTTAAATGTGCTTTCAACATTTCCATCAAATTAATTTCTCATTTTTTGCAACAATTGAGAAATGTTCGTCTCCTACAACAAATCCTGGAACAAAACCTCTGATTTTTGAACTGCCGTAACTAACTTGGAATATAAATTTCTAAAGTCATTTGCAAATATTCTTCAAGTGATTATATAGAATAATATTAAGTACATAAGATATATATGCTTCTATTTTTCAATATGATTCTTTTTAAATAGATAAACTTTTTGTGTTAGTTTATAAAAATGGAGATTTTATGTAGCAATTAATGTTATATTTGATATTATTCATTGCACATTACAAAGATTTAGTAATCTAAAAAAGCTTTATAAAAGCTAAGCAATCCAGTCTATAAATCAGTAATTCTTCGTTTTGTCAAAAGAAAAAATAATTAATGAAAAAAGTAGATACAACTTTTAATAAAACTGAATATGGCTAGTAAAATAAATAATACATTAACCTTAAAAAATTAAAGCTCTAAATTACTGGTTATCATTATAGAATTTCAGATTCAGAACTTTGAATTAGGTAACTTTGGATAATTTTTGAGTTACCGTTAAAATAAATACTGATAGTTAAATTATCTTTCTTATTCTTTTAATACATGCTCTTTATTATTAAGCGAATTTGAATGGACACTAAAACAATGTTAACTACTACAATAAAATTTCAACAAGATCTTAAACTGAGCATAGAAGCCATCAACTATCAAAACAAAAATTTCAAGCATAACATTCTTTGTAATAAATTGGAAGAGAGTTTTTTCTCATCAAAACAGTTGACGTCAATCATACTGAGTAGGTTCAAAATTATACTCTCAATCCACGTAAGCTATTTAAATATTAAATAATTTGAGCAAAATCAATTTTTAATTATTGAAATTTGATTTTACTATATTAATTATTCTATAAAACTAATGCGATTTCTAACTTTTTATTAATTATATTATGCTAATTCATCGTCATTAATTGTCAAAGCCAAAAATTCTAATTCTTTTAAAATGCTTTTAAAGTTAATTATTAATTAGAAATTTGTACCACATAGTTTATCATAAATTAATTTTCAGATTAAATGTATTTTCACAACACGAAAAGTTTCATAACATTTTTATTGTTTGTATTATCATTTGAATTGATATTTAAATTAAGCTTAATTAAGCTATCAAACTCGCCTTTTTGATATGCATAAATGGCTTCAATACATTAAAATAGAATAGAAAATCATTTTGATGAAAATTTCTTTTGAAATATAAAAGAAAATTGATTTTATCTGCCATACCAATATTTGCGATCATCATTTTTTGGTAAACAAGTGCATCTCAAAAGAACGATTGCTAAATCAATATTTTCCCTTCATTTTGCATCTCCAAAACGCATTTTTCAATGTTATTATTTTTGATGCCTTTTACATTATGCATGAACGGATGGAAGCAATAAATTTATGGTCACGAGCGAATTTTTTATTATTATTACTTTTTTCTATGTACCATCCGATCTTATCTGTGATGCACTGATGGTGAAAAGCGTGGGTAGAAAAGATAATAATTTACTTCCAAAAAATTTCTTCTCGCAATTTTTGTCTGATTGGTCATTATTATAAGCAGAATAAATCATGATTTTTCAATTACAAAGTTATTAATTTGAAGAGCGTAATAGAAGAATTTTAAGAAGAAATAGAAGAAACGAAAAACGGGATTGAAATGGAACAATTTATCTTTGTGACTCAGATATGAAAAGAAAAAATATTGTGATAGAAAACAAAATTTATGCTGTCAATTATTTGCTTATTCATATTCATATTTTATTATCAAGCAAACATATTTACATTCTTGTTCAACACTGTGGATACGAAAAATTTTTTCAGATCTAAAAATTGTTATGCAAAATAATTCTGATAAAAAAGACAACTAAGAATAATATTCTTATTACATAAAATGCATTAATAGGAATTATAAAGAAATAGAAGATTATTATGTCCGTGTGTACAATATGTGAGTAAATAAAATATTCTATAAATTCCAATAGTTTAATAAGCCTGTAATACTATTTTAACAACAGTGTACTTTTATCTTATTATTCAAAAAATTTAATTTCATCTTGTATACTATTAAAATTTTTTAAATGGAATTTTTAAGATTATTTAATAGTATTAAATTTGAAATATATATATTTATATTCTTTGTTAAAAAAAAAAATATGCCGAAATTTATAAATGGAAGGTAAAATGTCACATCCAATTTCTACTTTTAATTTCTGAAATATCTTTTGGATTTCTTATCGTCAAAAATGAAGACGAAACTAAAAATATGTCTTTTTTCTGATTATGCAGTTTGTAAACCATTTTAATGATTCTGCTATATTGAAGTAAATTATATATTATGAGTATTTAAAATATGTTTCTTTTAATATAAATATTTAATCATATGGCTATTATTTCTTCCAATACAAGCAACATGTCCTTCTAAACATTTTCTTTCAAATACATGAAATCTTCATCCTTAAGAAAAAAGGGTATGGTAAGTTTCTTCATTTTTTTTCTTAAAAATTAAAACGAACGGAATGATTAGTTTTTATATAAGAATTAGTGTTAAAAGTTTCCTTTAAAATTGATTATTAAAAAATGCTAAAATTTTGTTTAGTATAACAAAATTTTTACAAATTTACTATTAAAATATGTAAACTTTAGAATATTAAAAAGAAGGTAACTTAATCCAATTTTGTATAGTATCGAAAATTAAAACGAATGTTTTTCAATAAATTATTTTCATAATAAAAAGTGAATCATTTTCAAATCAGAATTTTTGAGTCTATTTTATTCAGCCTATTCAATTCATATGGATATTTTTAACTTCTTTTTAACCAAAAAGGTTATAATAGAGAAGCGATTAAATTTGAAATCAAATTTAAATAAAAATATTTTTAAATTTTAAATAATTCATGCTATAGTAACTTTTCAAAAAATGGAATATCGTAATTTTCAGGTTTTTTGCTGTATATTTTAAAAGTATTTTGATAAAGCAAAACCCAAGTATAGAAATGTAATTGAATTCAAAAATCAAAACATATAATGTAGTTTATAAATATTTCATGAGAAATGTATTAAAATATTTTGCCAATTATGCTTTGATAAGTATTATTCATTTATTAAAGACCATATATTATAAGTAAGAGTTGAGTTTTTGATTTATGATTTTATTATAAACATCTAAGAAAATTGTATTTCACGATGCCTTTTCGAAAAATTTGACTAGTTTTGTCCCCAAATATGTTTTTCTATGTGTTTAAGGAAACAAAACCATACCGAAAAATACTATGTAATGATACAATAAATAATTGCACTAATTTTACATATTTTTAAATATGGAATCTAAGATTTTTAAAAGGAAAAAAATGTTTACCACCACATTCAGCATTACCCAATCCTGCGCCAAATTGGCCAGAAACCAAGGGACATCATGAAGTATAGGCCACCCAAAATTTGTTATCAGGAGAGCGTCTATACAAAAAATACGCAAATATAGAAAGTTATGAGCACGCTTACTTTATCAATAAATATTTCTTTATTCTCTACAAATTAATTTTAAATATTAGTTTAATCAAAAAGTTAACAAAATCAGAAAATGATAACTTCATTCTTTTGCATCGTAAGAAAATTTCATTGTTACTATAAATCGTATATTTTCGCCAATATAAGAAAACTTGATTTAAAAGCTTAGACTGATAACAGTGAAGAAAGTTAAAAAAAATAAGTAATTTAAAGAGAGTAATTTTGGTGAGCAAAGAGTAACTGCCAGGGATTATTTGAAAACTATAAATGGAAGAAAATGGAAGAAGAGGTGAAAAAATTATAAAACGTAGAAGCTATAAAAAAATTGAAAAACAAAAACTCCAAGGTGAAACTGATGCAAGGGAATAACGAAAGAGAAATAATATTACAAAAATTACGCATTAAATCACAAAATTTTAGTATTGATTTAGAAAAAATTTGATTAGTTCGGTCACCAATGAAAATGTTAATTGGAAACAAAAGCAAGATTAGAACTTCCACATTTGATTCAAAAAATTGATCCTAATGAAAATAATATTAGTTTATATTTAATTATGTGTGAGCGTTTGGCTAAGCAAACAGATATAAACGAAATTCTGATTAGTTATTTGCTTAATTTACTTTCTTATGACGTGGCGCGCGCAATTAATCGTCAGAGAATGTTAAAAATGGTAATAAAGATGTTAAGCAGATTTTATTAAAGCAGACTCTTGAAAAATTTAGCCTAAATTTTTCAGGTATAATAAAAATGTGGGAAGTAAATGGAAAAATGCTGTATATTTAAAAAATGTTTTAATGAACGTTTAGTAGGATTTAATAGATATTTTTAAAAAATTGAACGATCTCTTTAGAGCAAATCGAAGAAACATAGTGCCTTAATTATTATGCTAGTTTCAATTATGCCTCAATTATTATGCTAATTAGCAAAGATCAATTTATTGATGTTTATTCTCTTAAGTCTAATAATTCAGATGATTTAGCAGAAAAACTCTATTATTATGATATCTTAAGATAAATAATTAACAACAAACATATGTTAAAAGAAAGCTTTTTCGACAAGCAAAACTTTTGTAAAGATTATTTGATAAAATCCTAGTACACGAAGCCAGTTAGGCGTGGTTTTCAAAAATATCGCCAATGCTGAATTTCATATGATTCATAACCAACCATATACGCAAGCATTTCATAATCATAAAAAATTTAAATTGCAAACTAGCACAATATATAAACATACAATTTGAATCTTAATGTCGCAAAATCCATCGCGTTAAAAGGATATTAGAATAAGGCCGATTGATTATTTAATTTTTGTGAACAAAAGAAAACATTATATCACATCATACATAATGACAAAGAAAAAACCGAAATTCTTAAGCTGCGCCAATTTTGGACTCATTTGCTAAGAAATGTGTATTGCCAAAACAAATTATATCATGCATAAAATAAAACAAACCTGATGGCTAAAATTGTTTTTCTTAGATTGAAGAACAAATGATAAATGTTTGTCTGCAACGCAATGGCAAATAACCGAAGTAAATTTTTTGAAAAGCCAAACTTTATAATTATGATGAAGTATCAACTTAAGGTCATAAAAATGCGTCATGTTTTTTCTTGAAAAAGCAAATTGCTGAGAAACTAAAATTGAAATTTGGATCACCTCTCACTGCTGCTTCTGTTTCTTTTGTTTTGGTAATAAAAGCGTGCCTGTTATGACCACTATAAGAAATAAAGATATTATTTTCACAACTTATATTATATAACATAAGAGAACTTATATTATATAACATAAAAAATTATTATTATATAACATAAAAAACCCCGAGATTTATAAGTATTTATTTATTTTTTTTCCTTAAAATCAATTTATCTTATTAACGGACGAACATAGTTTGAACTCATTTACATTGTTTAAGCCAGAATAGGAAAAATAATTCACAGCAGATATCAGGAAGAACTTATTAATAATTTTTATAATTGTAGAAAAAATAGAATGAATCCGTTTTAAAATTTTTATGCAAGACACGCAGTTAATATCAACAAATTTCAAAAGAAATTACCAAAAATGGGTTTATTATGGTACGTTGTGGTTCCGAAGATTATGGTTGCTTAGTGGAAATTAAAAATGTGAAAACGTTATAATTAATTTGACAAATATTGACAAAAATGTCGAATTTTTAAAAAGCCAATGTGCTGAAAAAACGAAAGTAGTGGAAATAGATACTTATGTATGACGTCATCGAACGAAATTGCTTGCTTATTTTCTAAAGGGAATTCAACGTAAACTTGAATCATGATTCATCTTGTGAAATGTACGCGGTAATCTTTGATGAATTAGTAATAATTGTCTGTATACTGAAATGAAGCGAAAAAGAAATTAGAATTGCTCGTGAGTATAGACTTGTGGTAAAAAAATTTAGGAATTAAATTCACAAAAAGTCACAAAAAGTATGCAACGACGTATAAAAATTATATAAACAACAGCCACATTTTCCATCCTCAGTTGTCTTACTCTTCTCGAAGAGAAAGACCTATATATGTTCAAATGTTGAAGTTAAAAAGATCGTCTTAAATTTTATTTATTTGTAATAATATTAAAGAAATATTAAAACTAAAATTAAGGGAAATCAATATTGATTCTATTATTGGAAAGAATGAAAACAAGAATTGGTTTAAATATTGAATGAGTATAAAGAATGTTTGACTATGAAAATTTCAGAGCCCAGATGCAATAGTTTAAATGAAATGGGTATTAAAAATTTGAAGGACCAAAGTATTTATGCCTGAAGCTATGTTAAATCAATGCCTCTGTAAAAGTTATTATTTATGAATGTTCAGAAAAAGAGAATGAATTGTATCAGAAATAAAATACCCATATAAGTCTAACCATAATAACAGTAATTAGCAGCATTAAAATTGTGGTTGATTGCAGATGTCTTAACAAAAAGGCCATAAAGTATTGCTTTCAATTACCAAAAATTGAAAATTTACTAACAAATTACATGACTGTAATTTTTACAAGGCATATTATGTTATTTGGATGATATACTTGTTCCAGGAGAATAGAAAGAATGAATAATATTAAAGTTAACTGAAGAATTTAAGGCAATATTGTCTGCTAATTTAATACTAAAATTACCAAATATATGTTTGAAAAGAATGTAGTAAATAATTTGGTATTTACTGTGATTATAGAAAATTTCTCGACACAAATCTTGATCCTCTTCGTTATATGCTCCAAAAGAAATAAAGAATGAATTATTACTGATCACATAAAAAATTTATTTATCTAGTTAATTGTATCGTCGTATATATTTTAAATTTATTTCAATTAAAAAGTAAAAATCGTCGAAAGTAAGAACATATTTTATATATTAGGGATGACAACTGCTTTTGAGCTTTTAGTTTAAGGTTTGGTACTAAAAAGTTGTCCAAAAAACGTAGATATGAAAGTATGAACTTGGAAAAATTATGTGGATATGCTTATTTTATAATTGTTTGTTTTCTTTTCTAGGGTTTACTTTTTAATTTAATTACAAAAACGCTGACACATAAAAAATTCGTAATTATTTTAAAATGCAGATATCTTCCGTCTAATAGAGCCCCCAATCTTTTCTTAAATTTGATCTAGTTTCCAAAAAGGTATGCAAATTTCATTAAGACAAATATCGTGTATTGTGAAGTTGTGCTTTTTAGTAGATATCGTACTTGTGAAAGATTAAAAATAGTACTTATAGATACTTATAGAAATAGAACTTACAAATTAAAAAAATACAAAAAACGCCTAAATTAATATATCCTAATCTTAATTTCTAAAATGATAAAATTAAAGATACTTAGCAATGAAAAAACATATTTATTGAAATATATGCAATGAAAAAACATATTGTCAAACATCCATAGGTATTTGAAATTAATACTTTCACTCTTATATAAGTATATTCCCACCCTCGAAACAAGTTAAAAATGGGATTAGCTTTTAAGATTGTCTAAATCTGCACACAAAAGAGAAAAAAATCTTTTGGTAAAATTAAATACCAACAAATTTCAAATATAAAAATTAAAATCTGTAGAATATAAGGGCTATTAAGTTCTATTGAATTATATTGAAAGGGAATTACTTTCTTCTAGTTTATAAATTTGCAGTTTTTCATTTTACCTTATTAGGCACATTAAATTCAAACTTGCAACCAAAATGTATTAAATAATATTTAGATATCGTTCAAATCTAGTATTTCTCATTAAAATTGCATAATTATTTTTTAGAATAATATGAATATATACAATCGAAGGTCTAAAAGTTTAATAACAAAGCCATGAATATTATTTAATTTTGGAATTTTTAAATTTTTTATATAACAATAATTTAAAGAATTTCATTAATTTTTCTTATACGTAAACACATTGTTTCGATACATTACTCCTTTCCAATGCTTGACTATTAGGATTTCCCCATTTCAGTAATGCAAGTTTTGGGTATAATGATATCATATATTTGATTAATTAATAGAGTGCTATCGTTAACCCGAAAGTGAGTAGATCTCCATAAGAGTTTTAGCTGAGTACATGCAGAAGACTTGACCTGCTATATCCAAAGGTAAAATTTAACATGGAAGACATTGCGACCATGACATATTCTACATGGCTTATCCGTCATATGTGGACTCTACTGATTTTTGGTTGAGTCAATATTCGAACTCACTTGCCTTCCGATTACGAGAACTATGATGACCATAGTGGTCTTCATTTGAAAACATGAAAGGTAATCGCTCATTAAATATTTTTATATTATTTTAATATAGGGATTTTTTTACTTGTGAAATTTTGGAGGGGGTGTAGCTTAAAGAAATATTCACTTCCAAATCCTTTCAATTTGTTTTTCTTTTTAATTTTAAGATATTATATTGCTTCTATTTTAAGATCATATTTGTTCGTTATAATTTAAATATAGAAAGAGATATATATACACTTTAGAGGAATTAGGAAATAATTTCTTTATTTATAAAAGTTTTGATAAAAATGAAGCGACGTTTATCCCAACATATTTTAAGTTGAGAGCTTTCATAGCTGTAATAATTCGACTAATCTAGTTTGAATCCAAAAAGCAAACTTATGATGTTTGGAATGACATTTAGCATTATTTGATGTGAGAATTTTCTATATTTAGACATAAATTGTATGAAAAAGAAACTTTAGGGAGTTTTTTAATTAAAAATTTTGCTTCACTTTCATGATCATTTGAACATTAAACACAATATCACGTATGAAACTACTTTAAGAATATGCATCGTGATTTTTGTAAACATCTAATTTGAACAACGTGATTATTTAGCTCAAGTAAAAACAAACATATCAATTAAATACTAAATTAGAATTATAAATAGTTAAAATTGAGTAAGCTTTAATGATTGGATTTTAAGTTTCTTTAAATATTTCTTTTTTAAGTAAAATTATTTTCAGTCAAATCCCACAGTAGGAATATGTATTAATAAATTAATTTGAAGTATATAAAAAAATAGTGCTAAGTAAGTGTTTAGTCGTGTAAATACAATATTAAAAAAATATTATAACATAAATTATAATATCTAAAAAATGTATTAAATGTGCGAAAACAATTGGAATTTTCTATACTAATTACGCATATTTACTAGTAATATTAAAATAATCATGATTTATTAAAATGAAAAAAGATTACAATCCGATGAATTATGATGTTGAATTATATATGCAATACACAAATTTAAAATAATTTAGCTTTTTGTATATTTTACTTAATCTTCTTGTTTATTTTATAATTTATTTAATTTACATACATTTTTAATTACTAATTATTTTTTACTTCTATTATAATTTATCTTCTTTTTACTTTTATATAAAAAAGCCAAGTAAAACATCATAAGTGGAAAACATTTTGCACTGCCTACTCATTAATTGATTAATGAAATTTAATATAGTCCAATTCATTTTATCCTCTAAGACAATGATGTTAATAAATATTTTTAAAGTATCAATATTAAACGTTGAATATTCAATAAAATGTAATACATTATTTAATTTTCTTATGATGATGAATTGGAAATATTTATAGTTTAAGTAAATCTAAAGTAAAATTAAATAAGTGATCACTAATTTTAAAATTTAACAAAATTAAATGAATATTACATTTTAAGAATATTCTGTCTTTGAAATAATTCTCTATTAATTAAAATAACATTCTTATACTAGAATTAACCGAGGGATACTTATATGGTTACAAGATTACATAAAGTTAATTAAAGTACAGTTAAAATAGCCTTTAATAAAATGAGTTACTAGTTAATATGTATATTTAGTATTCATTAACGCTTTAATATAATACTGTGTAAAAAGAATATGAAATTATTTACAATTAAATTTTAAATTCATTAACATTAGAGAGAGAGAGAGACAGAATCTCATAAGTATAAATAAATTAATACATTTGAAAACATCGCTTTTTACAATCTTTGTCATATCAAAAACCTCATATGACATCATTTTAATGCATTGAAACTCTTTATTGAAGATAAAATCTTTTAAAGTTTAATCAGAATGATAAGTTGTAATCCAACATTAAACAGTCAAAGTATTAATTTTATGCATATATATACATTGCACACACTATTAAAAATACTTAGCAGAAAACGCTCAATACCACAAATGCTTTTGAGAAATTAACAGGTTTCATCTTCTTAATTGGATTTGAAATTCAAGGCACCTCTCTTAAAATATTTTTTTACCTATCTCCAAACCATAAAAAGCCAAGCTCCATCAATTTGGGTCTCTCGCTTTTCTTATAAACTCTTATAGAACTACGGTCTACATGCTTAATAAGAGTACCCAAAGTGGTCAATAGAGTTTAGAATCAAGAATCGAATTAGGGCATTACATTCATATATAACATAATAATATATTGTTGTCTCGCTTTTGTGATATTTTCTACTGATAGAGTTTTGTTAAAAAGTCCTATCTTATGAAGTTGTTTTTGTTTTTTTCTGAAGTTGTATGCATAATTCAGAGGATGGTGAATTTCAAAAATTTCTTGTATCTTCCGTCTTTGAATGTAAGCCTTACATTAGTAATTTTCGCAGATGATTTAGGACTCATATCTTTATCTGTGACTGTTCAGAAGATTCGATCCCGGCTTTATTCAGTTTTTATTTTCCTCATTTAAGAATAAATTTTTTAATAGTTCTTAAACTGATGCCACAATGGGTATTTACCAATTTGATTAAAAGACGTTTTATATTTAAATCTCGCAAAATGTTTCATTATCTTATATACTTATGTTTCCTGGCATCCAGATTAGAATTAATTTATTCGTAGTAGTCAGTTCATTTACAAATTTCTTATATTCCAAAACAATTTTAGCATTAATTAAGAATGAATTAATAACCAATAAGGTTATTTGGCTATCATCAAAAATAAGAAAACGCTTTCCTTGACAGCCATTTTTTGAATTCACCAGGAGACAGCTTGTTGCAGTAAACACTTCAAACAGAAATGCAGTGGCAGACCTACCAAGTTTTTTGAGGCTTAAAAGTGCCTTCATTTGCCATCTATTCCTAGTCCTAAGAGATTATTTTTCTTTGATCCATTTGTGAACCAGATAAGATTACCAATATTGTAGTTAAAAGTGTTGTTCTTTCTTTCTTAGTACTCTTTAGTATGGAAAATAATCTGAAATGGTATGTAAAACTAGTAAAGCATTTTCTCGATATCAAAAGCATCATTAGAACAGGTTCGTGAATATTTTTAGTAATATTAACATGACCATTAACAGTGGATTTGTCATACCATTGCTTTTACAACAACATTCTGTATGTAGTCATTCTGACATTACTGCAAGTGAAGATATCCAGAGGGGTCAGAACTTAAATAGTATTTAATGCTGTGGTAGGCTCAAAGTTCATAGCACTTGTGATGAACAAATAGGTTGGTGTTTGTAAGCTCCCGGCACCTTCCCTCACAGCTCTCTTCTCATATTTTCAAATCAGATCAATGAGGAAAAATTATGATGCTCTGACAACTGTAACCGAAACAATATTTTTGGCTGTAAGCCCCAGTTTTTACCAAGAATACGTCTGGACGTATTGATGCGCTTTTTGTTTTTATTAATCTTTTAATCAACATGTTTATGATACAAAAATGATCTGTGGATATACTCGGTTAATAAGCAAATTGTAGGTTATGAAAGAGACAAACATTTCTTATGTCTTTTAATAAATTTCTCCATAAGCAAGAAAGAAGGTAAATTGATGCGTCTGAAAGGCTTGGCCTTGTCCTAGATATCTTTGGCACTTTTTTAGCAATGAAAACAATACTAATGTTTGTCAAATCATATTAATACTCGTTAACTCAGTATTAGCCGTATATAATATATTTAGAACTATAATGATAAAAGTCTCAGTCCTTTGAATCGTAATGAGGAGTATCTATCAACTGCAAGGATTTTCAATGCCTTAAAAGTGCCAAGAAAATTGCTGTTAAAGATATTTGTAGCATATGTTCAGTGATTTCTATTAATCCTTCTCAAGCAGCTAATGAAATATTGTCCTTCATTGATAAATAAATCTCTAAAACCTGGAAAGGTGGCTTTAGTCATAATTTCCATAACCCGGATTATAATGCTAGTACAATTATTGTATCCATTCTTTAAAACATCGACGAGGAATTGTTCATTCCTTCTAAGAAGTCTTCAAAGTCTAGTTCCTTCAGAGATAGAAACTATCTGTTCTCGAAATTTCTTCCAGTAGTCTTTTTTCATTTCCAGATGTTTTTAATATGTTTGATAAATATTTATTACAAATGGTAATTATAATTGGTTCTTCAAATTTTATATAGAGCTTAAATTTTCCTTTTATGAATTTTATTGTCATAACTGGTAAAATATATCTATGTTGATGGAAAACTCTTTGGATTTTATTTATGTGTTTAGAGTTGATGTACCGATTTATTCAAAGGCTGACATTGCAACAATTTGTAAAATTTATCAACTAATTGCAAAGTTTATTAAAAATTTAACAATACGATTCTTGATTTTGTAAAATAGTAAATTTTGTATAGGAATGTTGTCTAAATACTCATTTGCTTATGAACATTACATAAATGTTTTAATGAATATAAATGATAAAATTTGATTAAAAAATAGTTACTTATATTTAAATATCAATTTTAAAAAAAGAATATTATTTTATAAAGCATTTTTTCATTCTGAAGCTATTTTACGCAGTAACAATTAATATTTTGTTTAATATATATACTTAAAATCAGTCTCACTAAAGATATAGATTTTATTACAAGATGAGTTTGATAATTTAAACTACAATAATACCAGAATAGTATAGCATCAA
Source organism: Latrodectus elegans (assembly GCA_030067965.1). NCBI lineage: Eukaryota > Metazoa > Arthropoda > Arachnida > Araneae > Theridiidae > Latrodectus > Latrodectus elegans. The sequence goes on along the minus strand of CM057811.1, from coordinate 72,662,126 downwards.
AAATGTTCTAAACATTTACTATTTTTGGAATAATATTTTCAATTTGTGTTTATATACTTTCTTCTGCCAATCCCAGAGAGCTAAAAATCTCTCTGCCAGTTTTTTTTTCAAAAGTATATGTACATATTTGAAATATTAAAATAATTTTAAAGTATACATTTTTTGCTTTACTAGAAGTTAAACATCAGTAAAAAATCAATGAACAAAGTAACTGTGTAAACAATAAAATAGAAAACTTATTTTTGGCAAAACATACATATACAGACTGCAAATATTTAATTGGTGTTATTTGAGTTTTTCAGAATGGAGTAATTTTTCTTTTGGATTTCTTTTTTTTTTTAAAAAAAAGTTCTAATTGTAAAATATCTACTCTTTCAACCTATCTGAAGTGTTAGTATAGTGAAAATATGTTTCCAATTTTTTCACAATAATGTTTATAACTTATTTTCATTTTATTTTAAGATTTAATTTTTACACAATTTTTAGGTATTAATATATTGCTTCTTTACTCACATTTCTCTAATTATTTTGCAAATTTTTTATTGTTATTTTAATAATTTGTAATAACTAAAAAGTAATGTCTACAAAAATAATATACACAATACGGGTGGAATACTTTGAATAGAATACTTGATATAGAAATATTACTCACAAAGGAAAAATATGTGTGTATGAAATGTATCTGTAAAAAAAATGGGGGAACAAATTCGAATTGTAAAAAATTATTTAGAATTTAAATAATAAATCAAATCAAATAAGTTCATAGAAAAGTATAGTAGAACTGTTTAGTAACATATGCGGTTAAGATGATCATGAAATTAATTATTTTTCTATTACATCTAATATTAAAATTATTTTGATTTATTTGTAGGAAGAATTGATATCTTAAAATGTGGATCAATGTTAAATCTGGACAAATGAATAATTTGTCCGATTCTTATAAACAAAGGATTATCTGCAAATAATATGGTTATATACTAGCAATAACAATAATTTAAATCAAGCGTAAGTGTAAAAATGGACTTTATTAATAAGTCATTGGAGTGATTTTAGATTAAAAAATATCTGTTGTACTCAGTAATGAACATGTAAACTGAATATATTTAATTTTTAATAAGCCTGTTTTGGTAAATAGAGAAGAAATCTGTTGTTTTAAACACAGATTTTTGCTTCAAAATCATCACGGTAATACAAAGATTACTGCAATAATTATGACAAGTATTTAGTCAACTAAAGAAAATATTTTATTCTTTTTACTGGGTTTGTCAGCAAACAGATTGTTAAAAAGCATCACTTTGGAAAGCCCCAAACCATGCACTATATGACATTTACATAATTTGTTATATCAAGTCTGCCATAATTTAAAAAAAAATGTGTACTAGAACCATACTATACAGTATTGTTATTAAGCTCAGACAAATGATTTTCTTAAAAAATGAAAAGTTATTTAAAATATATTAATTGATTTTGCACAGGTTTTTACATATAACTACGTGTATCCTTTTTCATCTATTTTTAACCACTTGAATTTAGAAATCGTTTTAAAAGAAACAAATATTTTCACTACATGCATTTTTTCTTTTCATTGATATAAACCTTTTTTCGATTCGTTTGATATAACTCTTCATATTTCTATTTTTAATTTGATAATAATGATTTAAAATGCAAATGAATGAATTACAGCTTATAACATATCTAACATTTTAAAACAATTCCAGTTTAATTATCGTTTTCGTACATTTTAAAACTAGCAGCATGGTAAAATTTTAATCACATCTTTCTAAGATTTATTCAAAGCAATTCAATAAAATAGCGGATGCATTCATTTATTTATTTAGATTATTTTAAGGTTTATGCTATTAAAGAAAGACTACTTAACGTAGTTTCTTTTACTTTATATTTAATTAGTATGTATTACGTAATTGCATATGCTAAGTAGATGCCAATTCAAATGATAAACATTTTAGATGTTTCATTTGATAATCTGTCACATTTTATTTCCAGAAGAGTTCCAGGAGATGTTCCAGAGTACTATTGGTGTGTCGGTGGAATATACTAGATTAAATGTAGTCTAGATTTTTCATTACAGTAAAGTTTCAGGGAGGATTTATCCTCAGGTACCCTGCTAGCCATTGATTTTCTAACTCTCAACAATCTATTGGAGTTGATATGACAAATATTAGATCTTTAAACAGGGTATGCCAACAACAGCAACAGGTTTTAATTAATTTCATCTACTGAGCAATTTAAAATTAAGCTAATTTATTCTTAGTAATTTTCCCAAATAATCTATAGAAACTCTCTATTATTAAAACCTGGATTCATCTGAAAAGATGTCGTCTCGCCATTCGTGCGCCCAGGTTCGTCGTTGATCACACCATTGAAGGCGCTCTTGTCTATGACGCAGCATCAAGGGAAGCCGCAGCCATGGTCTCCGAGCTGAGAGTTCATGCTGCTGCAAACGTCGTCGAACTGTTCGTGCAGACACTTGTTGTCTTCCAAACGACCCCGATTCTTGACTCACGGCTCGTGACGTGGTTGTATGATCCATTACGGCCATGCCGATAATATGCCTGTCTTCTCGGCTGCTATTGATAGGTGGCCGTTGAGATCCCGCATGGCGTTCCGTATTACCGTCCTGAACCCATCAATTCCATATTCTGCTAACAGTCATTGGATCTCGACCGACGCGAGCAGCAATACTGGGATAAGATAAACCGCAATCCCTGTACGCTACAATTCCATCTTTATCAAAGTCAGAAACGTGCTGGTACGCATTTCTCCTTCTTACACGAGGCATCACAACAACTTTTCACCAGGCAACAACGTTCAAATTCAATTTGTGTATGAGGAACCGGCTGAACAATTTCCTCATTTAAACACAATGTAGGTGTCGCTACTGGCGCCTGCTTTGGCTGAATGTGCTGAAAAGCTAATCATTTGCATATCACAGCACCTTCTTCCTTTAGTATAAATTTCACGTTTGTAGCATGTCGCCTTCTTGGTGTAGCAATTTTAATGTCCAGTAGTGTATTTAGTTACTTATCTGTAAATATGTGTGACATGCATTTTATTTTTCAAAATTACTAAATTCTATGAAAGAAAAGTAATTTTTATTTCCTAAACTCCTTAATAAAATTATTAAATTCTTATAATGTCTTGTAGGTTTCCAGTATTCTTATTCAAATATTGTTTCCATAACAACAATTCAATTTTATGTATAGATATAAATTTTAAATTTATTGGAAAATATAAATAACATTAAAAAAACTTAACATATAAAATAGGATTAAAAAAAAATTAATTATTATTATAATTAATTATTATAAAACTGTACTGTATAAACTATTTTTATATGGTAATAAATTTAAAATATGCGTTAGCTTCTTTAAAGGAAAATACACGAAGAATACACACGAAAATATACGAACTTATAGGAAAATAGTGTAATAATGCATAAATATTATTTTATGTGAAAAAGATATTTAATTCCAAAATATAACATGCCAAAATGATGAATTCGTTGTCCATTATGTTAAAATATTTCAAAACTTAAAAAGAATCTTCTCACATCTGTTCTTCCAATCCTTAAATATACAGGAGAATTCCTTAAATCATACAATCCTAAAACCACAACAAACAACATTTTTACACGCTGGAAACACCAGCATTTACACGATGAGGGAGAAAACGAAACCTGCGACCAAGTTTTTAATCACGGGGTGGGGTCAAGAGGCCAGCAGCGAAGAGAGAAACAGTGTATTGCGGTCAGTGAATCGGAACGAGTGGTAACAGACGACGTTGGCATATCAGGACAACAAGAAAATCAATGACCTAGCGCAAGGTTGGCGATTTATTCCTTTTGCAGCAGCTGTAGTTCCATGCTTCTTAACTTATTCCGGACCACTCGCTCACTTATACATTATTCCTCCAGCGTGTTCTTTTCTACTAAACGCTTTTGTTTTTTGTTTTTCATGCCTCACCGGACACTGAAAACATAATGTACGAATCTTCCTTTTTTAACCAATTTTTTTTCTCGTCTGCTCAGAATAACCTTGAGGTATTAGCTGACCAAATCATATAACTATTACAACTAAAGAATAATCTTTTAAATTATTTTTTATTCGTGTAATAAATTTGTGTTGACTGAGTGCCATAAATATTTAAATATATGAAAATTTTAACATCACTTTAAAAGCAGAACTTAATTTTATTATAGATATAATATTCTTTTGTATGGATTAATTTAAAAATATTTTTAATTCAGTAGGAGTATTTATAACAACAGTCATCATGGCATAATTTTTTTCATTACATTTCTTGGGAATAAATAAGTATTATTAGGAATTAATTTAAAGCATTAAAAATTACAATTTTATACTTGGAAAAACTTATTTACTATAAGTTCTTTAAATTGTTTCTTTAAATAAATGTAAGAATTTAATAAGAATTACCGATTTATTTTTTAATGTTATGTAGGCAAAAATTGTGAAAACTACAACAATTGTGTTACAAAATTTGATTAAAATTTATGTAGAACCAATTTTCTGTTAATCATTTCAATTAAGCTAGTTTAATTTGCCATTTTAACTTATCGTAACACAAACATATTTTATAAAAAATTTATTTGTTCTAATTCATGTAAATTTTAATTATTATTATGATTTCTTACAAAATAAAAAGCCTGATGAATGAAATTGTAACTCTGTTTTGATTCAAATAGATTTATATCTATAAACGCAAAAATAATTTGTTAACCCGCATAAACTAAAAAGGACAGAAACGTGAACGAATACCAATGTAAAAGGGTTTCACTCTTTAGATCAGCATAAACTATTGTATATCCAGAGATAAATTTCTTTCCCTTTCTATATGTTTCTAGAAAAATTAGGAAACATTTTTCAATCACTTTTAATAAAGTGTTTTTGACAAACAAATTTAGTTCTCAGAAAAATTTCCACTTCTAGAAATTACAAAATGAATGATTATTGACCAAATATACTTTAAACCAAATTTCATCATAAGACTTAAGACTTTATTTCACCCCCATAATTTAAGTGGAGATAAGTTTAGGATTTAATCTGGTTTGTGAATTAGTTATCATTTCAATTTTCTACGATTATATAATTGAAGATGAGGTTTTAAGTTTTCATTTAGTAACTAATCATAAGGTACTTTTCAACACACAGCAGTAACAAATGAGCAAAAGTAATCATCAAATTGCAACATTTCATTAAAATGCATTTCAGTGTTAATCTCTAAATCAAGTAAGATAATTTTATCAAATATATTGAAAAGTGTAGGTGTATAGTTACATTTTTCTCAATCACATTTTACGTAGGGAGATTGTGATTGAGATTATCATGCTTTATATTAATAACAAAGGTTTTCCTCTATTCAAAGAAACAAAGGTTCATTTTGAGACCAGTGCATAGCATTAAAATATTTAATGAAAATTTTCTAACAAAAATTCATTGTGTTAAACAAAGCAAAGCGTGATTTATAATTTTGAAATTTATTCTATAAAAGTATTCACTTCAATTCATAATGGTATATGTATATAATTTTTAAAAGAATTCACATTAATGGAATAGTTGGAACTAGTTTTTTACTATAAATTCAAACATCTTTTACCATCATTACGACAATGTTTATACATTAAAAAAAACATTAAAGAAAAATTTCAAGCTTTTATATTTTAAATTTATTACTTTCTAATATTTATATTTATTCAGATCTGTAACGCAACTTATCTTTTAAGTTGAAACAGATTTCATTGCTCAGAATATTTCTTAAATTTCGAGACCATCTTTTTCTAGAAAGATTTACTCAGTAATAACATTAAATTATAAAATACAACTCCTTATATTATTTATAACTGAGTTTTAACATCAATTTTGTATTAAATGACTTTTTGAATAATAAATATTTATATAAATTATAGATATTTTCCATCTCATTAAAGCATAGCTATTAAGTATAATATCTAAATTTACTTTAAATGTTGGAATTTATATTGTTACTTTAATTTATCTGATCCATTGTAAAATACAGATAATGAATTAATGCACAAATTGTGTCTGTAAATATCGTAGTACTATTTAATGACAATTTTTTGCACAATTTCTTACAGTGTTTTACTGTTCATATTTAAAAAAATATCATTCGACGCAATTTTTTTTTTATATTTGCGTTTAAACAAATGATATGAAAATTTTGTCTTTAACAATACGAATAAAATTACTCTACATAAAAATATAAGTGTTTGATAAATAGAACATATCACAATAAAAATAAATGTGATTGCTTATACACATTTACTTTTTACCTCTCACAAACTATCATGAGGTGAGTAAAAAATATATGAAATCAAATTATAAATTGCACAGTTAAATTTTTATTACTTACAATAACTGAAATACTAAATACCTGTTTAATAAATTTTATAAAACCTCCTGTGCTCCTGTGTAAACAGCTATTATTATTTTTCAGTAAATCAATGTAAATCAAGATATGTGTGATTTATGCAGCATAAAATTCTCCATAAAGTAAGTAATAAATATCTCACAATACTTATTTTATAAAAAGTTATATATATATATATATATATATATATATATATATATATATATATATATATATATATATATATATATATATATATATATATATATATATATATATATATATATATATATTTATAGGATAAAGTCACTAATCTATAAATTATTGATTTGATTTCTGATAAACTTATCATTAAAACTGAAACATTAATTAAATTGTTAACATAAGAAAATATAATAAATTTGAGGAACGAAGAACTATTAATTTATATTAAATAAGAAAAATATTTGAATTTAATAAGGGTACTTTTATTTTAATACGTCATATAATGAATTTTAATTTTCTCTAGCGTTAAAATTTACTGAATAATTATATTTACTTTATTTTTAAAAATGTATGGACGCTTCATTCGCTCTCCTGAGCACTGGAAGAGAATCTCTCCTCCTTAAGCTAATTCACGAAAAAAGTTTCATGTTTGCCAACAATCCTGAGTGCATAGCAGTCAACCGCAGAAGAGATTCCGCCGAAGTTGCTTTTCTGCTCCCATTCAAATGGTGCTTCAGTTTGCCTCGCTGTTGTAGTTCCAGGAACAAAACCCAGTACCTTCGAGTGTGATCTGTTATTCACTTTCTCAAACAGCAATTAATTAAAGGTAAAATACGGCAGGAAAATAAGATTAGTTCCTAGTGTAAAGTTATATAACCCCTCAGACCCCGTCGCCAGTGTCTACTCCACCATTCCACCTTTGATTAATTGGAGTACGAGGATGTTGTAAATATATAATTAATTAAGTAAATTCAGACGTTCGACGAACGGGGCTCTTCCGAAACGGATTCTGCACAATTTTTCTTCCTTCCCTCCCCCTTTTCCATGCTGATTAATACCATTCCCAAATACTGCCAACTGTAAGTAAATTAGAGCGTCAGTTTTGTATCCCGTAAGAAGAAGATTGCTGGTTTAATTAAATGGTTAAGAGAGAAAATTTGATGAAACATTTGAGAAATTTTTTTGTCGTTGTTGATAATTTCAAGTACTTTGACACAATGGAGTAATTTTGAAGAGAGTTAGAATATAGATATGATCACATATGCTTATTTGGTTTAATTGCGCTCATCCACCGAAAAATCTCTCACCAAATAAAGAAATACTTAGAGTATGCATTCTGCATGTCAAAGAATATGCTTGTGAAAATAGAGAAATCTATCTTACTTTATACAAAGTTTCTATTTTAGAAATGAATACTAAGTACAGGTCTCAAAGATATATTAATTGAATTGATTATATAAATCAACCATTAATAACTATCTTAAACTTTCAATAATTATAAATTTTAAGATTAGTAGTTATGACTTTAATTACAGACTTACTAGTTTTATCTTAAAACAATTAACTTCGGTTAGTAATGAGAGATAAACAAACTTTATGCCTCATATAAAATCATATTTAAGTAGTTTATAATCTGATATCGACTCTTGTCTTTAACAAACTATATTTATTTACTTTATTTGAATATCATTCTTATTTCTGTAAAAACGTTATTTCTTTCACCTAATATGGTCAAATATACATATCTGAGATTTCTTCTGTAATTATTATTTATACATTTGAAAGTTACGTTAGTAAAACAATTTTCCTTTTTCTTTCAAAATCCATTGCTAGATAAAATGGTTTTTTTTTTTTTTTTTTTTTTTTTTTTTTTTTTAGTATGAACTTATTAAATACATTTTTTTGTAATTTTAGTGAAACATATATTTTAGAAAATATTCTAAAAGTACTTGTATTAATAGTTTTCATAACTAAATTTTCAGTTAATTTTGTGAACAAGCCAAATAACAATTTCTTCATAGAAAATTTACATTTCTTTAGAATACATATATTTTTTTAAAAAAATAAGTGTGATTAATTACTTTTTAAATAAGCCTCAATTTATTTAAAGGATCGTGGAGACAGCAGAGTTTTTATTTAAGTCAGATTCAGAAAATTGAGATACATTGTTTTCTCTAATTAAAGATGAAATGCAAAAATAGCCATAAAAACATCTTTGCTACTTTGAAATTTCAGAAATAACTTCGACTTACAAATACAAAAAATATTGGCAAATCCTGAACAGAACTAAGTCTTCCGAGCAGTATTATCTTCTTCTATTTATTTATTTTATCTGTTCGATTTCGCGTGTCCGGATCTCAGCCAGTTCTTGTAAAACATTCTCTGCATTTAACTAACTCGGCCAATACTTCAGACTTTGTTGTAGAAGTTTCTGCTTTAGTTTTACAATTTCTTATACAGTCGCCATTCTGCATAAGCTTCAGTGACAAAAACAGATAGATATGAATATAAATGAACTCAACAGGATACACATTTTTAAATATCGATATTTCCTGCCGTTTCGAATTTCTCCCATTCATCGATTTCCAACATTTCAGCATTCTTTTTTTTTTTACAAAACTGTCAGGGTACAAATACTTTTCTTGTGAAACTTTATTATAATATTTTCTGCAATCAGTTATTGCTTTTGCTTAGAGTAGTACTGTTTCTTATAAAAAGAATTTGGCTACATATAGAATTTAAATATGGATGGATTTAATATGTATTTGCAATTTGAATCTAAAACTTTAGAAAGATAATGCATAGTTTAGCTCATACAATTTGAATTGCAAAATTAATATCATTGAACATATTATTAAGTATTGTTTTTCCATGCAAAAATTACTTGATGCTTGATTATTTCATTGATATTTATAGAATTACAAGTATACAATAGTAAAATTGAAATGAATTTTTCAATTTTAAAAATGATAAGTAATTTTCATAATAAATAACATATAAAACCAAGTACTAAATTTCTATTTTAAACATTATATGAAAATAATTATAATATATGTATTTATCCACTTCAATATCTAGTTACCGATTATTATATTATCTTAAGTAAAATACCTTGTGTGTAGTTTAAGCATACAGATTTTAAAATATAAGTTTTCTTTCAGGAGATTATATCTGATGTTTTTATTGGTAACCAATTTTTCACATAAAAAAGAAATATCGAATTCTACACGTAACTGGTAAAATGTTTCAGAAATAGGTTTATAAAAATGTGTATTATATAAATATAAACAAAACTTTTCAAAATTGTAGCATCAAATAATAGTTAGATTAAGAAATAACTGCAGCTTAAGCTTGTGATTACTTAAAGACGTTTAAAAAATTGAAGAAATTGATCCCTCAGTAATTAAATTAATAAAATTTAATGTTTTTATGTTAAAAATATTTCCTTTTTTCAGGTATGTCTGATTACTTAATACAACTTTACAATTGATATTAATAGGAGAGAAAAAATACAAGTTGAAAGTACATTTCTATGATTACTTTCTGAATAAATTATCTCACAAAATTTAAATAACTTTTCATTTTTATGATCTGAATATCTAGCTTTATCATCTCTTTTTCAATGGTGCATACAACATACTTTTAATCTCCAATTTAATTACAGTATATCAAAAATGAGAAACATGATTATAAAGTACCTTTTGAAGTGATTTTTTGGAAATCCTCTTATTTATGAATTTAAAGAAACACAAGGTGATTATGTGTATATATATGAACTATACCAACATTTGGGATTTCAACCATACCATTCTCAAAAACTGAATGAAATTTTGGCATAAGGTATTTTAAGGTAAGTATACTGAAGAATAATTGGGGAAACAACAGTATTACTCAAGCAGTTACGGTTACAGTGAGGAAATTTCGAAAATTTCAAAAGGCAACATAAGACAACCAGATTTTTCGGTTTTGGAATGCAATCTCTATACTGAAGAACGTTATATAGAGTTGCAATGGCACCTGCACCATGAAATTCTTCTGAGATAGGCAAGGAAAAAGTAAAAAGGACTTTGCCATGCACCAGAGAATTAATGTTAATTTCATTTAAGTCAAACATCACACAGCTTCTTCGGCTAAGATTCAAGCTTTCACAACATGAGAAGTAGAAACCAAGAAGCGCAAATTTCCTGTTCTACGTAAGGCACAGACACGACTGACGTCGTCACGGTATATGAAAGAAAATGCACTGAGAAATGCGAAACGCGTATTTTGCTTCCTGCCATTCCGTATTCTTCCGAACCATTATATTGATTTCTGCCACTTTCAGGGAAAGAACATGGAGAGATCATAAATGTTAATTGTCTGAATGGACAAAATACCTCAAGAAACATTGCGTGTTTACCGCCGAAACCACGGATTATGGCAAGGCACGTGCACTGACAAAGCAGTACGAACTTGATTCAAAAGCTGTATGTAAAATAATTCAAAATTCAAAAGCTTGTTAATCCTGGATGGACCTGATTCATAAGTTAGACGAAAATGGTTGCACATGCGATCAACCTGGGTTTTTAAGACCTTCAGTTAATATGGAAGCTAATGCAGAAGTTCATCAGGTGATAAGCTTAGTTCATTCCTCAAGTGCAATCAGTGTTTCTTGTACTCGGAACCTGCCAATTTAACTGTTCGAAAGATTCTGCTCTCTGTTCTTAACGTGTTTCCGAATCAATTTATGGTACCCAGGTTTTGGAAATAGAAAACTCAATTATGGCTGGATTTTGTCATTTATTTTTGGGAGGGGGAATTTAGAATGAATCAATCCTTGATCTAGTACGATAAAGATAGTAGCTGGCCTTCATGCATTCTATGTGAATATTAAAAGCATTTCTCGTTAACTTGTAACTTGTATTAGAAAGATTGTGTGCACTGGGCAAAGAATAATCCCCGTAATATCCTTGCTCATCCATAACACGAGAAAAAAATGACACTGTAGCGTGGTTTAACAAGTACGTTCATCCTCGGCCCTTACTTTCTTGAGGAGTTTATTGCCGGTGATCTGCAGATGTATACGGTAGCTAAATGGACACGCGAACTAGTTACGTGATTCCGGCATTGCAACAGCAAAATGCTCTATCTAAAGCTGTATGGATGTAATATGGTTCTCCTCCACACGTTGGTCCCAAGTCCAGCTTGTCTTTGGCGACAGAGTTATCTCCCGTCATTTCCCGTTTCTGTGGTGACAAGAGTTTCCTGATCCGACAAAAATGGATTTCTACCTGTGGGGATGTCTGAAATCCGAAGTATATCAGTGCCATCCATAAACTGCATCTAATTTGAAAGATGCCAAAAGGACTGTGATTCAAGAGATTCCTATTGTCATGGTACGTGCTGCAGTGCTATCCACCAGCTGCCGCATGCCAATCTCATCGTGGAGTGAAATAGGTCACAAGGAGAATTTGTGAAACACAAAAAAAATGCCTTATTTTATGTTACTTCTCTGTCCTTATTATTGGTTGTCCTCACTTTTAGCCCATCTATTGCCGATGATTTTCAGGAATTGCTGTTCGAACGCTATTTAAAATTTTTCATAATCGAGATCACATTCCAATACAAAACACTTGGTGTTGCCATTTGATACTTTTGATTTTTTTTCTCATTGTAACCATAACTGTTAGAGTGACACTTATTTTAAACATCATTCTTGAGCGCATACCTCAAAATATCTTTCAACAAAATTTCATTTATTTTCTGTGAATGATATGACAATTAGGGGCCCATATGTCGGGATAATATTCTCACAATCATCTTATATATATATGAATGAAATATGCTTAGTAATATTTCGTATTGTGTTTGATTTTTATTATTTAAGGAAGAAACTTTTCTTAAATAACAAAGAAACATAAAAATAAAGTCCGTAAAGTATATTTTTAAGTAACTAATTTTATAATCATAACTGAAATGTTTATTTTATTTTAAATGTCTTTCATGTGTAAAATAGATTACATTGAATCTGGCAACTATATTTATTTTGAAGTAAGATAAAAGCTATATTGATAATCTATCTAAAAAATTAGAATAATATTATTCCTTAAAATTAAATATTAATTCCAATATAATTAAAATAAAATCATGTTTAACTAACAAATTTCTGTAAAACAAAACTAAACAAACTAAAACTAAGATTTTCTTTGCATATGAATCTTATAATTGCATTTAAATATTAAAAGTAGTTTATTTCAGTGGTATGAATTCTTTAACTCATAAAATAAGTTATTTAACCATTTCCTTGTTCATCAAAAGTTATTCAGATTCAATAAAAACGCTTCCATTATTGCTGAACAAACAAAGATGAGTCTGAAATTTCTCTTTTTGATTTTCATATCAAATGTATGAAACAATTCAAATTTTCTTTTAACATCTTTTTGCATATATGCCAATTTATTGAATAGTGATATGTGTTAAAAATGTGAAGTTATTTAAATACTACTCATTTATAATCTTACAAATTATAATATCCTTTTGGAATGTGTTCAAATAAATATTCAATTTATTTTAAGAAATCAATCTGATTTAATTCATTATTACTCATTTATAATCTTACAAATTATAATATCCTTTTTGAATGTGTTCAATTAAATATTCAATTTATTTTAAGAAATCAATCTGATTTAATTAAGATTAGTTGTGTTAATACACGAATATATTTATAGCATTTTCGGAACTAAATGCATTTCCCTTATTATATCATAATTTAATCCTGGGAGGTTCAAAGATTTTATTTTATTGATTATTCTTTTATAATTTCCCCCATGAAATAAATTTAAATACATAGGTAATATAAATTAAAACTATCCTTAAGTTATCAAAGTAATCTTGATTCTTTTATAGATTAGTTTTTATTTTCTGAACAGCAAAAGAATTCGTATGTGTATCAATATTAACAAGAAATAATAATTTTATTCTTATTTTTATAATTACATCCATTTTTCATATTTTAGTATTTATTTAAAGTAAAATTAATTTTGAGCACGAAGCGCAAAATAGAATCCCTCAGACAAAAGCTTATGAATTACACAAATGATGAATATTTTCATTGAAGTATTAATTACTATAAGCTTTTGAAAACTAATAATATGAATTCATCTGTTAATAGCATGCTGCTTTGAAATTAAATTAACTAATTATTGAAAACTAAATATTGCGCAATTTTAATAGTTAGCTTATATTAAATATTTATCAAATCTATGTTGTTTATTTTAGGTCAAGTTTGAAGAAACATGGCATTTAATTGAACTGTTATAGTTATAGAAATAAATGTTCAATAATGAAAGTTTTGTCTTTATTTGCATATTTTTAAATTAAAAGCTTAGTTATCAAATTCTCTTTTATTAATATGCATTGCATTTTAATATTTTCTGAAAACTTGGTAAAATGTTTTGAAACCGAAACAATATGAATTAAAGTATTGATAATATAAAGTATTGCCCAAAGTAAATTGTCTTTATATTTTTTGTAAGGTTGGTAAGAATTTGCTAAGGTAATCTGTTATCAGTTATTTTGGTTGGTTACTAAGAAAAATCTATTCACACACAAACATATTAAAAACATATGTTCAATGTAATCTGTTAAAGAGTGCAAAACATCTCAATACATTAAAAGATGGCAAAATTACACAGTACTTTAATCAATCTCGTAAAATTAGTTTCATAAATTTGTTTTAAAAAGGAAAGAGAAACAGTTTTCATAAGGTCAAATAACATTTTAAAGATATTTAAGTGTCATTAAATCATCTGTAGTTAAAATTAGTTTTGTAGTTTGCCAAATTATTCGTATTACAGAAAGTTTTAAGAATGAACTCAAACAAAATATTAAGTATTTTGAAGATTTCAGTTACTAAATTTTGAAGTAAAATACTTAAATAAAAATTAATTTCCTATCTGAGTGAAATTAATAAAAGTAGTAACATCATTACCTCTTAGAGCAAAAGTAACCTCAAAAAAAAAGCATGTAATCAACAGAAACAATGGACTTTTTTGTCCCATTAAAAATTTTTAATAATTGTATGTGTGTATTTAGTTAATTGTTTTTTTATGGAGTCATAAAGAAAAAAATATTAAGAATATTTCATTTTATCACATATCACGCATGCAATTTGAGAAATATAAAACTTATGGTTTTTTTATTTAATTATTTTTTCCAAATTAATTAAAATAAGTGTTTTAGATAACGTTATACTTTCAATTATTCTTCACGTAAAAAGTAGTTTTTTTTTTTTTATGATTCCATAATAATCTCCATGACTAAATAAACTTAATAATGGTAGGTATTAAAATTGGTTTTTGAAATTGTTAGAAATATATTCTTGAAAACACTTATGAAGATGAGATAATGAGATTAAAATGTCAAAATAAATAATACGTTATACAAAATAAAAAGATTAGCGACTAAATATGCATTTTCTTAAATTAAAAATACTTATAAATGTGTCCTCTTGTTGTAATTGAAACGTCACATATCTTACATATTTCTCTTATAATTACAAAATAACAAAAATTATCGTTACATTTCTTTCGATATATTCATAAAAAATGATAAAAAATTGCAATATATATACATACATACATATATATATATATATATATATATATATATATATATATATATATATATATATATATATATATATATATATATATATATATATATATATATATATATATATATAAACATTCATGTCACTAAATTTTTTATTAATTAAAAACTTAATATGATACAACATAAATGACATTAGAGTAATATTGCTTAAAAGTTAATACTGCTTAAGAATAATTTAAAATCCTAACTTATCAGTTATTAAGCTAGCATCAATTTTAATTTTGTAAACATTTCCCGTTGTACGATTTAATATTTTGTGAAAAAAATCTAGTAATGCGTTCTCTAAATATTTTTAATGCGATCAAAGCACTTAGAGAAAATTATTTTCATTTCTGCTCATTATAAGTGCAGTTTTTATTCAAATAGTTCAAAATAAAAATGATTTTGTAGAATTAAAATTTTCTGGAAAATTTTAATCAAATCCTGTCTTACTCCCAAAAGCTGAAAAATATTTTCAATGAACATATTTTAAAGCATAAATATATTAAAACATTAATACATCCTGAAATTAACAAATGAAATTTAATTAATTTCCTTGACTTAAATTTTCATGATTACAATTTTTACCATATATCTTTATTTATAAATGTATAAAAAATCAATAAATATGATTTGATGAAAATCTTCAATACTCTTTATATTACAACAGAATTATTAATTTTAAAAATATGCAGGATAACATAATTTTTGTTAAAATTTTACATGAATGATTTTTATGTGTGTGCAAGCGTTGGAATTCTGCAAAAATAAAATTTTAAATGTATGAAAACCAAAGAGGAATATTATATTGTTATACTAGAATTGGTAGAGAAAAATGGTCAACATCAAAATTTGAATAGTTCTGCGATACAGTATATTTATATTTTCTTTCATAAACTTCTTCTCAAGCAAACTCTGATAATTTTTTCGATAGATTTTAAATCCTCGTCATGAGTTCTACTTCATATTTTATTCTGAATTACATATAATTCTTTTATTTTATTGTAGATTATTTTAGAGCTATTTAATTGTTATTTTGTAAATTAACTGATCTTATTGTAAAGGAAATTATTTTTTATGTGTACACCAATATAGCATTTAATTATAATATGTGTGTGTGTGTGTGTGTGTGTGTGTGTGTACAATATTTGTATAAATTTTTAGTAATACAATATAACACAGAAGAGAGTTGATGAAAATTATAAAATTAAAAGATATTAAAATTAAATATGAAAATATATAATAAATAATATTCTTATTGTAAATCAAAAATAGCGGAAGATTAATTTAATATTTCAGTCTTTATGAATAAGGTAGATAACCTTATTCAATAAGTACCGTATACACAATCATTTTCCATGATTAAAATAAAAGTATAAAATATTTAGTTATGATCCTCTGAATTTTTAAGATACTATATTTACAAAATCTTATTCTGAAATGTCTGTCTCTATTTGGTTAACAATGGGCTGTTTCTGTTTGGGATACTTATTATGATGCTTGAGCGTTGCTCAGGATTGGTTTGAAATCAAAATATCTTTCAAATTCCATGCAGTTCAGAGTTTCCTTCAGTTTTAATTGACTTTCTTTTTATAAATATATTCATGGATATTAATTACAAATCAAATTATTTAATTTATAAAATTTAATTTTTTGAAAATTATATTTACTATTGTAGATTGTAATCAGGCAGAGTGATTAATTTGTAGAGCAAAAAACATTTTTTAGATTTCTCTTTGATTTTCATCCTAATTTTCATTTCATCCTTGATTAAATGAAGATTTATGATAGTCTCAGAATGCGTTGGTTGCTATTAAAATTCGTCATATTTTATGAATAAGAATTTCACTACTAGAAAATTTTTGTAAGTTCTTCCGTTTCCACGAACAAATCTAACAGAATTCAAATCATAATCTTACAATTCTCTTAATACAAATGTTCTCAAACATAAGCTTGAAATAAATAACAAAAATATTGAAAATGAATAAAAATGTAAAAAATGAACAAAAATATAAAAAATGAATTCCATATCTAAATAAATATTAATAACATTCTTTGATTTTTCTAATTGTCATCTAAACGTGTATACTTTTTTTTATGAAAATATGTAATTTGTTTTAAATGTGTATGTGGAATTTTGAGTATTTTCTTCTGATAATCTGATATCTTCTATAATCTGAATTATTTTTCCCCCAAAAAATCATTAGCTATATAATAAAATTTTGTGACTGTCATAAATATCTTCACGTTATGAAATTATTAAGTTATGAAAAATACTACAGAAATTAATCAATGACGAAAAAGAACGTTTTGGAGTTAAATTTATAAAATACTTTTTTAGAAAACAAAAATTATTCAGATACTTTATTTAACTAATAAAACTGTTTTATTGCTTAATTATTGTTGTTTAAGCCTTTTACAAGACAAAAATAAAGTATAAATTTATCCAGAACTTATATTCACCTACAAAACTATTTGCCAGAAATACCCTATTGAAGCCATTTTGAATTTACAAATCTAAACCATCAAATTATTGATCAGATCAGATTGCATCATTGCATGATTAGTGGTTCCTTGCAGAAGATTTATATGCTCCACTCTTATTTTATCTCACTGAAGTATGGCATGATATATAAAAAGAAAATTTATAAAAAATTTTGGAGAAAACTGGTGAGAGATAATATTTTTTATGTATGTGTGCATTATTCCGCGTGCCTTTCTAAACGATTTCTATGTGTAATAATGTTGTAAATTACTTAAATAAAAAATCAGTAAGTACAGCCCTTCTTTATTTATTATTAACATTTATGACATACATAATGAAGTATAAAACACTTCAGCAAATAAATATATTTAAACATAATTTTTGTAGATAAGATTACATGCCAGTTCTTTAATATATAAATATTTCCTTAATAGTTTTCAATACATCCTCGAAAAAACATTTAAATATAATCACAAATATTTAAGTTACACAGTTATGGGGAATATTTTCAAAACATGTAATATATATGTACATAATACATTAAATAAAAGAATTTCATAATTCAATTCTGTTTTTTTTATTTAACATTGATTAATTTTTCCTATATAAATTTTATAATACCTTTAAAAACAATTTTAAAAAATAAATTAGTATAATTTGTTTTTAAGGGATAATTGGGTATTTTTAATTGACATTTACAAAAGAAACATAAAATTGGTCACTTGTGAATATGATACATTTTACATTGTACTGATGATACTTCGACAACTATGTGGTATGAGTTTTCTTTGCAATGAAAAGTAAGTAATAAAAATTTATTATAAATACTTTTAAAGAAAGTTTTTTGGTTATTTTCAGTAACAAAAATATATCACACTAATAGAAAAAAAAATTTTAATCTGAAATAACTAACCATAATAAGAAACATTATTTAATTAAATCACATAAAAATTTATAACTCCATAGTATCCTTTTTAATTCAGAGTTTGCATGGATAAATTTAAATAATTACAATAAATGAAATTATGAATAAATTAAGCAAATTCACGTGAAATCGATCCTTTATATCTTCTATAAAACATCTGTGCACTTAGATGAATGCATCCTCTTTCCAATTCAAAACAAGTGCAAAATATGTTAACAGCTAATACTTGAGTCTTTGATCATTAACAAAGCTTGACTTTTGGCAAGGAAGTAGTTGCAGTCCATAAGAATATTCAGGAACAATGGTGATTACACTGTTGGTAATGGGATGGGATAAATTCTGTTACATATAGCGCACAGATTGTCGTATCACAGATTACAAAAATTATAATGTATCACATTGTTGTCATATAACAAATGCGCATATTTGGTCTGTCCAGATACGTGACACAATGTGTCTTAAAATGTTGAGCATCAAGTAGATCAATAGGAAATGTTGAGAGTTGATATGATACAATTTTGGCGCTGAATTTCTCACTACAAGAATAAAAGAAAAAAAATATATATAAATTACTTTCATGAAGTAATATTCTCTAAATAAAGAAACAAGATGAATCTATAAAAGGCAGCAACAATTTAACAATATTGATTGTAGAATATAACAACTGTACAGATAAAGTTCGTAAAACATTAAACATTTGTGATACATTTACAAACATTAAAAACATCTCAAATTCATAAATGATTTTTTATAATTATGCTATAAGTTAACTTTTGTCATATAATGCAGCTTGTACTCCCCTGGAAACTAATTTATAATATCTGGTTAATGTTTAGAGGGATATTGCTTAATTTTTCACATGGAAATATTGTGAAAGATTTGGAAAAGATGCCTATGAAAGACACCGATTTCAAGATAAATGCTCTAAAATATACGTTAAGTGTTTAATTATATTGAGATGGAGTGATTGCGTTTAACCCGGTACATATTTAACGCCATCCTCGTGTTCATCAAATTATGATTGGAAAAATTCCGCTGCATGAACAAGTGCAATGCAGGAAACAATATTTGCTTCATAGGGTGGACCTTGTGATCCTGTAAGACAAACTTTGTTTTCTGCAAGAATTTACTTCAAAAAAGTTATATGAAACGTAATATAAAAATTGAGAAAATACATTTTTAATGCTGTGCTTTCTTTTTTGTTTGGTTTATATTAAATAATTATACCTTTATTAAATGGAAATAGACGAAGCGCTGATTGTGATAAATATAAAAGAGATTATAATTATTCTTGTTTACAAATTCTAATATAACTTTTAAAAACTAACAGAATAATGGAGCTCCCAACTCAACGCTAAGTAACACATAATACATATCAAATGATTTACTTCCCTAATTTATCACCATTTTTTAGTAAACTGTGTTTTCACAATTTATGTAGAAAAAATACGTAAGTTTTGCTAACAATGTATTTGAAGAAAATGATACAGTACACAGAATTTGTATGATTCGCTTCAGATACACTATTAACAAACCTTATACAATATAGTTTTTAATAAAAATGTTTCACTTAAATATTTTGAGTTTTCTTGTAAGCTATGTTTTCTTATATATCCAGTTAATTTTCAAGTTATATATCCACTTAAATTTAAGTTTCTTATATATTCAATTACTTATATACGCAGTTAATTATATCTATTTTTTTAGAAATTAAATTTATATATGTATGAGTAATTTAATGCATTTTATAAAATTTCTACTAGAATACTTAAGTTGAATATGATTTTCAATAAAATTGCTAAAACTAAAATAAGAATGTAACAAATTTTTAAAAATTCAAATAAAAAAAAAATCGATAAAAAACAATAATTAACTATAAACCTATGAAAAGAAAACTTTGTGGGAAAAAAAAAACGATACAACGTCATAAAATAAGTAATAAAAATTCCAATATATAGTAAATTTCCTAACACTGATGATTTATGTACTGAGAATACGTGACTATATACTCACAAGAAATAAAAATCCAATTATAGTTATACCATTTGCTGTTAAGCAGGGAAACGAACTTTTCTTATATGATTCATATAAATTTGTTAGTATTGCCAACAGAGTTCAAACTATTTTCTCCTTTCAAACAAACTTTTAGTGAATACCACGTAACATGTCGCTCGTTTCCATTTACAAGCCTGGAGCTTTACTACATTTTCACGACACACCGATGGATGGGAATCTTGGGTAATAAAATCCCCGTTTAGGGGACTTACTCCTTCTTCCCCACCGTTAATGGCCCTAATCAGTGCTGGGCAATGAACACTTGGCTACTGCAAGAATTTACTAAAACCTGATTTAACCACTTTTACGTGGTACACTCGCGCAAGAAACAAGTAACTTCCTCTTTTATTTCATTCCCACGTTCTTCTCAATCAGAAAGCGGAAGAAAATAGTTCCTCCGTGCGCGCTGAAGCGTTGTTACTGTAATTCTTGAAGAAGAAACGCAAGCATACACCTTTTTATTTGTTTAGATCTATTCCCTGTATACCGTCAAATATATTACAAATATTTTGACTCTTATATCGGAATTCTAGCTTAGCATTGGTATTTCTGGTTTGATAAAGCTTGAATGCGGTTTTATGACATTGTAATTTTTACACAGAATTTATAGAACAATGTACATGGTTTTAAAATTAGTAAATAACCTTAAATAATAATTTTACAATACTAATTTTATGATTCAAGGGAATTTATTATTCTGAAGATATTATTCTGTGAATTCACACACAGTCTATCTTTCCCCATTTAAGTTAAAATATTTAATTATAAGTCAAAAATAAGACTATTTGATTTTGCAGAGATAAAATAAAAAGTAAGGATTTACACAACTAACACAGATAACTTTTAACATTAAGTATATATTCATAAACAATTTTAAGAACTGCAATGGAACATACTTTAATTAGTACAAGTAAATTTATTAAAAGAATTTCAGATTTTAAACACGAAAATTTGTAAAGATAAAAATAATTCACCTACATTCATCGAAATAATTATTATTTTAACATTAGCATATTACAATAGTATATTTTGTGAGGCTTCTTAATGGTAAATTTACAGACATTTTCTGAAAGAATAATGTGTGAACACTATATTCTCTTAACATATAAAACTTAACAACTGCTCTTTATTTAACATCTGCTTTTATCTTATAAAAATCAAAGGCAACTCTTAAGTATGCCAGTAGTCATGTCATAATCTAGAGTATGAAATTATAATAATTGTAATGTTATAGAGATGATAGCAAATGTCAGTATATAATTCAACCCGACATATTAAAGAGGCAGTCCCTGAAAACGTCTAATATAATAAATAATATAAAATTAAATTTATTTATCAAAAACAAAAGAGTTCAGATTTTCATCAAGATCAGGATTAGGACAAAAGTTAATAAAATATCCCATGACATAATTTTACTAAAAATGATTTTGTTTTTGTTACTTAAAATTTCACCAATTTAATTGCAAATATTGAATTGAAATGGATTTGTTACCACAACAACAAGATTCAATTCTCATTTGATAAGTGTTGTGTTACTGCCTTTGAATATTAAACAAATATTGCATTCAAAAGCAATTAAAACATTTTCTGATTTTAGTAACGACTGTAACTTACAAAGCAAACAATTCTAGTCTTCATTCAAATAAATCATCAAATATTTTACATAAATTTCAAATCTTTATCTTGTTACAGGTGGTCCTTTTCAGCCCAATTTGATTTTTCCTATGAAATGTATGTAATTTATAAGATAGAATGGTTCATATTTTTAGTCCTTTCTCTAATGCATGGCTATTAATTAAGAAATATCCCACCAAATTATTTTTTCTCATAAAATTCATTTTTAGTCGGTATTTTTCTTATGATATAGGTCTTACTGCTCTTATGAGCAACTTATTTTATATTATTTTGTTTTAATTACAACCGCATAACAATACAACATATTCGGTTTCCAAAACTGATAAGGGACTGGTATTGAGCGCATTGTAAACTGCCTACTAATTACTGCACCCTCAAAAAATTCAAGGATACTGAATTTTAAATTCATTATATTTTTAATTACAAGTGTGCAATAAAGATGTAACTTAAACTCCACCACTTTTTTCATCAATCAAATCAAAGAATTGAAATCAATCATGCAATAAATTTCAACCACGATCAAATAATGCGCTTTCTTTGGCACCCTTCGATTTAGAGACACTATTCAAGTGGTTGAATTGCTGATTGTGGCAAGTTTAGGATACCCATGACACAAGGTGGGTTCTAAACTGGTTAAAGAATTTCAGAAGATTAAATGAAATAGATTCTAGCAGTCGAGCTTCAGTAATCTAAAAACTGACTGAAATAAATTCTGCAAATATAAATATTATTCCTGCAAATAAGGTTATCCCAAGTAAGTTAAAATAGACATTCTGATTTAAATCAGCTTTTTAATCCTTAAATCATTTACATTTAAATCAGCTTCAATCTTTAAATCATTTTGATTTAAATCAGCTCCTGAATTATGAATCCATCTATATTGTACTATAATAATAAAAATTTCCATTAAAAAACACATTTCATTAATTCGATATTATAATAACATTTTTTTGGAATTTTTTACGCACACACATACACATATATTGTTATATAACGTTTCATTTGTCAATTTAATTGGGCAATAAATCATATTAGTTGATATTAAATTAAACTACTTAAATATTTTTAATATTTAATATAACATGAGGAGAAAGAAGGAATTGAATCAAAACCATAATGAATTAAATATATAGACGTTAATTCATCTGTTAAGAAAATATTTTTGCAACGAGAACAACAAAAATTCACTTACTGAGATAAAAATATTAACTTTGAAGTCATAAGCATTATTTACTACAATAAATAATTTCATGCAAATATTATTAAGTAATGACTATTCTTATTATATAATAATCACAGTATTTAATTTTTTTCTAAAATTGTTGGAATATAAAATGAAGCAAACCATGACTCATATTTTCCATTATCTGAAGTCCAGAATTTTGTTGTCTGAAAACCAATTCCTCATTGCTCATGGTGTAAACCCTTGATATGGTAGCAGTGCATTTCAGCTTCATGTTCCCACTACGGAAATGTTGCTCGTTCACATGAAACTTCAAGCTCAGGCTCGAAGATTCAAGTCCTCCCAAATGCACCGTAGTCGCCGATTCTAAATGGTACAGAGACTGCTATAAAATATGAATAAGCACATTATCACAACGATGAAAACTATATAAAGTAAAATAAATAAGTTTTAGGTATTCATATCAATAAAAAATTAATTTTAACATTTTGAAACAGCTTATTATATTTTTACTAAAATGTCTATTATGCGAGACATCTTGCCATAATAAGACAATAAGTTTATAATTAATTGAGTATCATTATGTTTTTAACATTTATGTTTATAAATAATTAAATTATATGAATATCAAAGATTCTTGTTAATTGCCTCCGGTTTAAATTTGTTTCAAAGACTTTTACTTACTATGAGTACCTTTACTCATTATTTATAAAATAACATTGAAGATGAAACATCGAAAATTAAACAAAGTCCATTTCTTGTGGGACTAAATTGTTAATGCTTCATAACTATGATCTTTTCACATATAGTTTTTTTTTTTGTATGAACAAGGGAATGCTTAAATAAATAAATTACCTCTGTTCGAATTCTAAATTTCAAATATTGAAACACTTTTAATATATTCAAATTATTCTTCTTGTAAACTTTTGAATATAAAATATCTTAGATAGGACAAATATGATGAACAAATTTCCTATTTTATTAATGAAAAAATCTAATTTCGTTATTTTGAATAAACAATTATATTAAACTATTTAAAAACCTTAGCAAAAATATTAGGATTCATTGAAACTTTTACATTATAATGAAGAGCTTTTAAAAAAATCCAAGAATTATTTTTTTAATTTCTTATTTTTGTTCAATTTATAAGTTATATGCTTACACAGTTGGTTTACTAGACAAGTTTGGCATAGTTTAAACATATCTTTCACATATCTATTGAAATGAATTGTTTTCTTTATGTCTCCCATTTCTTTGCTAACTGTCTATAATGCTCTATTCACTCAGTGCGCAACATTTGGTGTTTGTAACATGGATAAAAATATGCATGTTTATTAATATTTTAGCTCTGTTTTATATAATAACATAAGCATAGAAATCAAAACATTCAATTATAAACATCGATAGTTATTATGAACTGGAAAATCAACAAAGAGAATTAAACAGCTTTAAAGGAAAATAAAAAAATGATGACAAAGCCATTTCAAACGAATTCATATTTTACTTTTTCTAATTGCCTTTAACGCATTAATAACTAAACGAAAAGGAAAATAACTAAATTGCATTGAATGAATTAGAATATTTGAAAAATTAAAGATGCCTCTAGTGAAGATTGCAAATTCTTTGAAATCAACACAAAGTGATAATTAAATTACATGTGCAAGCTCCTTCCATTTTACAGATTTAATTTCAAATTTCTATTAAAAATCCGTAAGAATGATTTTATTTATACAAAAAACATTTCATTATTAATATTAAGAATTAAGAACCATCCAATTATTTTATAGAGAAATATTATTTTTATATATAAATTATTTTTATAATAATTCCTATATTAAGTATAATTTTTTTGAAAAAAATTATCCTCAAAATTTTTCTTTTTTTTTTTTTTTTTCTTTTTCTTTTTTTTTTTCAAAAATTACTTTAAGGGATCTTTTATATGTTTTAGATATACAAAAGAAATTTTTAAGCACAAAAATAGTTAAACCCATTCAAACTGCTAATAAATCAAATTTAAAAATTCCCAAACTTTATAATCGTGAAGAACGAATTCATTCTTGTATTTGTTAGTATGGCCACTGTGTAAATTCTTGATGTCAAAAATTAAATTTTCTTAATAATTTTAAAAGTTTGAAGGAGACTTTTTTGACATTAAATATCAATGAATTTATAAGGTTGAGTCAAGTGGTTTTAAATTAAGGAATACATAATCAAAACGATAAAAATTTAATTTTTTAAAAACATTTTAACAGTTTTTATCTTAACTGACGCCTGCTTGGATGAGTGTTTGCAAATAAATAATGTAAAATATTTTACATTTCTTTTCTTTCTAATACTAAAATATATTAAATAATTTATATGTCTTATAATATATGTATAAATTAATTTCTATAGAAATAAAAGTTTTAAGTAATTTAAAAAATACTTTTAAACTGTAAGAAAATTATTAAATGTGCACAGAAGATATTACTGAAATAATTGACGAATAATTCATTTTAAAAGTCAATTATAATCGAAAATATTGAGGAAACCATATAATAAGCTTTACTAAACTCAATAACATAAATAATTTGAATTAAAAATATTTTTAAATGGAAATATATGATATTTATTATATGAAATAATAAAATTTAAATATTTAATAAAGCAAAAATCATTCGTAATAATGACCACAACTTGAAAGAAGTTAACGATAAACTAAAATCCTTTTATAGTTTATAAATAGTTTCTCTTTCATTTTAAGAAATAGCAATGGGTATTAGCTCATCAGTTATTCCAGGAAACACCACCGTAATCCAACAGCAGCAGTATTTAGCTTTCAATTAACTTCAAGATCAAAGTAACAGGATACGAAAGGATAAATATGCCTGTGACTAAACTCGCAGTAAATTAAATCGATCCCCCCTCTTCCAAGACCCAGGAGTGGCGGTCCCTCATTCAATTATACTAACTATTCTCAGCTGTATGTCGGTCCAAAGTGAGGCTTTGCCCCCTGAAATTTCCGCTGTTTCACTTTCCTTATTAATGCTGGTTTGCCTTATTAAATTTATGCGAGCGAGGTCCCAAACAACATCAATTAATTCGTCGTTTGTCGCAGTGTTAACGTGACATCGAGAACCTAGCCTTGATGGATGACTTTCCAAGTCCATGTTGACATTCCAGATTAGTGAAGAATAAGGTAACGGTTTTCTGCTTCACACACTGGAAAATAATCAGATAAAAGAGGTGAGAGCCAGTGGTGAGGAAGTAAAAAAAAAAGAATGTAAGCGTCGTTTTTGATTAGTTGGTAATCCTCAGTTTTAAAAACATAAGACATGATTGTCAGGTGAGAAATGGAGACATTAATTTAATATGAAATGACTTCTTGCTGAGAATGATCCTTTAAGACGTGTTTGAAGTAATTAATCATATCCGAATGAAGCAAAAGTGATGGTAATTCTTTATAAAAATTAGAATTTATGTTTGTGTGGGAAGTTATTAGCATATGAAATTAATATAAAATTTCTATTGAAGTTAATATTTATAATTTGAAGGGGAATAACCAAGATATTTCTTATATACTTTTCATATTAATACTTGAATCTACATTATCGTTCTCTTCAAAATTAAGATTACACACAATTGCAAAAGTTTTTAATTATATCTAACTATTTTTAAAAAATTAGCATTTCATCACATATATTTAATAATTTTCATTTTTATTTTAGTAAAAAAAATAATTAAAGCAGTTATCATTTAGCTTTAATTATTAAATAAATTGAAATTAATTTATTATTTCAAATTATATGAAAACAGATGTAGATTGTGATGATAATATAAAAACCCCTGCATTACAAATTCCATAATATAAAATTTTCATAATTATTATGATCTTTATAAGATAATGTAATTATGATTTATAACAGCATTTCTATTCTAAGAAAACGTATACATTCAAACTGATAATCAGCAAACTACGGAGGTATTATTTACACTGACATTCTTTTTGTATCTCTACCGCATCTAAAAAGACTTTAAACATTGTTAATGAATTTAACTAAGCTTCCTATTTAATATTTGTATGGAAAATGAAGGGGATATTTCAGATGTTTATAAAATAATCCATTTAGTTTCTATCTTATCAATGGTTTCTGATGACCTTGAACGACAATTTTTTTTAAGTAACTCATATACTATAAACTCTAAATATAAAAATACATCAATGTATTTAGAGTTTGGTACATTGTTGTAGTCCTAAAGGTGAAAAATTTTCGTTAAAATGTCAGTATTCTAAAACCATTTGATTAGATCATTTAATTCCAACCATACAATTTTCAAATGATTCCATTGTGGGTTATAGTAAAGATAAAATGATTTCAAGTATGTGTGCTGGCGTAATAAATATGCTTCTCTGATATGATTTCCTTTGCTTCCTCCGTAATTGGTATAGTTTCCACTAAGGGGATTCTAGATATCTCTTACGACAAACGACACCGATAAGGATTAAGTTCGCCAAGGAATTAGAGGGATAGCGCCAAATCAAGGGACATTTGGCGAATTATGATCAGGCAAATCTTTCTCTTTTATGAGCCACTCTGATAGCTAAATTCTTATTTACGACAACTGTGCACTAAAGCCTGCCATTAACGACGTCACTTCTGGCCGTAAATGACTACCATTTATTGTATATGATTCATTAGGTTATTAAATAAAGCCCCCTTCTTCTCATTTTCTCCCCCAATTCCATCGAGAGGCATTGAGATGATCTTATGAAAATAGGTTTGTATCGTATTCAATGATATATTTTCTCCATATTTTGAGGGCATTTTTTCGCTTAAAAATAAACTTGTTTCTTTGCAGTTTCATTTTTGAAAGAATCTTCCGGTAAGTTTTCTTTTATTTTCATTAGTGACCCCATTCATTCGTTGTCATAAGTTTAATCAAAAAGTAACATAGGGTTATAAAGAAAAGTATAATTTTTGGTTACCGAAATGAATAAGTTTCTTCAATTTATTTCTTATTTATTGATTTTATAGCTTCTATTTAGAATAATGTTGAATTGATGACAATTACAATTGGCACATTGGTTACTTTAAATTTTGGGATCTTTCTATTTAAGTAAAAGATTGGTTCTTTTAACAAGATATACTAGAGTTTTTTAAATGTTTTCCTTCACCCCAAAAGGTAGATAAATCACATAGAACATGTTAAGGTTTAAACAAATTAGTAGATAAGAAGAAAAACAATAAAAAACGATGGAGGTTTTTGTAATCAAAAGTTTGAAGACAAAACTCATTTCTTCTAGTTCTAAAAACCTATTAATAGAACAATCAAAATTTGGTGTAAGTCTCATTAAAATATAATGATAATCCCCGTTATAAGGATAATATAATAAAATAACCTGATTATTTATTGAATGTTTTAAATTAGAAATATACATATTCTTTTTTCAAACATGACGTAATTATTACATTTGAAGGTGATCAAACAATTATTACATTTGATGGTGCAGTTCAAAGTAGGTGCATCATTATCTAAATTTCCTTATGAAATATTTTGGTCTAACTAGAAAATCATCATCGTGAAGAACGATATCACATAATGAAATATAAGCGAATAGAGAAGTTATTGTAAAACATTTATGGAATATTTTACAATTAATTGAATTTAATAAATAAAGATTAAACAAATAGAAAACACATTTTAAAGTACCTGTGGAAAATTTTATTATACCTCAAAATTTCGATATGGGAAGAAAACTTAAGGAAACAATTAGATGTCTTTAAATTATGACTATTTACACTATTCAATTTATTTCAGTTAAAATTAATGCAGAAAAAAAATTATTATTTGTATTAACGTTTAGAAAGCCATAACACATATTTTGCGTTTTGAAAAACGAGATGAAAAATAATTTGGTTCCTCATTTGATACAAATCATCATACAGCCATTTATTATTATGCAATTTTATATGTATTAAATCTTCCCTATAAGATGAATACTATTTATGTTATATTTTTACGCAATATATTTCTTTGACTACTGGTAAATATATTTGAAGACTAAAATCAGCCAATTTATATCCAAATGTAATTCTGTCTTTACAGATCATTTTGATTTCCATAAAGTTGCATTTGTTCAATGTTGTACAGCAATGTAAAGTACAGTCAAGCGTTTTTGACATCAGAATTAATTCATCAACCTTAAATTTCGCAATTTCTAGTCATTTGTATTAAAGTTCAAAAAGAACCATACTGAATTACTTTTTTAACAGTAACTTTTACTTTACTAATTACTTTTTTACTAGTAAATGAAGTAATTCTACATTTTTTATTTCGTTACCAACTACATTTTTTAATTAATTTACAATTTAAATTCATGAATTCATTTGTGGATAGAATGCTCCACCAAAATTTAGCAGATCATGCTCATTAAAATTTAGATAACATTGTATAACATAAATTTAATTAAAAACAAAAATCTTAAACTCATTTTTATTTTATTCGGTAAATTTACTAAAAAATGTAAAATAAAGATAATATACTTAATATAAATTGATTATAAATTGCAACATTTGTATATAATTCATTATGCTTATTTTTAGAAATATATTTTACTAAAATACTTATTTTTAATGTATGCAATTATAATGCATTTGATTTTAATTAAAATTTAAAACAAAAAATATGATTTCTTTAGTACTATGTTTTATTTGGAAGTACTTTTTTGTTCGTTTATATATGATCAAAGCGGTGAATTAATATTTTTCTAACTATCAATGAGTTTTTAAATTTGATAAATTAGATAAATTGAGCTATTTTTTGTATTTTTCGTCAATTAATTAATATAGTAAGATAATGTTTATTTAACCCGTATTTAAGCACATCTCGTCATAATAAAGTGCAAAACTAGATGACTTATGAGATCAAACTTAAATAAATACTTATGATTTAAGTGATTTTTACAATTCTGTTTTTTATATATTAAAATAATTATTGAATGCGTAACCGTCATTACGGTTTATTGCTTATTTTAAATGCTTTAAGAATTACTGTTGCTTAGTGGTATAAAATTATTCCTTAAAGTAGGTGATTCCAGTTTAATTTTTGTTTTTGTTGAACAAAAGAGAATTGGTGCTGTTTCAAATTTCTACATGTAGAAAATAAATTACTTCATCAAGATTCCTATCTTAAGGCGTGTAAATGTACCCAATTTGTCATGGAGACTTTTTATTCTTTGAGGATATCAAGCTTTTCTCAACATATTTAAGATATTGTATTATCTGTTAAAAAGTAAATGGTGTCAAATACATAATGCTCGTTGCGTGTATTTATTCAATTTCCTCAAGCATTTTATTGTTAAATTTTATCGTGGAATAGTGAGAACTTAACTTTTATTTGAGATACATATTTTCTCTAATTTATAGGGATCATATACTTTTACACAGACAAATAATTTGTAAAATTTAATCAATATTTGCCTTGGCTTTAATTAAATTTTCACCTTTATCAATATCACAAAATTATAAAAAATTTCATAAAATAACATTTCTTAAACAATAACAGAATAAAATGGGTGGAATTTTACATGTGGAAATTAAGCAATGTTGACAAAAATCATGAAAATTTCTTTGTGAAGTTCATTCAATATATCATAAAGTATGTTGAACAAATCAAGTAATTTCAACGGTATTGGTGATTGAAAATATATCATCAAAATTAAAACTAAGTATTATATTTATTACTTATGTTGTAAAACTTCATTTTTATTATTAATAAATAAGAATTGATATAAATTAAATAATATTTTGGAAATTTTCTGCATTTCTCTATTCCTATTATTTTATAAAATATTATTGATGAAGTATATACAAGATTAATATTCATCGTGCTGGTTATACTATTTATTTCAATTCTTTGTAATCTTTCTCATATTCTGTAATTCTTTATTTCTATTATTTTGCAATTTTATATAGCATTTATTCAATTTAAGACTAAAGTGGCTTATACAGATTATATTTTCACCAATTCGCGTTCATTCTTTTCAAAATATTTTAATAACAAGCAAAAAAAAAGCATTTAAAATGAAAGTTATTTAATAATAAATAAATACTAACAGCAATAAACCATTAAAAACTTTTATTGCTTTAATATAATGCTTTCTTGAGTTTTTAATGTATGTTTTTTGCCTAAGAAAATTAAATTGACGTATTTTAAAGACAATTCATAAAAATTCACTGCATTCATTGGTGACTGTCAAGCATTAATTAATAATATGTCATTTCGGAAATGAAAAATCCTAATTATCTAGTTTTTTGTTTTGATTACCTTCAATTATGCGTTTACACTTTAGTGAAAACGCAACGTTATTATTTTAAAAGAAATGTGTAAATAAACAAAACTTTAAACTCTGAAATAAAGGAAAAGGAGACAGAAAATTTTCAGGGGAATATAGGATATGCTTCCACATCTCTGAGTATTATGTGCACAATATATAGCGTAAATTACTAATGGAGAACAGATTTACGATTTGTCAATATAGTTTCTGTAGTGTAGGGGAAATTTACTGCCTTCGTGTAATACATTCATGTTTAATTGCAGGATGAGGTATCTCTGCTCTCCACTGCTATAGAGATCACGTGGGATAGTCCATCAAATGATTCATCACCATTGTAGCGACACAATTATGTGGTGACTGGAATTCTCTAAATTTCAGACGGTATTGTACACATCATGTCAATTTCAAAATTGTCGCCATCTCACAATTGTCGTTAAACACGGTTGCATTCCCTGTGATTTTAATGCAATTGCTTAACAATGGATTTGGCGAATTTATTTTAAAATGTAGATCATATTTATTGTAAATTCAAACAGAAACTAAATTCATATGCATAAACCATTAAAATTTTAATAATAACAATATCTATAACTGTTCATTGCTATAAACATAGAAAAAATCTGATATTCATTATTCAAGCAATCCAAATTAATTAGAAGTTTTAAACTAATACAATTTTATTAAATTTAATGAAATTTTAAGAATTCAAAATTTTAATTTTGAAAATTATTTTTTAAAATATTTTTAAACTGTAAATGATAAAACATATAATTTTACTTATTATAAATATCAATTACCGTCTATCATTTCTTGTAAAGATACATATATTGTCCTAATTTAAAGTAATTTTTATTAGTTATCATGTATTTTTCTGTAATCAAATATATAATTTATTTATATGTCAGAAATTTTAGAAAAGCAGAATGTACTCATTTGCAAGTAGATATGCAAATCAACGTGTTTGCAAACTATTGAAACGATGGCATCTTACATATTCTCTTCTTTGTTTCTCTCTCATTTCAATGTGTTAAATTATTTTACTTTTATTATTATGAAATATTGTAATTTGCAGTATCATGAGCAGAAACACTTTCTAAATGTTCATAACACATATTTATTTTTGATTTATATTTCAATATGATATATTTCATGACATATCTTTTTGTCTGGAGCTGTTTATAAGAAAATACATTTAATTGCGGATACCACCAAAAACCTCAAAACGAATGAAACACTCCATATAATAACTTATACATTTAAATTTTATTTGCAGGTTAACATTAAAAATATAGCGAATAAACAATTGCGGACTTGATGCCTACAACTACTTAAGAACAATATTTTGTTTCAAAATTGCTAACTTTGGTAGGCTCAGCGACATTAATCGAGAGTCATCAAACCCTAAAAGTGAACCCAATAAAGTAATTAAAACAGAAGATTCCAGTAGTATACGACTTTTTTGTTTCACTGTCTTTATTGGGCTCATCCGATTCACAATCAAGCAATACCTACAAATGTACCTACAATTTTTTTGGAATTGCTATATAAGAGATTTAACTTATTTAGAAAGATTTAAAGTCATGATAGTGTTTTCGTCTGGCTTGTACTTTTCTGTGTGTTATGACGAAGAAAAAACGTTAAAGAATATTGATACCATTTGATTTATTATTTCTGTGCATATAAGTATGAAAAAATATTACTAAATTCTGTGCATTGAATGCAATAATAAAATATAATTATCGGTAACTAATATAAAACTCTTAGTGAGGTAAATAAATGAATTAAGTCAAAATCGATTCGCTTAGTTAAATGTTAAGCTTTTAATTGTTTATATTTGATATACGCATGAATAATGAATTGAGAATATTAACTATTTGTCATTTCCAGTTCTTAAACATTACTTTTCGAATTTCAATTGCTAATGTCCCAGCAGCCCTGTTTCGCCGATCTACTACTTCTAAATGCGCGTCGCCATTTCATATGTGAGTCATGTGTGTTTCACGTCGTCTTAACGTCGTGAGTATCACGTTGCACACGACGTTAGATCATGAAAGGAAAATCCACATTTATAAATGTCAGCGCTTTCCTTCCATTTAAATACCGTTATTTGTTGAGAAATTGATTTTTCGTTAAAAAGCTATATTTACATCGCTTCTAACATCTACTATTAATAAAAACAATAAACTTTTTCTAAATTCTACCCAAAACCTTCTATTTATGTAGTCTTAGCAGCAATTTCCACTTTCAGAACGTGTGAAACGCATTCTTAAAAATTCTGAAATTTTAACATTTGTACAGCTAGCACTAATTTGACACTTTGTGGAAATTTTAGTTCAGAAAACCTTCATCATTTCTTCACGAAATTTTCAAACAAGGGATTATATCTAACAAAATTTTAATTACTATTGATTATAAAATGAAAAATTAATAAATTTGAAAATGAGAATATAAATTTAAACCGAATTGCTTTAATCTTATACTGTTATTCAATGGAAGGGAAAATTTGCTTGTAATATACATCTAAAAATCTTAAAATATTATGCTAAAAATATTTGAAATACATGAAATAAAAATTTTATACATATCTTTAATAATTACATTAAGCAATTAAAAAATAATTTTGATGCAACATTTAGTTTCTATTTACAGTTAATTTCCATTTCCAATAGTTCCTTAAAAAGTGTGCTTCTCTAACCATATTTCTTTATTTGTCATTTTTCTTAAATTTTAGTGAATAAAAAATGCAAAAACAATGTTAACGTACTTTTCAATGTTATTATGTTAATAATTAAATACAACATTATTTTTCAAGATTCGATAAAATTTTATGGTTTAAAATTTTTATTTTGATATTGTACTACATGCATTGTCAAAAATACGAAGTAAAAATACTAAGTTCATTAAATTATAAATTAAATTCATTTTTTATTCCTAAAACCATGCTATCTGAAATAAAGAATTTCATATTCATATTATTAACATTCCAATAAATATGGCAAATAATACAAATTATTGAAAATTTCTAACCGAAATTTGATATTTTTACTGTCAAAATATTATTTAATTATTAATATTTTTTATGTATGAGACATGAACATTTGTCTATTTAGTTTTTAATGAACATAAAAATTGTCTGTATTTTTTGTCATTATGACAGAGAAAAATTTTTATATGTCGTACTGTGTTTTGTTTCTTTGTGATTATGATTTAGTTTAGGGGGTAAAAAGAAAAATTGCGAAATCATTTATCAACACTAAATTAAACAATAATTAAAGTCACATTTAATCTATGCATTCGAAACATTAAAATGTATTCATGCAAGTAATATTTGTAGTTTTAAGAACTTTTGTCAACTTAATTTTTTCAATTTTATTTCCTTTTCAGACTTATTTCCAGGATTTTTCTTAAAAAACTGTAGTTTATTATTTTACGGTGTATTTAATTAAGCTAAAATTATCATATACATATAATAAGTAAAAAAAAATTTTTGGAGTCTGAAAAATTAATACTTTTTACTTTTTAATTTATTCTTAGATTTAATTCCGAGACATCAAAAAATTTACTAAAAAATAAAATAAGTTCCAAATTAGAAAAATTTGGAACGAATAAGCTTTTATAAAAAAATCAGAACATCCAATGAGAATCTGTAGATAAAAATTAATTTGCTTTACAAATTTATGAATTACTCAATTGGTTTCTTAATTTCTATTTCAGAAAACTTAAACAACTATATTAAATAACTAGATTTAATAGAAGTTCTTAAACAATTATATTAATATTTCTGAAATTTAACATATTTGAAAATTTAGGGACTGTAAATTAAGTTTAGCTTGAATCTATTTTGTAAAACAATTTTTTTGTGATATTCAATCCTTTTCGTAAATATCAAATGGATGAAGGAAAAACGAGTAAACTTAAGATAAATATTTTGTGTTTGTATTTACTAATCTATACTTCAATAAAGAATGAAATGTAAATTTATGTTAGTAATTATTTTTAAACATTAAATCTTTAAATATTAGATCTTTAAATATTATATCTTTAATTATTAGAATCTCTTCGATGATTTAAGTGTCTATAATTCTGATTAGTATTTTTTCTTTTAATTTACATTCCATTTTTAAAAAAAAGGTATGAATATTTACCAACAATGTTTGTTTAGGTTTATATTCCATTTTAAAATAATTATATTTTCGTACTATTCTTATAAAGGTAATAAAATGAAATTTTTTCCCTTTTTAGTTTAATCTAAATCTAAATATTTTAATAAAATCTAAATATATATAATAAATCGAAAATTATAACCTAAGCAAAACTCAGAATCCTTTCTACCTTTGAAAATCTATTTAAGAAAGTGAACTTTTAAAATTTACTGTAATACAGCTGCACATTTTTTTATTTATGATAAAATGACAAGCACCTGATTATTGAAAATAATTTGAATTACAGCATTTTTAACAATATATAATATTTCACATAAAACTTTTCTCCCATTTTTTCTGCAAATAAGCATTATATTCAAATTAAGTTCTCTAAATATGATAGTTTTTTAAATACAATAGAATCTTTGGAATTTCTAATAAAAAGTTGCATTTATTGAAATAAAGTTAAACATAATGCATTCAATTTAAATTCTGAATATTATAAGATCTTTATTACAATTAAAAATATTTGATACAGAAATTGGATTTATTTAAATAAAATGAAAAATCTTTATTTAATTTAAAATAAATATTTTTTTCAATTTAAAAGGAAATATCTTTATTTAATTTGAAATAAAAAATTTTGCATTTAATTTTGTGTTTCTATGTTTTGAATGACTACAATTTGTACCACTATTAATTTTGATAGCCGCATTTTTAACATTATTTTTAGGATTTTTTCTATTTGCTTATCAATATTAAAAAATATACAATGAGCAAATAGAAATTTAAAATTAATAATTTTAAATTTCTATTTGTTCATCTTATAATTTTAATATATAATTTCACTAATTATTTAAAATTTTTATTTAATAATTTTTATTTAAAATTTTTAATTTTTTAATTTCATAAAAAATTTTTAATTTAATATTTCAACTTATATATTTTTTAATATTATACATTTTATTATATATTATATCACACTATTTATAATATAGCAATATTTTAACAGTTTTTTTTTAATCTATAAATGTCTAAGGCTTTTCATTGAACTGCAATTTATTTACTTTCACATAAGAAGAAAATATAATTATAAAAAATTACTGTCATTAATTAATATTTAAAAATCTACCAACCAAAATTCACAGGGTTGTCTTTTAAATCACTGTTGTAGTTTTCATTCATAAGTTAACTGATTCCATTACTGTTTTGAACTACTGACAATAATTCTAATGGTCATCTAGTATAAAATGTGTAACTATATTTTTCATTCTTTAACCTTAGAATAATAGAGATATCATTATAAAGAGAGTATTTTGAATATTAAACTATAATATTTTGAATATTTAACTATAATATTTTGAATATTTAACTATAATTTCTCTTACAGTTAAAAATTTTTCAACACTAGTAGAATATTTACTATTGTCAACTATATCTTAAAACTCACCAATATAACTGATGCAGAACTACAGAAGCATAAAATTAATTGTATATAATTAATTTTAAACTGAATTTTTTGATTAAAGTCATCCACTAAGAATTGCATTTATGTCATTAAATATTGATCTGAAAAATTACCCATGATGACATGATAGGGATGCTCTAATTGACCATGTAATATTTGTTACACATGTGCTCATGGTAAGCCTTACAATCTGCTAATTTCAAGTGTACCACTATGAGCACTGTTTACATCACATGCCAAAACATCTTCCGGTTTCACAACAGAGTAGATTCCATATCTTCCATGTACGAGGACGACTAAGAGTACTTCCTGTTTCTTGAAGCCGGCTCATTACATTTTTGATAGCTTGCCCATTCGGATGTGAAGATTCTCAAAAAAATTGACGTATACTCATGCAGTTTCTGATGTAGTTAGTTTTCCTTCATCGTAAATGATAATCACCATCTCGCAATGCTAGTTTGGAATTTTGATGTTGTTGTTACTCTTAATTAATGTGAGTCTATATTTATGAAATCTTCGAAAAACTTTCAAGCACCAGAGGGTTTCTTTGTCGTAGTTTATGCTTGTGTAACTCATCCTTGCTGAAGTCATCAGGTAAAATACCTCGGCTGTCTTCAGTTAAGGTTTTTTTTTCTTCATAAATAATACAGCATGTTGAAACGTTCTCGATATTGTCTTCACTTCAACATTATTTCAGCATACATTGCGTGG
This sequence comes from Latrodectus elegans, assembly GCA_030067965.1. Lineage (NCBI taxonomy): Eukaryota > Metazoa > Arthropoda > Arachnida > Araneae > Theridiidae > Latrodectus > Latrodectus elegans. The sequence continues at coordinate 72,624,184 of CM057811.1, read as the reverse complement.
TTTGACAAATACATTCTTCCTTAAAGTACGATTTCATAAACTCACCACAACTCCAAGTCAATGATCACTCCACCATATTTGTTCTTGAAGCAGTAAATAATAACGATCCAAATAGACTGAAAGACAGGAATTATATTAGACGGAAAGTAACAGTAGGTTCAAAGTAGGGCACTTCAACGTGTGCAGTGAAATTATACAAAATTAGAAGAACTTCTTCGATGATTCTTAATCTCTCAGCTGATTTTCATAAATGCTCTCACTCATCCAAATTTTAATGACAGCATAAAAAGTAGAAAGTGGTTATTGAACATTTTTAAACATAAAGGCTTTAAATGTTTTCCTATGAAAAGCAGTGGCAATTTGTATGTTCAATTCATTTAATACAAGCATAATCATATACTCCTATTCCCATTGAAAGAGTAACTAAAAAATTGCGAAATTCTCAGAAAAGAAACTGCAATGAGGTTTATGGTAAGGATGTCTTATGAATTCTGGCAGATTCAAACGAAACTTGGTTCATTTTTCTTAAATGTAATGGTTAACTATAGCTACGTATAAAAACTACGAAGTTTTTAGACCAAAAATAAATATCAGGAAAGGATTGGTGTACTAATCAAAAACATTATTCTAAAAGTACTGAAGAAATTTGTGTGAAACTTCCAACATGCATTTATTTCAATCACGCTTATTGTAAGAACATGAATAACTAGAATATAAAGGTAAATATATTAAAATATTTCTGAAATCTCATGTGCCTTATTAGATTTGAAAAACGTCTACACATGTATTATTATCTTGAACGCTATTTAAAGTATCATAACAACTTTTACAAGTAATTGTTAACCCCTTAAAGATAAAGAAGCAGAAAAGCAAGAATTCTGCCATTCGACACAATTTGATTGATGACGATGATATTTCTTATATTTTTTTCATAATTGCATGCCTTCGAACTCATTTGCTCAACAATATAGACCCCTTTCTTTAAATAAGGTCTCGACATCTATACCATTTGAAAAATGTTGGGAACAAAAAGTAGTATTTAATTAAGCAAAAATAACATAGAGTAAAATATATTAGAACAAAGAAATGTTTTAGCATAAAAAGTAGTAAATTAGAACGAAAATAAAACAAAAAAATCATGTATCCACTATGATAAGGTGTTGAACTATAACATTCCTTGTACTGCGTAAAAGGAATGATATTAATAAAACTTCTTTAAGAATTAGACATTTAAAAATCGTTGCGCTTTAAGATTTCAAACGTGTATTTTCGTTTAAGTGTGCATAATCCTGTGTTAGCAAATCAACATTAAGTAATATTGTATTTCTTAATAGAAGTGATAAAGTTTGGATTATTGATAGCCAGTAGAATTGAAAAAATAAAATTAAAAGAAACCTTTTCAGAAGTGTAGAGGATGACAAGATCAGTAGTTAATATAACCATCGTTGTTAATTATAAACGCTGCCACAATTCTGGGTATAAATTCAAATGGAGTTTAGATGTATTCTTGAGGAACAACAGCCCATTCTACTTTCACATATTGCTAAAAATGTTCTAGAATATTAGCGTGTAGTATATTCTGGGCCAGCTGTTATGAAATCATTTACCGCACGTTTTCGCTTTTCTTTAGATCAGGAGAGTCAAATTTAGTTAGATAGAGAAAGAAGAAAACTTTGAAGATTGTGTTTATAATATTGGTCTATTGGAATGAGTGTATAGTATTATTTATTCTGTTCGAATGTAGTTGATGGAAAGCTCAAAAGGAATGAGGGTACCTCAGGCTTCAACACTTCATGGATGTCGTCTGCTCAGTGTCCAAGAAATTTGTACTAGAAGTAAGTGAGAGTATAATTCAACATCGGGTGTTATCGGGTATAAGAACTATGTGATGATACATAACACGGCAGTTCAGAGATCTGTCAACTCATTGTATCTCGACTTAAAACACAGGACTCTGTCTCTCAATATCCTCAACTTGATACAAGCAATAGTGGATTTCATCAGTAAAGGTAATGTCATTCCATTCCGTTGTTTCTGTCCATAGCCTATAGCACCACTAATTTGAGTCAAAACTAAACAGAGAAAATTAAACAGTAGTCAAAGTTAAACAGAGTAATAGACATCTTGTGGTAATTTTATTCAGTTATAAACAACTCTAATGCGAGAGGACATCAAATGGCCATAATAGGCTGGATCTGTTGTTTTATGTTTTATAAATATTGTCATGTTGCCATACACACAATATACCTATCATCACGTGCAGGATCTCAATAACGTGAGTGCTTTTGGTCCTATCGGTCTATCTTTCACTCTATCATCCAGCGATTACAGAGTTGCATCACAGTTGCTTTAGAGTTAATTTATATAGCACTTTCAGGCAACATGATCACTCATCTCTTTAAAATATAATTCCCAATCCCTATAAGATATTATTTCTCATTTGGGTTTCTCATTTGGGTCCTATCGGTCTATCTTTCACTCTATCATCCAGCGATTACAGAGTTGCATCATAGTTGCTTTAGAGTTAATTTATATAGCACTTTCAGGCAACATGATCACTCATCTCTTTAAAATATAATTCCCAATCCCCATAAGATATTATTTCTCATTTGAGTTTTTTAAGAATCTCGAAGAACTTCTCGAAAAAATCTCGATGTTATCTACGAAAAAGCATTTGCCATACTTAAATAGGCAATGGCTTTTTGTTTATATTACTCTTTCAGGAGTATTACGGTCATCGGTGAGCATACTTTAAGCTTCAACTTGCATATCTCACCACCGAAAAAATGTAGTGTAAATTTCAAATGATTCGCATACTTTTTTCAGGATGATTCACTTTTGTTATTCAACAGTGTACTTAAGTAACGTCAAACAATCATCTTATAACTGAATCAAGAGCAAAATATATTTATCTTAATTTCGAAGGCAAAAAGCAGTGTGAAAAATCACTGCTGTGAAAGCAAATGAAAAAAGTATTTCCTTTTATAAACCGAGTTAAAATTAGAAATAAGAGCATAAAACTAATAAAGTTATTTAATATTAAATATTTATTACTGAATATTAATCATTTGCTAAATTTATGGAATTTTAGTATCTAAATCTTTATATATATGTACATTGTATTCAATGTTTTGTTTACTCGTTGTTTCTGATGATAAGTGATTATGAAATGCTGCTAGCACCGTGAAATAGATTTAAAAGGTATATTGTAATATATGACGCATGCTTTATATAAATTGAGTGAATTCTGATTTGCGTACTTAATTTGGCCTCAAATTTTAAGCAAATTTGATTATGAAATATATTTTTTAAAAAGTCATAATCAAGCAATTTTAAAAGGGGTTATGTTGCAGGATACCAACTATTATGATGACTATCAAGGAATGTTTCGTTTTATCTTAAATGTATCTGTGTGATTTAGGTTATTTATAAAACTTAATTATTATTTAATGACGTGATAAAGTGAGTAAAATAAAAGGTCGGTATGATGAGCAACCAAAGATCACACAATAAACACGCCAATATGTATAATCGAAATATTTATTATCACATCTAAATAAATTAGTCACCATAATCTTCAAAATTATAAGACAAGTTAAACTCACTTTTATGATTTCGAAGAATTACCTAAACTAATAATGTATTTTAATTCCCAAGAAAGAGATGGAAACTTTTAAAGACTTAAGGAAGTGAAGAGTACTAAAGATGCCCATTTCGAAGTGGTATAAAAAATTCAGTGAGCAACAGAGAAATTATATTTAAATAAGATATTTTATTATTTTCAAAATTGAAATATTTTTCATGAATATTAAGTTAACAACTTCTAAAAAGTTATCATGTTGTTGACTTTGGGTTGGCAACAAAGTTAATAAAATTTAATATTATAAATCAAATTTCAACTATATTTTATAATTTGAGGTTTCCATAGATCAGTACAGTAACTTTAGACAATCTTATGCAAATTCAATAAGAATTGCAAATGCAAATAAAAAAATAAATAAATAAAAATAATAAAATAAAAAAAAACTCCAAATTGCTCTTTTTGTAAGAATTTTCAATATTCATGATTTCTCATATTGTTTAAAACAATTTTGGTTATTTTTAAAGGTATAAAACTCTGTTTGAGGAAATTGATCCGCATTGTAGAAGAAAAATATATAAACAAATGAATAACTTTATCAACTTACACACACATTCTAATTAAATTAATATGACATTAAACTTAATAAGATTCAATTTTAATTGAGTGCATACATTTATTATTCTTTCCCAAATGTATGAATAAGCATAATAAATGTGAATTTATTCGAGCTTTTATTAGGGGAACTAATTTTAAAGATGTTTAATTTCCTAATATTAAGCTCTTATTCAAAATGTAAATACAAAATGAACTATTAATAATTTCTATTATTCCATTACTAGTGGAATAAAATTTTTCTTTCATCGATATTGGGACAAATCTATAAATGGGAAATGTTTTAGTAGCCCTATAATACTCATTGCATTATTCATGGAAGAAGTTTTTTTTCCAATGGTCAGGATACATCGGGATGTATTGTCCCTTTATACCCAAGGAACAGGCCAGAAACAGCGACCTCTTTGCAGGGGGTGGAGCATCATAGCACCCTCACACATGCCATAGTGACCTGTTTATAGGGTAGGCACCATTCATACCTCATTTACACACAAGGGAAGGACAAAGACAGAGAGAGAAAGTACATGCATGCCTGAATCGAGAATCGAACCCAGTACCTCCCTATTCGTAGTCAGGCATGCTGACCACTAGACAAGATGGCAAGCTTCATTCAAGAAGAAGTAAAATTAATTCAATTATTTCGTAATAAAAATGGTTTTAAATCTAAAATAGTTTAAAATAACTAAGGATTAATATTTCTTAAAAAAATTTATAATTTCTCACCTCTTTCTTGCCAGTTATGAGTTCATCATTGATGTACCATTGTAGTGTAGCAGCTGGTTTTGACTTTGAAGATGTGCAGTTGACCAGAACAAGGTCTCCAACTCTATATTTAGAAAGCCCTCCCGTAATACGTGGTCCTTCCGTTGGCAAAACTAAGGAATTGAAATAAATAAGGAACTTTAAAAACAAAATCAATAACTAATTCGAAATTTATTCACAGGTTAAATAAAAAGATAACTACGTTTATATAAATTTAAGAACATACTTAATTCTTATATACATTTACAGTTTGCTTTATATACATTTACAGTGTAATTGGAAACAAAACAGTGACTGGAAATGCACAAATGATATATAAATGAGTTCACATTTAAAAATTCTTCGAATCGTAACAACAAGATATAAACATTAATTTTATCTTCCAACTATTGTAATAGCAGATGTCCTTACCATTGCATTTCAGCAACGTTAAGATAAATAATTTAAGATTCGTGATCTTACAATTTCAGTTCCAATAACTATCCATGTAAAATTCCAGAAATTATTTCAGTTTATCACAATTTTTAAAAACTATAGAATGTCCGTATTTTGTGAAATGCTATGATAATCCATTATTATTTTTTTTAAAAATTCACAGAGATGGTCAGGATACGTTTTTATTATAATAGTCTTTATGTGTTTTTAAATTTTTTCGCCCCAATGTTTTTTTTATTTATTTATTTATTTTTGATTTTTTTTTTTATAAAATCAATATTTTACGCTGATATTTCAAACGAATACAACGTTTTTCAGGAAGTTTCTAAACGTTCTTTGATTATTATATAAAAGCATACTAGTTTTCAAATTAAATCATTCAAATTAAGCGAAATCGCATTTTCCTTAACCATACATTTAACTAAGGATTTTTAATCGTAAACATTCCGATTTTAAATGGTTTTAGATATTGCATAGAAAGGTTTTCGATGCTATTAAGTTTATTTTTATTACATTCAAATGATATTTTTAATTTTTTCTAAAATTCTCAAATGCAATATTCATTAAGAAAATCAAAATACCTAAACTGCAGGATGCCTGAATTCCAGCTTTTGTCAATAAAAAAAAACTATAGCTGCAAAAAACTTTATTTCAATATCTATAAAACAGTTTCCAAAAATATATTAAAATGTGTCTGGAATAAAAGAAATATTACAACATATTTACAAGATTTAATGAATTCCATAGTAGCTAATTCACAAAAAAATTACTTCAACTTCTAATTAGCAATATCAATTTTCAAGCTTTTACAAATGTGAAATAGAAATTTATATTTAATAGAAATGTATCTTTCTATATTTATATATAGTTATTAAATATTAAATTTATTTCATGATCACATTTTGAAAAATATAGGTGAAACAAATATTTTGAAACATTTGAAAGATTTAAAATGTTTAATTAAAAACTACTACCGATTTTTAAAATGTTTACATTATTTTGAAATTAAATGCAAATATTTGATTTAAATAAATGGTTTTTACAACAATTTTTTCCCTGATTATTAAAAAATTTATTTAAATAGAATTATTAATTTAAACTATATTATAAATATTTTTTCAAGAAAATTTAAAAATACCTTAAGATTTCTATGGTATATTGATTTGCACTAATTTCAACCACATTTTTGCATAGTTCAGCATAATGAAATATCTTATTAAAAATTTTAAAAAAGTACGTATTCCTTATAGAATCTAAACAATTTTAACAAAATGTGTAGTTATTAAATGAAAAAATACATTTTCTTCAATATTCAGAATTATTTGTTATCAATGTCAGGATATTTTGGGAAAATGCATCACTAAATAGCAATAAAAAAATTCATTCCAACATATAAGAAAATTCATGAATATGTATATTGCCACAAGGAAATTAAAATGTTTTTACAAAAATTCAATTTATAAGTATTTATTTACAGAATTATAAAATACATCTCAAAATGAGAAAATATTTTATTAAATTGTTTTCTTCAAATTAAAATTGTCATTAAATTAAGAAAAAATTCCCTTTCCAGAAAATGATTTTATGGGAATAAAATAACAAAAATCTTATTTAATTGTATTATAGTTCTTTGTAATCACACTTAATTGAGAACTAAATTCATTCATTATAATTTTCAACTCGTATTTCCATAAAATATGTAACATTTCTACTTTAGTCTTGTGTTTTCACTAATGAAATTAAAATGTTTAAATAAAAGAAAATTTAGACATTTCCAAAGTTTTTTATTGGATCTTACACACAAACAAAATATTCATTAAAATAAAATAATTATTATAGGCACTAACAAATTTTCGATCAAAAAAAGGATACATTTATTAAAATTTCATCAATGTTAATTTAAACTTATATAGAAGTGATTTCTAAATTAAAGAGTAAATTAATTAATATAATTAACTCATTTTTGATTAATAATATGCTTTAAGAAATCATGAGAATATAACAAATTATGTAATATGTAAAATTTTTAAATAAAGTCAAATGCTGTTTTTCAGAGTTATGTAATCAGTTAGTATCTTTATTAAACAATGCATTAATTTAGTTTTTAGTTAATTAAATACATTTATTTATAGTCTTGTAAATTTTATAAAAAGAAATTTTAGAATAATAATATATTTTATGTTAAAATAAAAATATATTTTACGTAATCTTACCATGTTTCAGTTTTAGGATTCATGTAGTTAAATTAAATATAAAATGCACACATATTTAGTTCTGTTATTAATTTTATAAAAAAATATAATTAATTAAAATAAGAGTTGAGATGTATTAATTTTGTGAGTCACCATTGATAGTGGTATAATTAGGATTAATTAAATGCAAATTAAATAACATTGCAGCAGTCAAAGATTTTTGTATTATAATCTTGATATTTAAATGAAAAAAGAAACCAATATTGTCATTTTGAAAATGCGTTTATCTCATTATTAAACATTTCAGTTAGTATTTTTAATTTATGTTTACCTTTTATATTCTTATTTAAATAAAACATAAATTAAAAATAATTAAGAAATTTAGCAAATAGAAACTTATTCTCAAACCCTCAATTTTTTTTAAAAATGCATAAATATCTGGATTAACTGCAATTTAAATGATTAATTGCAAAACTCATTGAGACATAAAATATTTTTCTTATTTCCTATGAATTAATCACGGCTATAAATACAGCATTTCTTGCGATATTTATTATGACAATGGTTTTTCTTTCCAACATTTTGAGTCAATAAAAAATTGCATGATTAAAAATCTTTCTAGCCCAATGATAAAAGCTTTTTGCTTCTTCGTAAAGATCGTTTTAATAAATCTGTTTGGTGGTTTGCATAGAACTTTAAATGCTCTGCATTTCTAACCATTTTCGTCCTAATTTTGATAATTTCTTTGAAATAAATAGCAGATGAAATTTGTGTATATGACTTCTAATTTTTTTGTATTAATATATATATATTTAGCAGAAATATGGCTGAAAACCTAGAAAAGACCATTAATTTGCTGTTAGATAAAGTCCGGCGAACCTCACCACACACCCAGCTTCAGTGCCTCTTTCTCTGTATGTACTGAAACTTTAATTTTTAACATGTCAAAACCGAATTGCGTAATGACGCCCACACGGAAAACATCAAAATTTCATGAGCCTGCTGCGTTATGTGCACTGCGCTTTGGTGAACTTAGTGGAAAAGTGGGCCGTATTCATGTTAAGCTAGATGAAAGCCTTGAAAACCTCCAACATCCGAGCAGACTTTTAGTCTACAGCTGTTTCAGGGTAGGCCGCAGTCCGCGCATTGATGGTTTTCACTATAAACAGGTGGGTGGATAATGAAAGTGTGTCCACCAAAGGAATCCTTAGTAGGAGACGCTGGTGGTAGCGATTAGTAAAGGCTTCTTGACGAGCATTATAAATGTTTATACATTAACTAGACAGTGGTATTCATTATCTATGTAGTTTCCAGTGAGATGCTATTCTCCTCCTCATAATGTTTCACATTCTTGTAAAAGTGGAGCAAAGCACATTCGATTGGGAAATTTGGACATTAATTAAGTAAATCGTGCGTTAGAAACCTAAGAAATCACTCTTGTTATCAGCTAAATGTATTGTGTTGGGTTTGCTTTGTAACTGAAAGAAACCACAAATATAGTCAATTCGCTAGACAGGAACAAACATTACACAATTGTTAGTAAATCACTAATTTACGATAATCAATGTATTCCAGGCTCTTTCAGTAATTATAGGAAATTTATTACTGAGAGGTTTCTTTTTGTGATAGGAATGGAGTTATTCAAGAGTCTAGTTGACACGAGAATAAATCAAATCTATATAGAATGCAGATACGATCAACTATGCTCTTTATTTACCTCAATCTGTATTGGGAAAAAGTAAATTGTTATACTGCGTGCTGTAGGTACTCCTCAAGAAGGTGAGGCATGCCTATTGCTCATGATAGTGAGAGCTGCCATTCCAATAGTTTGAGTTTTACGTGGTGGGGTTACTGTAATCTTGATGTTGGTAAGATCTGTTTCGTTAGATATATATTATTTTAACATTTAAAATAATTTCTTTTTTTTCTTTTACTATCAACACACGTTTTTATTTATCTCAATATTACAAGATTGTTTCTGGAAGTAATGAATAGTCTTTTGAAAATAGCATAAGATGATTCAGATAAAAAAGACCTAACGAAGTTTTAAAATTTTTTTTCAATAAAAAAATTTAACTAAATTCAAAATTAGTAATCAAAATTTTCAGATAAAAGAAAATAGCAACAGAAATAGTCACTGATATTTAAAAAAAAATTTAGTGGTTTTAATCATTTTCATGAAATGTGAGCATCTGCTTATATTTTAATATGAAGTCTGTATTTTCAACCTGTTATGTGTATTTTTTTACAGATTATCTTTTTTTAACGGCAAAGTTAAAGGTATTTGCACTTATTTGTTTTCTACTTTTCATTTAAAATAAAACTTACAAGCTTTCAGTAAACGCAATTACGACTAGTATTTAAATATTTGTTTAAAATATTTATTATTTTAAAATTAAAAATTTATGCAAGCATATCTATGCGATACAAACATAACTATGTTAAGTATTTTCTTGAAAATGTTTTAAATTTTAATAAGCATTACTTAAAAAATTACATTGAGCTTAAGAAAATGCTTTCAGTAATCATGTACTGCTTAAAGTAAAATATTTTAGATAAAATTTAGATACTTCAAATCTTTTACAAAGTTGTAACTTTAAGCTTAAACTGTATCTTTCTCCATAATTAAATAAAATCAATTTTATAAAAAATGAATTAATATATACTTTAAAAACAATGTTTAAATGTCACCCGAAATAATTATTTCTCATTTTATTTATAATCTTAATTTAATTTAAAGATGATTAAACCAATTCTGTATGATTCTATGTGAATTAAATAGAACAATAAACATAAGTTTTTTTTTGTTTTTCAATTCAATATGATGATGTTTTTAATCAACTGAGCATCCTGCAATCCTCCTGCAAGAAAAGAATAGCACTGATTAAAAACAATTGATTTTGATTAACAATTATAAAAATGTATAAGATTTCCATTCTCCTGTTCCAGTTGCTTACGTAAATTCTTCGTTGTTTTTTTTCGATTTTGATTCCAAATATTTCTGCATTTTATTTCTGAGAAAAACAATTTTTTTTATAATGAATAAACTAAAAATTGAACAAATAAGTCAAAAGTATAAAAGAAGAACAGTAAATTTCTCATAAATTAAAAAAAAAAAAGTTCAACTCAAAAAAGTGTTTAAAAAGGGAAATTTATATAAAAAAGAGCATTTATAACATCGATAAATAATTCTAGAGATAAGGTCATTAAAATTATTACGAATATATCACTTTTAATTGGATATTATGATAATTTGAAATCTAGTATTTTAGGGTTACGTATAATGCTTCTAATTAGAAGTTTTACTACAAGCTGAAGTAAATGCCCTAAAGGAACACAGGAATGAAATAAATTTAATTTCCAAGATACAAAATTGTTAATTAAAGTCAAAGGTAATTTAGAAAGTCAAAGGTTATTTTTCTTAATTTTATACAATAATTTTTTAAAAAGAAGCATAATCTTGTTTCCTAATTAACAAAATACATTTATTTACAAATCGTGTTTGTTTTGTCAAAACTTATCTTGCACTGATACAATGCATTTAAAAAAAACAAACCAGAAAACATAAGAGAGGATTTTCGGATTTGTAATTTAGTTATTCATAAAATATGCATGCAGCAACACTTATTTCCACTTTATCAGAATAAGTACTTATTTTTTTTATATTAGAAATTAATAGCAACTATATTTCACCTTGAATGAAGAATTGCCCCAGATGGTTAAGAATAAACTCTTTCATGATTAGTTTCTTAACGGGAATTTCTATTTTTACTGTGAAAATTTCATTTTAACGCTTGATTAAGTTATGAATATGTAAATTGAACTTGACAACTAATATCTTTTTCTATACGTTCGAAAATATTAAACCACATACTTTCTTAAAAACAAAGAATAAAAAAAATCATATGAATAATTGATTTTATATTTATCATATACTTACTTATCTTTAAGTTTTATTAATTCTTAAAGAAATTTCAAAGAAATTATATACTCCAGTAAAATGTGATTTGTAAATATGTAAAGTAACAAATATTTCATGACAATAACTCTGATTAAAGTGCTACTTAGAAATATTTCTCAAAGCTAATCACATAAATTTAAGTAATAAAGTCATTTATTTTCTTTACAAGATTTTAAAATATTGCTGTTAGTCATATAAAAATCATTAAAATATTTCGTAATTTTATTCAAATAAAATTTCACCGTAACATTAAAAAATTCAGTTAATTAACATATTTAATAAAATTTATACTTATCCTAAGTTGTAATTTCACCAATAAAAACTAGCTGTTTTTGATTTTCTATACTTTTATTTATTTCATGTTTTTTTTTACCACGGAAATGTGTAACTATTTTTTAAGATTTTCTTATTAATAAGATAGTATCATACCCAATGATCAAAAACAGATCAATAAAATCAAACACTAGGCACTAATTTGCAATGTTAATTTTGACTCAAAATGTTTTAATTAAATAGTCTAATTAAGTCAATTATTTTATCAAAAAAATTAATAAATTCAAAAATTCAGCATTCAATTAACACGTGTTATTTAACATACACTATCGTATTTAAGCTATGCTAGCAAATTATTCGGCAAAGGAAGTTTTAATAATTATTGGATTACTAAAAGTCATTGCGCAATTTGAATAGTTTATTTCTAATAAAGTTTAAAACTAATTTCAAACAACTCTTAAGATTTCTTAAAATTTAAATAAATCTTAAAAATCTGTATAGTAATTTTATAGATAATTTACTCCAGTTCTACCACTAATATTGAGTATGTAAATATTAAAAATCATAAAAGCAACACGAGGAAACAACATTCATAATTACCACAAAATCAAAACATTTATTAAAAGATAAGTTTTGAGACTTGGGGCTACAAAGAGGGTAATACTGAAGAGAAAAGCATTAACTCAAAAAAAATTATTTTCGTTAATTAGAGATCCATATACATGCTGCATTGATTGTAGCTGTAGACTTGGAAATATCACGTCGAAAGGTGAAAGCCTTTTTTTATTTGCGTTTCATCAAAAATAATTACAAAAACAAATTATAAAATAAATTTAATGTTGAAAATATTATTTCGCAATGCATGATTGTGTGTATAATAATTTTATAATATATATATATATATATATATATATATATATATATATATATATATATATATATATATATATATATATATATATATATATATATATATATATATATATATATATATATATATATATATATATATATATATATATATATATATATATATATATATATTGATAACAATTCAATATATATATATATATATATATATATATATATATATATTGAATTGTTATCAAGATACAGGTAGTTTGCTTGCAATGTTTATTTTATTTTCTGAAAATTATGATGATTGATGGGCTTTTGTAAATTTACTCACTGAATAGAAGCATATAATACTTATTAAATTCTGAAGCATTTCTATATAAAGATTGTGCAATTATACCTTTACTAAATTTGTACATGTAACATATTCTAATTAATACCCTATGCCATTATTTAAATGTTAAATAAAGTATTATTTTAAGAAACTGCATTTGTTTTGTACTAAGTTCTCTCAATTTATTTCCTGTTTGCTTTTTGCTTTGAATATTTTGGCTTAAAATAGCATTTTTGCTTAGAAATTAACTTATGTCAGTTGCTGTAGGAAACAAAGTTTAGCTGTCTATAGAATGTTTTGATCACATTAATAAATTACAGTTTTCATTTAATAATAACAAGTTATTTATATATGTGTGTGTGTGTGCGCGCGCTCGTGCGTGTGTGTGTATGCATGTCTGGGTGTGTATGTGTGTGTATTTTTGAGACAAGAAATCACAGCGTGTACTTATCTCCATCGATAACACTAATTAAGAAACCTTCATAATAGGAAAATTAAATATTTCAAATATAGCTATTTATTAAAAATGAAATAGTTCTTCAGGTTTCGAAATTCATTTTTATTAATAATGATTAATTATAAGCACTACATTTAAGATTGGAATAACGTAATATATTAGTCTATTCTAGTTGAAAGTGTAGTTCCAGAAATAATTTAAAATATTTATTCAATATTAGAATATTTAGTTAATATTTAGGCCTCAATAATTGTTGTTTTTCATAAATTTTATTCTTCGATTTTGAGGAAATGAGTCATAATAACACAACGCATGTTTAAAAAATGATTGAATAAAATATCATTTGTATTCTAACTGCTTACTTATATAGTTAGACATTTACTTAAGATAATTATGGACTTTAGAAAATAACCTCTAATATATATATGTGTGTGTGTGTGTATGTGTCTTATTGCCATTTTATTTATCTTATTTAATATTAAACACTTAAAATTATTAAATTATTTTTTTGAAATATTATTTACATTCCTTGAATATTTGTTTGAAACTTATAGCTGTTTTCTCTTTTACCAAAAAAAATAAAAATTTCAAAAACACTTAGAATAGCATAGAATAGCAACCGCGTTATGCAAATATTGTTTAGATCTTACATATTAGTTAAAGTGCATTTTAAAATCTCCATCTGTAAATTAAAGTTTTGAAAAATTTATATAAAAGTATAAAATTTATTTGATCACTTATAAATGGATAATTAATACATACATTCAAAAATTATTTAAATTAGAATTTATTTCAATTATTAAGAGCATCCTTAAAAACATCATGTCTAATTGCTGATAAATTTGGATAATTTGAGGCCTAATTTAAATAGAATATTTAATGTAAATATAATAATTTGAGGGCTAATTTAAATGAAATATTTTTTTCAATATTTCCTTTTATGCACACATTTTTGTGTATTAGCAATTATGAAGAAATTATAATTAAAAATAATAACTTAATATTTAATTGATCAATATTAAATTCATTTTTATCACTTAACACTACATGAATATGAAAGTATTTATTTACTGTATGCTGTTGTAAGAGAAAAAAGAATGCAATTTATCTTAAAAATCTGTCCCTTTATCTAATTATTATAAATCTAACTTTTACAAAATAAATTAAAATTAACTAAAAACAAAATCAATTATGAATTAATAATGATAATGTTTCACAAGACCGAAACAAGTACTCATTTATTTAAAAAAATAGTCTAATCATTCATGATCATGAGCATTAATGAATATTGTATATCAACTCATAGATCATTAATAATTATTACTTTTATTAAAACCTTACAGGTGCACAAGGATTTCTGAATACAAAGTAGAACCGATTTAGTATTGCTGACTGAAGACCTTCAAAAACCTCTAATACATTTTCAATGAGTTTTGGTTCATAGATCACGAAAATTAATTCATGCGTAAAAATCATCGCACACATCCTATCAAATGCAGACTTTGTGCAACCAAGCCTATTATTTCTGTACTTTAATTAAAATCCAAGTCATATCCGGAACAAGAAGAAGCATTAATAAATAAATGAAACCTATATAATAATAAATCCTCAAAACTGATATCCTTTATGTGAAAGGATTTCAAAACGATGAAAATAATAATTTATTAAACATAAAATATCAATAAATAGAACGTTTTGTAGTTAATTAATACAATCCATGGAGGTCGTGAATCTTTTGGTCAAATTTTAAATCTTATTTTTAAAATATTTTTTTAATAAAATTTACAAATGACTTTCACATTGAATCCTTAAAGAAATGAATTCTATACAGTATACAGTTTCTTGAATATATATTATTATTTTCATGCTTCAACCATTTTGGACTAAGCCGATGATGAATAATATTCATTAACATGATTATTTTTGAGGTACACAAGTTTAATAACTTCCTCATAAACTTAAAGTTACTTTAAAAAAGACCATTGAAATTTTAGTTTTTTTATCAACCAAGAAGCCAACATTTTTATTCTAAAGCTGCAAATTTGATAAATTTTATCTTTTATGAATTCACGCCAAGCTCCAAAATAGTTTTTGACACTAATAACCTATACGCACCATCTTTTTTATCCACCTTTTTTTTATCTGAACTCAACTTTTTTATCTGAACTAGACAACTTTTTTATCTGAAAATCAGTTGTACATTGTACCGTTTGTGAACAAAAATGCTAAGGATCGTCAAGTACTTTGTAAGAATTGAAAAGTAAATGGCTTTTGAAGACGATTCCTATAATTGCCATTTTTCTAATTTTTCTTTTATGGGCTTTTTTCAATTGTTTTTTTTCGATTTACGAACAATAAAAAATACTATTAATTCATCACAAACACTAGTGCCACCGGTTGGTAACGATTTCTTGCCAAGCATAATTAAGGTTCATCCATTCATTGGACAGCGGCATTCAATATCGATGTAGTTCTCCACGAGATGCTATTCTCCTCTTCATAATGTTTCACGTTCTTGTAAAATCGGAGCAGACCAGATTCAATTGGGAAATTTGGACGATAACTAAGTAAATTGTGCGTTAAAGACCTAAGAAATAACTCTTGTTATCAGCTAAATGTATTGTGCTGGGCTGGCTTTGTAGTTGAAAAAAACCACAAATAGAATCAATTCGCTAGACAGGAACAAACACTACACAGTTGTTAGTAAAGCACTAATCCACGAAAATCAATGTATTCCAGGCTCTTTTAGTAACTATATGGAATTTATTACTGTGATTTTTTTTGATCGGAATGGAGTTATTTAAGAGTCTAGTTGACACAAGGCTAAATCAAATCTATGTAGAATACAATCAACTATGATCTTTATTTACATCAATCTGTATTAAGTAAAAGTGTATTGTCATACTGCATGTTGTAGGCTCTTCTCAAGAAGATGAGGCATGCCTGTTGCTTATGATAGTGAGAGATGCCATTATATAAGTTTTACATGGTGTGGTAACTGTAATTTTCAAGTAGCTGGACACACATAATTCATATGCAACACTGCAAGGAATTATTTCATTGATTATACTTCAAATATATATATATATGTAATCGATGAAATAGTTCTTTGGCTGAACAATGTAAAGCTTTTTTCACAAAGAACAAAAAACTGTTCTATATAGGATTATCGCTACTTGGATTATATTAAGATGATTTTGAAGCAGAAATTTGAATGTTTCGAAAACTGCATAGCAGTTTAGTTCCTTTAAGATAGCAATTGAAAACTCACTTGATAGAAACAAAGATTCTAGAAATTAGATTCGAAATACCTAAGTGATTTTCAACATTATTCCACTTTGTTACAAGATATATTCAATAATTTTTGTATTTCAAACTCTTTGAATTAATATTTAGTTCATATGAGGGCCTCAGAAAATATGTTGAAGTTATGCATAATCAAATATTCCGAATATTTCAATCTGGTTTTTCAAATTTTGAAATTGAAATATCTTAATGTAATGGATTGTAGATACGTTTTAGGATAATATTCTAATTGTCACTTTAAAAAGAAACAACATTTGCATCTATTTGTGTAAAACAATGATTATCTATCACGAACTTCTTACTTTATATCGAATATCCCTTTTAATTTTCGACTAGAATTTTGGTTTAGAAGAATCAGTTTGATAATATAAAATTTTAAATAATGTTTTATAGCAAATATTATTTAATAAGTACTATTTATTGCAACTCTACTACATCTTTTCTTAAATCGCTCAAGCATTTATATATATATATATATTTGTCTCAATAAAATTAATTGTTTTGTTCTCATTTTGCTTTGCTTTTCTTACAAATATATAAATATTTTTATGTAATTTTTTCTAAATTCTATTATAAATAAAACTGAAGATAAAGTTAAAATTTATTTAGCATTTAGATTATAAGTCTCCTATAAAGTAACACAAGTAATTAATCTTTTCATTTTTATAATTTATATCAATTTGTCAAAGAAATACATTTCGATATTCAAAAAGCAAATTTTTTTTTAGTGAAGAGTACTTAAAATTTGTTCTCTAAGCTATGGAATCGAAAATTTTATTCACAAACAATGAGCAATCTAAAAGAAACGACACCTTCAGTTGCTTGGAGAAGCAGGAGGAATGTGTCGCGACTCACAGACAATACAAGTGCGGAATGTCATCCATTCAGTTATTCGTTATTTAGAGCTCAAGAAGTGCTCCTCTACACACTGACAAGTGACGTGACATAAATTATGCAGAGCGTCAAACGTGATGCGACTGCGAAACCTTCAAGTTGAGTAATAGGCATCCTTCTTCAAACTTCCAAGAGTATTTCATCGTTTGAGAATATAACGAGATTCTAGACTAGCAGTGAATTATAACTTTCTCTTGTACCGAATGAATTTAAGGAACAAAAAGGCTTGCCTCTGCAGTCCTTTTCATTAAATATACGTGAGACTATCTTCTTAAAAATGTATGCGTTCGAGATTTCCATCTCTCTACACGTTGAGGGCTTACGTTTATTGATTCTGTATTGAATTCTGATGTGACTTTATTTCTTCAGCAACGCATATCTTTAATGAGGCAGCATTCAAATAATATTTGTCTTTTGGAATTGGAATTATTGCAACATAGTTGCCAAACATGCAGAGAATGGATATGAAAACTTATTTTTAGATGAAAACCTCCCCAAATCTCATTTAAATTAATTACTATGTAGTATACAATTAGAATAAACCATAATAGTTAAATTTATTAAAACATTTTAGACTTTTACATATTACTATAATTTATCTGAAATACTATGGTTATCTGAAATACTATGGTAAAATACGTAATGAAGAATAATTTAATAAATATTCATAACAAATTCAAAATTGGTGGTAATTTGAAAGAAGAATAACAGTTTTAAAAGATTCTGAGCAGCTATTCATCCAATGTTTTAAAAATTAAATTATGTATAATATTTACATAACAAAATAAACAAAAAAAGAAATGGAGCAAAAAGTGTGGAAATTCAAGTATCAGCATAAAATATTAGCAAGCTTTCACACAATAGTTTTCCTGTGTGATTCTAAAGATTCGAAGCATGAACTTTTTGATAATTGATTATTTCTTTCAAACAAATTTCTGATTTAATATTTATTGAATTAACTTTTTTAATATCTATCACAGGAATTATGGGTCTCAAATAAGAATAGTGATATACAATAAAGGAATCATTTATCTAATATTTTATAATTTAAAAAAAATTTAGATTTTATTCTTATTGTATCACCCTTTACATGGAATACTTATAATAAATTCCAACGTAATTTAAAACAAAAAGGAGGAAAATCACATAAACAAAATTATTTATTGATTCTATTAAAACTGAAACGAAGTTCAGACAAGTATGTGTGTGTCAGTGATCATATCATTAGTCTAATAAGTAGAATTTAAATACTTTTACAAATAAATTTTAAAAAAAACATATGGATTTATTCTCATTTTTGTTATATGAAATTAAAAAAATATTTTGTTAGACACAATATTGTGCTAAAATATTAGATATAATGACTTATTGAAACGATAAAATTATATATTAAAGCTAGTTTTATTTGATAATTATCACATTTAAATCTCCCCACATTTTATTTACAGAAACCAATGAAGATGAAAAGTAAACATAGCCATTTTGAAAAGGGACTTATAGATAATAGAATCTCACTTTTCGTGGAAACATTCAAAATAGTGATAATGTTTCAATTTTAAGAAGTAAATATACTTGGCACATTATAACCATGAACGTTATACTCGAACTTTTAGATTCCTGTTATGATTTTAGAAGAAATGAAGCATATTTTTCTTGTGAAAGCATTCAAACAAATGCTTCTTATTTTTATCATCTATATTTAAAAGATATTTAAGCATGCAAAATTCTGTAAACACATTGATATAATTTCTTTCATCTTTTTACAGCTGTTAAAAACCAAACTGCAAGCATAATTAAACTTGAAGATAGAGACATACATTCTGAACTTGTCCTATTAAATTTCATGTCAGTTAAAATACGAATGATGTTCATATTTAAGAAACATCAACATTTGATCATATTTTAATTAATTTTGTTTATAATTAATTATTTATTATATTACATTCTTATGATCAACATTTGATCATAAGAATGTAATTAATTATAAATATAATTAATTAATTCAAAGAAAATAATTAATTATAAACAAAACTAAGTAATTATGAATAATCTTAACAATATCTTATGTTGAAACTCAATTATATGTACTATAAGATTATATTAGCCAAAATATATCTACTATAAATCTGTCAAAAGTAAAATAATTAGTTAACTTTATACATTTGTTTTTTTTATCAAAATAAAGAAATTTAACAATTTAATAACCATTTCTCATTAAAATTAAGTTAGGTTGTTCGTATAGTTAGTAATAATACTAGGGTATAAAATTAAAACATAATATTGAAGGAAGCGATATAATACAAAGCGAATAAATCAGAAACCTAACAAACTAATCAATTTGATACTAATAAGATTTTATTTCGCAAGATGAAGGAAAACAACGAAGTCTTTATTTCTACTTGGGTACTCCGAGAAAAAAAAAACTTGAGGGCAAAAATTCTCATTTGAGAATGTCGTACACAAGAGAAAAAGTAATAAAAACTCGAAAAAGTGGTAAATTCGCTATCTTCACCAATACGACAGTTAGTTGATGATTGTCGAGAAAAGTAGAAAAGGATTGGAAAGAGAAATAAGACAAAAGCAAATCAACGATTCTGAAATTGTTGGGAAAAAATAAAGAATTAGACTACTCCGCCAAACTAAAACATCTCAAATACGTCGCGAAAAGAAAATCCCCAATCATTCTCAGAAGGCTAGGAATGCGTTTGTAGATCTAGTACACTGTACTAGAACAAATCGAAGAAGAATTAGATTTTGAGTACAACAATATAAAATATTGCCATCCCTAAATTTCTACTTTTTTTGACAAACATGATAATTAAATTTTCTTCAAACTCGAATTCTATTGAGACTGGAAACAAATATTTTTCAGAACATAATATTTTCTGGAATTGATTCGTTCTGAAAAACGGAACAATCGAATTGACTTAAATTTCATACACTGTATCCACTTTCATATGAGACGTAATACAAAAGATTATTTCTGTATATTTATATGCACTATTTCTGAGAAATGAAAAGGAGAGTTAGTAAATGAATCTTACTGGGAAATATGATACTCATTGTAATATAATAAGGCATATAAAAAGTTTTATGTTGAATAAAATTATATATTTAATGTTAGTAAAAATGTCTGATAAAAGAATTATGTCAATAAGCAAAAGAAAAATAATAAATGAATTTAAATATATTTTTATAGGAAAATTTTTGAATGATGAATACTTTTAAAACTTACATATTTGCTATTACCAAATTTAATGAAATATTCGCTTTTTACATCGGTTATATGTTGATGGATATCGCTTTGTTTTATCCTAAAAAATGTGTTATAATTAAATAATTAGCACAATATAACTTATTTGAAACACCATAATGCTGATGAGAGAAAGGATGTTTAAAGATGTTTGGAATCCATGATGAACAGTAAGGTTCAGTGGAATTAGCCTTCATGTACAAAACAAGTCTTGACTAACTTTTATACTCAGCAAAATAAGAGTTTATAATTTGCATTTTTCTATATTTTAAACAAAATTTGACACCTTAAAACAATAAGAACTACCAAGCTATATGAAAGTAAACCATCTAACATACTGAACTCTATATTATTTATTTTATGTCTACAAAATGCTTTTTCAAAATATTGAAATAATTTATTTTATAAAAATACATATTATCTTAGTATTTTTAGGTTCGATATTTTCTTATAGTGATTTTCTTATGTTCTGTCTAACGAATAATACGAAGGAATTTAATGGACTTCAGTTCAAATGTGTCTAGTAAAAGCCATTTTGCAATAATTCCTGTTGTTATTAAAGTAAAGAATATTATGAAAATAAATTTAAGTATAATGAATTGAGTCCAGAAGGAAAATCTTAAAAAAACCAGTAATTGATGAAGAAGGAAAAATATTCACAAGTTGTATTTTTTTCATAGTAAACTTATAAAAATGTTATAGAAATGTACTTAATGACAAAAAAGAGCAATATAAATCAATAGAAAGATGAATAAAACTACTATACCTAAAACTTTCATCTCTTTCTCAGCTTCTACAGTTTGAAATTCAGGAGCTTCAGCAGATACTTCACATCGATATGTCCCAGCACTATTTAAGTCCACGTGTCTCAAATAAACACTCTGACTACTGGACTTGGATAGCTGCAAAGAAATATGTGTAGTCAAGAAAATTAAACTTTTTACAAGAAAAAGGAAAGCTATTTATAAACATCTTAGAATTATATCATTTTTAAAATCAGACCTTGATTGGAAGAATAATTAAAAATTTAATGTTAGTTTTTCTATACTATTTTCGGTAACAATAATTAAATCATACCTAGCTTAAGATTATGCAACAAACAAATAAACATGTTTTAAATACTAAGTGGTTATAATTTGCAATGGAATATGGTTAAACTGTCATTACTAAAATACCTTTTAGTATTGATGGCATCAATATGGCAATCAAATTTGATTAATATTTTTTTAAACTACAGAAAGTTTCTTAAAAGAGTTTTTTTTTTCACCTGCAAAATATGTGCACCATAAAAACGGCACTGTCCATAACGTTAGATTTCTTCATAAAAAGAACAGAAAATGAAAATTAAAAAATACTTTATAGATTTTAAAAAATAGAGTTCACTCTCTTGTAATCTTTCCCTTTCTCTCCCCTTTTATTTCCCAAACAGAACCTATTCTACAGTAAAACATACCAAATCTCTACCAATTTGCTCCTTACGAAAAGGAATTCGGACATTTAAAATCGATAAACTGTCATTGCTCCTTGATAAACCAAGGTTTTCAAGTAATTCATCAACTAAAATAGATAGACAATGAGCTAACCAATTCTGACTATAATTTCTATCGATCAGAGACGAATCCCGTACTGAATTCTCAATAAGCTATACATTTAGTATTGAACTTAGTGTATTCTTAGCAATTGTCTTAAGACGTAATACACATGAGTGGAGATGAGGGAAATGTATTCTATTCAACATAAGAACTTGTGTTCCATCATTAAGACTTCATGTAGAGGTCATATTATTGGACATCCGTTATTGATATTTTACAAATATGCTGCTAAATATATGTCCAGGTTTGTATCGATTCATGCGAATGCACAATGAATTATTCTACTTCCTCGGAGGTATGTCTTTGCCGTCAAGTTTTATATCATATATGCATGAAGTTAAAATTAATTTATTGAGTAATTGTCATTGAATTTCTATTTTTATAATACATTTAGGAGATTTTAATTATTGAAATGAAATCAAGCATTAGAATTATTTGAAATGCTGGACTTTGAAAGCACAGCGCCATTTCTTTAGAACTCCCTTAAAGAAGCTTGAAACAATTATTTTTTAAATGATGTATAATATCGATATTATAATTTTTCCCTTTTATTTTTTTATTAATCGAAAATCTACACGTCTAATATCATCACGTGACTCACTATTTTGAATTTTTCCTCTTAGCGTAGTAAGGAACTGATTGACACAGTTTGGAGCAAAATTTAACATATATTAAAATTTAAATGATAAATATCTTTCATCAAGCCGACTTATAGCGGAGAGGCTAGCGCCCCTAATTTTAAAGCAGTAAGTTCCAAATCCGAATCCTGGTTCGGGTATGGATGTTCCTTTCGTTCTTTGTGTTTCTTTATCCTTCACTTTTAAAGCAAATAAGTGACTCCCACTGGGTGACACACTGTATAAGATGTCATTATCTTCGACCATTATAGCGCTGAATAAGTGTAAAGGACAGCCGGGCACTAGAACAAATATATTTTTCAACATAAAGCAAATTGAATGGTTTGTTTGTCACACAACGGTCATTTTTTGCACACGAGGGCTAATTAGACCGGGATCTACGGTTTAAAGTCGATTCCGAAGCGCTACAAACATCCATGACCAAGGTGGGATTCGAACCAACGAACTATTGAACCAAAGACAAGAGTGCTAACCATTCGGCTGCTAGCTCGGCTACAGCAAATTGAAGTAACTTGAAATTATGAAAATTAATCATTGGGATTAGTGTTGTTGTTGAATAACATACCCCAGTTTGACTATATTTAGCCTAAAACGGAAATATGCAACTTGAAAAAATGATTTTTGAGTAATTATAATTAAAAAGAATCAAATATTTAAAAAAAAATTTCAGTTGGAATTTAGGATACCAGTGAATTTTGTGTATTAATACATAATAACTTAAATTTTCATATTAGAAAGTGATTCGTATAAATTAATTACATTAGAAAAATTTTAGCTTAGACGCCATGTAAGAAATAGTCGTACGCCTTAGCAGTTTCCCAAAATAAACTTATTAAATGAGCGTAATTCATGTTTTCAAAAGCTTAAAATCAAGTTAATTTTCAGGCATCGACAATGATCAGTATGACTTACAACATCGTATAGATAAAACAAATATCTATTTATATTTGACATCAAATCAATATTGAAGCTGTGACATTTCCTTCAGAATACTGAATTTGTAAATGGTAATTCGATTCTCCTTGAGCTCAATACTTTGATTTAACTATGCATTAAAGAGTCAGCTAGATTAAAAACCTTTATTGCAACAATTTTTTTTCTAGCTGGTATTTAAGTACTTTGTTAAATCAAAATGTGATATCCCTAATTTTAACACTTTGTCCGTTAGAAATAACTCATGATATTTATAGTTTCCTAATGTAAATACTGTCCATGTATTAATATAATTTTTTATTCATCATGGAACTAAAGAAAAATAAAGCTTTATACCAGGATAAAAAATGCCATTTACCTAAATATTAAATAATATTATTTTAAGTAATTTATGTATAGATTAGTACATTTTATTACATAGATTATAAACGTTAGTTATAGAACAATCTGTAAACGGAAATAACACGATAAAATTTCTTGAAGAAATTGCATTATATTACAAGAGAGTATACTTTAAAATAATGATATCTATTTTAATTTTTAAAAAAAGTAGACACAGCAGAAATTGATCATGCGCAGAAAAATAAAAAGATCTTTTTATCTTATGCTCAGAATTTGTGCGTCATTGAATCTCTCTATATATCTAAAATCTTAAATATCGCCATTTTATTCTGGCAGTGGGGTAATTACCGTGTTTGTCTTTGGTTCAATGGTTCATGTGTTCAATTCCCATCAGAGATGGAAATTTTTGAAATAAATTCTACATTCATACACTTTAAGCTGTAGACCTTAGCCTAAATTAGCCTTCGTCAATTAAAATTGAATAATGCATAAGTATTTACAAGAGTCTTAAATTATTTTCAAAGGGGTATGTTTCGCCTATTGTCCATATAACATCAAAATAATTTTTCAAAAATGCAAAAATTCTGTGAATAATTTTTATTTAATGCACATTTTATTCAATAATTATAACTTCGAAATTTTATTTTTAAATACATAAAGCTAAATTCTAATATACACATTTTCTAACATTTTTTATAAGATTTGATAAAAAAATTATGTAAAAAAAAATATAAAATTTATTCGTTCCGACGCAATATATGTATGACCACTGTTATTTGATATTTAATGTTTCATCCCATATTTTAATAATAATATGTTAAAAAAACGATGGAATTAACAATTATAATATAAAAATAATAATAAATTCTGGAAAAAATTTTGTAAAAATTCAAGCTCAAATAATCAATGAAATTTTAATATTAAATTTAAATTTGTATAAAATTTTAGAAACTATATTTCTAGATATTGAAATATTAAACTCAGTGATCCCCAAAGAGAAATATTTGCATAAAGTGCTGCACACATGAAATTGCTTATTTAAAGATTTGATTTGCAATTTTTGCAACATTCCAAATTTAACATATTAAAATTTCAACTATCAAATTTTAAAACTAAGTACTGATGAATCGGCATAGTTTCTTAAAAAAATATTTAACTATAACTTAAGAAATAAAAATATTAGTGTTGTCACTTTCACCTTTATTTTTAAGAAACTGTTAGAAGCATAAATCTTTTTTTTTTCTGAGAGACAGTTTAGATATTTTTTTCTAGTTGAATTAAAATTTTAATTATTTATTTTCTTTAAATAAAGTTGATATCTTTCTTCGTTTTATAATATTTATAATGTAATGAGATTTATGTACATATTAAAGACTAAAAATAATGGATTTCGTTTCAGCATTTTCCTCACCATATGAATGGGTAAATGTATGGATAATTTGCAAATAAGCTCTTGAGAAAACGCACTTTTCCATTATTCAAGAAATTTCTTTCAAAAATTTAAATCTATGTAGAAAATAAAATTTTTTTACCATAGCTTACAGTTATCAGACAATCTACCATAAGATATCGCATTTTAAGAACTGACCTTAACATGTGAAATGCATTCGAAATAAAACTTTTTTATATTAAACCCTGCTATAAAGTTTTTCACCTTTTTAAAGTAAATTATATTACACTTAATTAATAAATATTTGGTACGTATGCAAATGATGGTAACTGCTGTATTAATCTACTTCACACTTTCTGAACTTAAATATCATACAAGAAATGGCATTGGTATTTGTTGAATGAAAGATACCACGAAATTCGGTGCTCAAGAGACGCATCTAGTAAGTTAAACATTCAAAACCCGACAACAGTTTCATGATTAAGAAATAGAATATGAATAGTAATTGTTGCAATAAGCATTTATTCAAAAGAACCACGAAACTAAAAAAGAAATAACAACGATGTGCTGTTCAAAGAAATTCGGAAATCTCTTACCAAAGTGATCGCCCACATATTCTCGGAGTTTCAAAAAACATTCGATAATATTGTTTTGATAAACACCATACATAAGGAAACATATTCTTGATGTCTATGATCATTATGTTGCACACAAATCTTTGACTGCAAAATACAACCCTAGTGATGGGCTCAGGAGATACGAGACCAGTCGAAATCGGACCATATTTGAGTTGAATTATGTTTTCTGGAATGATGAATTCAGATTCAAGCGTATTAATTAAGTTGACAGAGTTTAAGCTTGTGTTATGCCTGAAGAGCACAGTTTGTTAGAATGCATTGTGCCTGCAGTAAATTCTGGTGGAGATAGAATTATAATCTGGTGTTGTTTCTCGTTATATAAACAAGGACTCTTGATCCCGATTCATGATACGCTCAACATCTTATTCTACACAACAATATACCACCTACACTGTGAAAATGTTACGTATTGAGTCGTTGTTACTTCCAGGACAATAACACCACTTGCTTTGTTGTGACGCTCACCACGAATGGGCAGGCTGTCAATAGTGTGAATACATTGTATTAGTTTTTCCAGACTTAAATCCTATAAAAAACATCAGGATGGACTTGGATCTCTGAATTAAATGGTAAAATTTCCATCCAAAATTGGTGAAAGAACTTGATAGCATCTCTAAACAGAAGGCAAGAAATTACCACTATCTATCTTCCAAACACTTATGGATAACATTCCCTAAAGGTTAAATCTGTAATTGTCTTACATGAAAGCTCTAACAATTACTGAGAGTAAATAAATTGCATTTATCACTTTTACCATGGGTGTCAAAATATTTATTGGTAAACATTGGATAAGGCATCATGAAACTACTTTAAGTATTGGATAATAAATTAATAAAAATACATGAATGTAAACTGATTATGATATTTATTGAAATTTGAAGAAAGATGTCACATCCAATGCCTTATATGTGGTTACAGTATGTGTGTGTGGTGTACCACAAGTTTATCATGACTACATATTTTACCTCTATATCAGATTTATTTATACCATATATATTGCATAATTTATTATTGTAGAAAGACGAATTTTTTTCATAACATTTATAATATTTGAAGATGCTGTTGAGTTTCATTACAGGTATACTACAGAAAATCATTTCCACGGAATTGTAGTTATTCAATATAAATTCTCTCAAGCTCATCTATTCATTATAATAACCAAGTACATAAGAACTGGAAATTCTTGGGACGGTTAAAAGAATAATAACGTTTTTATACAAATATAACCAGCAAAATATTTATATTCATTAGAATTATATTTTATTTACATTCAGAAGAAATTGATTTACATTCAGACAAAAAACGTAATAAATGTTTGAAAAAAGAGTACATTACTTTATTTTTAATACAAAACTAAAATATATCCAATGAATACATTCATATAAAAATCGTTCAGAAAATAAATGCTCATGATAAAAATATCTTGAAATGAAGTTTTAAAAATTAATTTTTTAAAAGAAAGGTATGAATTTTCATTACTTTCAAAAAATTCTCTTACTTCATTTTAATTTCGCAAGCTATACATATAATTTGAAAGAATATCACGCGCTTATATAACTTTTTTAACTAGCTAATTAGTAAATTTTTTTAGGAAATTCATTTAAATTTTATATGTGTTTATACACAAAATTAAGATAACATATGGGGTTGTATAATGTCACTTTTAAACTTATATAAAGTCACTTATTCAAATTTTTATATTGCATGCTTAAAATAAATAATTAAAAATGTACATATGTTATACAAATTATTAACAAATAATTTATTTTGTATAAATATAACATTTTGTTTCCTTATATTGAACAAGAGAACCAACACTAATTTCAAGTTAATTTCATGGTTTTGCTTATAAAAGACACTCAATCTGTGATTAATAATAATAGTGAAATACATATTTGTTTATTATAAAATTATTTTAATATAATTAAGTGTAATTATATTAAATTAACATGCATGTATAATTATAATTTCTTTTAATTTAATACAATTTTCCCTTAAAAATATATTCATTCTAAAATAATGTATTAACAATGGTGAGTTTTAGAGGTTCAAATAAAATATTTGTGATGAGCAAACATTTATAATTAATATAACAATTAACAAAATTGTATTTATGAAAAAAAGGTAAAAATGTGTTTATTTAAATATTAATCCCATTTCTTAGTACTTTTTGTAAACGTGAGTAAAGAATGAATTTACATATTTATCTTTCCTCAAATATTTACCATGGTTAAAGAAACGAGCTTTACTTGGACTATCCGGTAAAGGAGTTCCCGCCCAATGTAATCAATTTTTCAAAGAACCTCAATAAATGAACAAAAACGAAAACTCAACTTTCTTAGTTGCGCACAAACTTCACCAAGTGGTGTGCTGAGCTGAAGTCTGTCCTTTAAACAACAATTAATTTGTTCTTTGTTCTGTTCCGTTGAGTAAATTTAAGCTCCGATGGATTCCCCCAAGTTCAATTTTCTTAGGTCATTAATTACGGCCTTCCCCTTCTCCGCAAGAAAATCCCTAACAAACCCTCTCAAAAGGGTAAATATTTAAATATTCTTGTTAAACGTTACCACTTTTAAGGAAGGTTTAAAACGTGAAGAAAATGAACTTCATAATTGCTCGCTGCCTTTGGCTACAAAATGAGCTGTCATGATTTAAAAATTTTTCTGCTAAAGACAATGCCTTTCGTTGCAGGAAAACCCCCGAAAGCATTATGTTTCGGTTTGTTTGCCATAAAAGGTGGCATGAAATTATTCTTCGCTTCCAAAAGGGGTGCAGAAGGTGAGCTGGTGGTACGAAATCGCGCTCTTTAAGTGGATTAGTTCCACGAGGTGTTGGTGACGTAAAAGGTTGAGGTGGCTTAATCAAGGTTTTCAAGATTAATTGCGTTATTTTTGGCAGCGGGTGTTATTCCTTCAGAGACAATGGCCGAGTTAAAATGAAACAATACGATGCAATTAACTGAATTCACTGCTCATTGGATTAACGAGTGCGGATGCCTGAAAAAAGCAGTGTAATAATATTAAAACCTTGCGCGTTATCTTTAGCATAATAAAAAGTGCCATTTCCATTAGATGAAATATCTTTCAGTCGTTGCATTATTGTTGTTAGAGAAGCTACTTATCTAAATGTGTGTGCTTTTTAGTTGAGCGAAAAGATATTAATCATAGTAAAATCTAATTTAAGTTTCCCGTTCTGCTGAAATTAAGGTCTACACAATATTGCTTGAAAAAGAAATCTTAGAAAATTTTTAGTTATGGTTTTTGTACAAATTAAATAACCATGCATTAACTGTAATTTGTTACTTTCTATGCATTATAATTTTTCAATACAATAAATGCATTATTTTGAAATTACGCGGATTAAAAATTTGAATGAAGTATGTTCTTGTGATGGTTATTAATAATTATAAAGCAAAATTGTTTGTATGTCTGAATTTTATGTAATTTAATTTTAAATTTATTAATCATAATAGAATTTTAGACATTCATCTCGTTGAAGAAATTTTAAGAATCTAATTCAATATAGGTTTGAAGAAAATATACGTTGGTCTTTATTTCTAAAATAATATAGAAAGTAAGCATTAAATTAATCAACTTATGCATTCAGGTTTTCTGTTAGATTTCCGTTTTCTTTTATATATTATTTTTAATAAATTAACTTCTTTCATAAATTATATATATTCGACATTTATTAATTGATATAAGTAGCATATTTTAAATGCCTCTCATTTACCTTTTATATATATAATTTTAGTAAATAATACTATATATTGTTAAGTATACAAAAACCCATATTCAAAACTGTGTTTACTCGTTTTTTACAAAAATTCACAATACTTATGTGTTTCATTTATTAATATATTACAAAAAATATTCTTAAAAAATATACTGACCTTCCTCAAAATTATGTTTTACTGTTAATAATCTAGATTATATAAAACCAATTATAGTGTGTATGTTTCTAATAATTATTTCCTTTCTATAAAGTTTATAAAAATTTTGATTATTTTGATTTCACAAAAGTCAAATCTGAGCAGTTTGAATGGGTATTATTTCGGTTCATCAATTCCTTTAAATTCATCTGTTTGTCAATCATTTAAATTGACTGATTGTCACAAATTCATTTTAAACCATAGCTCCAAGTCAAAATAAGCCTCACGAATATATATCATAAGAATATATAAAAAGTTACCATTGAAGGCGAAACAAAATTCATGATAAAAATGAAAAAAATTTACTATAGTTTAGTAAGAAATTAATGTATGCAAAATATATTTTTTCAGGCCTAGGTACATATAAGACTACTGGTGCAACAACAACGACAAATATATTTATGATATAGTTGTAAAAAAATACATACTCCTTAAAAATAATTAAATGTTATTTAACGTACATAGGGTACGTAAATCAGATTGTAACTGTTAAAAATTTTAGAAATGTAAGGAATAGTTATTTAATTACTTATGAAACGAATATTTTTGCTATTAAATTGACATTTAAAAATATCAAGTCGGAATTTTGATAATAACAGAAATTTGTCGCCCTTTTGCTATCTAAAACTTAAGCATTTTTAAAAGATTAAAATTGATTCTCTGAAAAAATATTGTAGTAAATCCAATTAAGTTTAGAGATTCCAATATTTCTTATTCAATAAATGCTGAAAGATACTTATGAATATCTGAAATCTCATTTCAACAAATCTGACCCTTATCAAGTAATAAAAATCCTGTGATTTGTTCCTTCTAAAATTAATTTTCAACTAGCTATATTTCGGTTTATTCTATATTTAAAAATGGATATGCCGTACTTATTCTTCTATTTAATTATTCTTAACAGATTAAAATCTGTGATTTTTTAATTATAGAAACTAAGTTGCGTATTCGAAATTTTGGCTACTAAATTAAAAATTAAATTTGTTCATACCAAAACAATGATTTAGCTATAAAATTCATTGAAAATTATATTTTCGTGCATCATATTCAAAGATTTTTTTCATTTTTCAAATATATCATGGTGGTTTCTATTGTTAAATTAGACGATATACATTAATTCAAGATTTCATATATTGATGTGATTATGCATTTAATTTAAGAATTAAATCGATGTATTTAGTGTGTGTTTCAAATATTTTTAATGTATTTTTAATATAACACTTAACATCTTTATAATATTTCTATCAGATAATGAAGATTTATACTTTAGATAAATTTAAAAATTCAAGTTAGTATCAACGTAAATTCTATTAATGTGGAACGTTATACTCTAAGTTATTTCGTTACTTAAAAATACAATACATGATTTATTTTACAGAAATATTATCGTTTCCTTTTCAGTAGTCTCATTAATCAATGAAATTAATAATCTAGTGACTTAAGTTCGTTAACTTGTAAGTAAAATAAAATTGGAGTCACTACTTAATACTTTACTAAAGCTAAGTCGATTATTTAAATAATGATGTGATTTGGAAAGGATAAGATAAATATATTTCGCTAAAAAACGTAAATACTTGAACTATTTATTTAAATTAAAATTTAATGAGAATATTTTTAAAGATTAATTCATATTTTTGTTTGTTACAATTTGTAAACCAAGAGTGCCATACACTTGGTTCTGAACTTTTCGAAATACTTTTCTCGACATAAATTTTATATTTTCTTTTGCTACAATATTTAATTTTGTTTTGTAACTATTTCTAGATTAAACGTTAAAATATGAATTAATTCCTTTCAAATTGATTTTTTTGTGGAATTTCAGATAATATTTTTCTAAAGTGTTGAAAACTTAATTGTCTTTAGTGATAACTTTTTTTCTACACTGGTGGTATGAAACATTCCTCTAAAATGTTTATCTCACTAATTTTAGAAATAGACGATGTGAATTTTTTCAGTTTAATGTATCAACAGATAAAAGTTTAACATTTTTTTTTTATTCTAGATAATGAATTTGAAAGCATCAAACTATATTTACATTTACTTTACTCTATCTCTGAACTTTTTTATTTGAACTTAAGTTTTTTTACAAATTTTTATAATTAACTTCATATGTTTAGATTAAACTTCAAGTGATTAGAAAAATATTTCCTATTTTTTTAAAAAATCATGGTTGAACTTAATTACAAATGCAGCTTCTTCGGTAAAAATTACTTTAGATATTTAAAGTATTTTAAAAAACTATTTTATTATACTTACTTTTGCTTTTTAAAGAATCGATGCACCTAACATTTTACTTTTACATTTTAAAAAAAAAAATTCATTTTAAATGAATTTTCTTTTTTTAAATATATTTAATCAACTATTTCCCTTTCCTAAAATTTGATTCTTATCTTAGTGAATATTTTACTTCCAATACTGCAAAAGATTATTTTATCTGAACTTGGACATTCTTATAAAAATTTATTTTGCATCTCGATAAAATATTCATTCTACATTAATTTTTATTATTATAATTAACAAAAGATTATCTATTTTTACAAAATTTTTACTTAAATAAATTGTTATAATATTATTAAATAGTAATTTTAGTTCATAGTGATATTTGTGTTTGAATGGAATGTCAAAACCTTTAAATTAATAGTATTATTTATTTATTTAAGATCAATAGTTATAAATATTCCACAATAGTTTCTGTAGCAATTTACGAACTAGTTAGCAATTGATTTATGCTACAGTTATTTTTAAAAACTTGTACAATTTCTGAATATTGGTAAATTTTATAATAGATGATTGATGATATTAAAAGCCAGAATCCGTTTTCACTGTTTAATATAATGCAAAAGCATCCATTCTTTATAAATTGTAAATTTCTGAAAAACTATTTCTTAAAAAAAGATTTGTTGCTGTTACTAATGACACTTGGACAAACCAAGCTCGCTTTGCCTCGGCCATGCAAATTTAAGTACATTGTTTAATAATCTTTCGTTTATTCAAATCACCTTGAAGGTGAAAGGACGACTTTTGCTTTCAAATCCTCCGATAGATGGCAGCACCAGAGGATCTACTCTTTTTAATTCTGGCATTGATCTGAAGGGGGAATAAACTTCTCCAGACAATTGCACTCATGGTAACTGCTCAACGACCGACCACAGGACTTATGATTCCACAGATTTAATGAGCACGTATATCGCATGTACTCGGTGGGTCTTTGGTCTCTTTGGGAATGGAACCCCACCCTTCCGGATAGAAATCCGATACCCTAACCACTAAGCTACCACTAAAATTAAAAAAAAAATTAGTCTATAGATTCTTATATTTTAAATATAAATTTTTGCTAAAATATTTAAAATTATATTAAATATTATTTTAAAAGTATTAATATTAATATAAAAATATTAATATTCTTAAGAATAAAAACTGCACCCTCAAAATCCTGGAGTAAGTTATGAAACTTTTATATTTTTAAAAAAAAGACCAAAATCTTATATAGATATTACTAACATGTAAATATTAGTCATAAATTTATAAATTTTTTATCTTTCTTTTAAATATGATATAAATATTTAACAAATTGTAAATTGAATGATTTTCTGTTTGATCGCTATTGTTTGAAATTGTACAGAAAATTGTTATTTTATATTATAAATACGAACAAAATTAGTTCCTCTAGATGTTAATTTTAGTGATAAGTACGATGCACTTTTAGCAACTGTAAAAAAATTTTTAAAAAACATTATTTTAGACATTCCATCGAAGTGCTTGTTTCGAATTAAATTGTTTGCTTAGTAAAATCTCCAGGGTGAAACTTCTTCTTTAATCTTTATGTTTTATTCTTTTCAAACTAGAAGTTTAGATTTCCTAGGAGATTTTTAAAATACTCGAATAAAAGAAAATAGCATACTTTCAATGTTTGCAATACACCTTGCATGTAAAAGACAGAGTCATTTGCAGAATTTCAATTTTTCTTAGAATATTTTCGAAATTGTAAAGAGAAAAAATTTTAATTTACATAATTTTCATAAATCTTTTTTTTTTCTATTCTTGGCTCTAATGTTTCGTCATAAGTGAAATCATAAACAAGAGTTATTCTCAACAATACCAGAGAATTGAATGTTAATTTTATCAGTGATAAAGCATAAACCTATGTGTCAATCATTGCAGATCAAAATTTCGAATATAATAAATTCATACACTTCAAAAAAAAAATTCAACAGAAAACATAAAATTAACATTTATAATTTTAGAACATATTTTTTCTTTTTTATACGAATGTTTTTTGAAAATCTTGATGGCATATTCATAAATAATTCTACAAGAATTGATTACAAGTAATATCTTATTATTCAAATATGAAGCAAATTTACAAAATAAAAATGTAAGAATGCTTATTGATTTGACTTAATTTTTAGTCTAAAACCTATTATAAATTTTGGTACAGTTGCCAAATTCTGAGATTGGCGACTTTTTGGCGGAATTTTTTATGTATCTGGCATCCTCGTTTTTATTACGTCATGCATATGGAGACCTATAAGAATTATATAGAAAATTCTATTTTGGTAACCCTAGTATTTACGTCATCGCACACGTACCAATACGTCATCTTAGCAACAACGTTATCTTAGCAAGTTATACTTAAATATTTTGATATCATAAATCTTAAAAAATAAAGATTTTATTGTAATCGCAGCAATCGGATGGTCACAAAAGAGAGAGAGAGAGAGTATCTACTGGAATTAAGCTGAACAATGTCGAAACGAGAAGGCATACCTTTGTGTTTGTAGAGAGTGCTTAAGAGAAAATATTAATCATTGGAGAAAAAATATCATTTACAAATCCTTGAAAAAACAAGAGAAATACTTCATACAAAACTAAGCATTATGAAGAAATTAGTAAAGGATCTCAACAGTAAGCGACTGTGGTTTGCTTCCATTGAAAAATAAATGCAGATTAAATATTTTAATTGCTGAAAGATATACCATTATATTAATGATCTTGCTTTATAAATTCTATGCTAATGAGAAAATAGTAAACACCATTTCTTGCGAAAGATTTTCTGTTTTAAATCTCTTGGACAAAAATAATAACATAACATTAAAGTGGGCAGGTGCTCTATTTTCGCTTTCCTTTAAACATCTTTCTGAAGTTTAGGAAATACCAGCGACAAAAATGATAAAATATTTTACCAGAATATTAGAATTGGGCTGCTACCAAAGAAGATAAGTGACACAGATATCATGGCAAATAACTCTTGAAGTTTGAAAAAGGAATTTTTTCAATTCATATTGAAGATACAATGAAAAAATGATTTTTAGATATCACTGTAACTTGTTGATTTCATTTATAATTTCTCCTTTTTTTGCACTTAGTAATTAAAAAAATAAATTGGCTTATTTGACCCACTATATTTAACTTAAAATGGTATGACATATATTTTGTTGAAATATAACAATATCGAAATTTGTACTTCTAAAAGAAAATTAATACCCTACTTGACACCTGAGCACCTACATTGCACAAAAAACACTGGCTGGTACATTAAAACTGCATTAATTTCGGTCGATACATTTTTAAGGATTATTCTAAGGAATTATTTCATACAGTTAAGTTTACTCAGCAATAAAACTGTATACACAGTCCTCCATTTGGCTTCATGAGAAAGTCATACATTATGCATAAATCACTTTATAATATCCAACATTCAAAATTCAACACCAAGAAGAATTTATAAGGAAAAGTTTGCCTATTTTTGAGTTGATACACCTCGTCAAGTTATGCAAATGATGTGAAATCCATAACTCTTTATCGTACCTTGAATGTGATATAAAGAATAGGAACTTGCAGAATATGAAATTTCTTTGACAGTATATCTACTAACGAATTCATGTTAAAAAATTTAAATTTTGTCTTTAAGGACGACTATATTCCCATGTCATAATCTCATCAACGGAGGCATTTACAGTACGCTATAATTTTACAAAAAATTTGAAGTTCTGACTGTGCAGGACAGACTGGATCGTATCTCTGCTGATACCCATCTAGACACGTCCACAGTACATCAGTTTTACCGAAAATGATTAGAACAAAAGAGTAATACAAATTTTACGCGTACCTGTGCAGAGTGGCTTTGGGACGCGTGATCTATCCTTCCATTGACAAGCTATGGTGATTTTGCAGGCTCCTTCTAACTCTTTTCATATTTAAAGTACTCTAAATGAATTCATGTCGATCTGAACAATTTTCTTTTAATTTGTCGCTAGTGACCTGCATTTTTGGCGTCCATTGACCGCCCATTACAGATACTAATGTCAGCTGTATATAGATATGCGAGAACGATATGGCTCAAAGTCATGTTCTCAGATACAAATGCCTCTGTTTCTTCAATGATAATCACAACGCATGAGTCGACATAGAAACAGATCAACTAGAGAATACATCACAATGTAAAAATGCAATATCATGGTTTGGTCATGGTATCAAGGTAATTTACAAAATATTATGTAAACGTTTGTTGAATAATTTTATTGAATAGGATTTTACTGCTCTTATTTCCTTTTAAATTGGAATGTATAATTATTGTGTTCCTTTCGAGAGAAAAGTTCTATGAAAGCGTAACAAAAAATGAGTAATTTCTGGATGAGTAAAAAAGAGTGCTTTAGGATTTAGTTGAAATATTATTAAATTTTTCAAAAAACTGCAGTCAAACTTTGAAAGTTATAAGCTGTATCAAAAACTTTAAAAAAACGAAATTAAACTTTGCCGCTTCACAGAAATCCAACATTCTTTGAGTGTAAACTATAATATTATCACTAAACTTTATTCTTATTTTTCTTTCAAAGTGCACTTTAACATTTTTCCCTCTGACTAAAGTTTTCTTTGCGTTTTTCTTAAATTTTACATTAGGGTGGGTCAAGATACTGTGTCCTATAGTATTTTGGCTACTCTTTCTTGCGCTTGAAAAACGTTTTCAAGTTAGGTATTCGTATCACTGAAGAAAAATGGAAAAGAACAAAAATATTTCTTGTTTGATATCGAGTTACCCAGCAAACAAACCTATTTCAGAAAAATCCCTAAGGTTTTGAATAGGTTGCGATTTTCGCCTATACGAAGGGAAAAAAGTAACAAATCCTTCACAAAACATTCTGGGTTTGAATCAACCTGACGCAATCTCCCAGAAGCGCAACTGATTCTTATTTTTTTCAACCCCCGTCAATTTTTTTTCTCAGCCAGCTTCTTTATTTTTGGCCTTTTGGGGATAAATTTCAAATGTTTCGATCGTGACACGGTTTCAAAAGGTGGCCACACCAAATACTGAAACGGCGAAGTCACGTGGAAGGGTTTTAGTAGCTGTCGCTTTAAAAATATATATATTGCCTTGCTTCTCTTCAGAAGGGGGTGGACGGCTGCGAGGGAGGCATTCTGCTATCTGTGCATACTCGAACGTGCCATTCAAAATGGTAGTCAAAGAGAATTCACTAGCCATGTAACATTTTGTTCTTTTTTTTTTTATATACGAAACAATTCAAAAAGCAATTGACGATGAATAGCAATTTTATGTTTGGTAGTTTCTGGACATTTTTATAGAAATTTCCTTTTTTTCCAAACTTACAGACATATAAACTTATATTACAGCAAATTATATTTTGAAATACATTAATTTTAATTATATTCAAATGATTAAAACTTTATATAATATGGCATATCAATGTATATTATGACATTATACAACACTTACCGAAGAAATAATAAATTATATAACATAGATTTTTTTTTTTGCTAACTACTAATTTTAAAGATCATATTAATAATTTTGCAAAATATATCAGCTTATTTCTTTAATTAAGAAATATCAGGAATTATCAAAACAAAATAAAATTTTTATACATTTGTTTTTACATGTATATATGACAAAAATCTTCTTAATTTATGCATTAAAAATTAACGGGAAAATAAATTATGTGTACAGAAGACTTCATGGATTTAAATATTTTAAAAACGAAGACTTCTCTTATATGCATAAAATTCTTATATTTTCCAATAAAATTCAATTTAACTTTTTATAAAATACATTCCTGCATTAAAATGTTTTAATAAATTTAAAATTGTATGCATTCAGATATTTTGTATTACATTTAGAAATATTTCAATATATATATATATATATATATATATATATATATATATATATATATATATATTTATATATATATATATATATATATATATATATATATATATAAAACATTTTTTAAAATTTAATTTTTTATTAAATGTCCCTTTGAGCATTCCAGTTTATTTTATAGTTGAACTTAAAAAAATATTCGCAATAAATTCTCATTTAGTTTTAATAGCCCTGTGATTAAAGTGATAGTCGCAATTTGAACACATAATAACTATTTAAAATACACTCTAAGAGATACTTAAAAGTAACAATATTGGAAGCAGTTGATTAATAACGAATTTTACTTGTAATTTAAATTTTAATTTTCTTCAACCCATAATTGAGTAAAATGTTTACCTCAATTTGGGCATATCCAAAATATTAAAACAATAATTGAAATGTATAATTTTAGAATTAAAACTTAAAGTTTGTATTTATTTGTGTAATTTTATTTTGTAAATAATAGTAAATTTATCTCATATATTGCTTAGAATATATGATTCAATACATGTTAAAAAAATTGGGCTGTTCAATCAGCTTTCCTTTGGATAAATAATGTGAAAAACTTACATATACTTTAGATAAATTTGTCAAATTGTAATTCAGAAATACTATATTAATATACACGAACAGAATTTTGTTAATAATTTAAAGCTTTTTTACACATTTCTCTAAATAAAAATATCACTCTAGTGGCAGAGTTATTAATGATATTTCCTTCGGCTGAAATGGCTTGTGTATTTAATTCAATTTCCGAGCATGGATAATTGCAATAGTTAATGACTGTTGTGCAAAGAAAATAAAAACTAAAGATACGCTAGAATTTAAAGTTTTTAATTTTCTAAATAAATACAATGAATTTTAAAATAAATATAATCTTATTTTTGATTTAAAATTTAATATTAATAATGTTTTAATATCTAATTAAATATTCAATAGATCAAATTGTACTTTTTCAGGCAGGAAATAATACTTTCATAAAATATTTTGAATATATTTTTAGTATAGCATTCATATAGAAAGTGAAAAGCATATCTTTACTTTGATTTTAACACCCTGAAACTTGAATTAATTTGCTTACAATTTATAATATACTTAACCATTTCTCATTTTAAAAGATATAAAACCACTTTTTTTTACCTTAAAAAAAGTTCAATAATTCTTAAAAATTGAATAAATTTTATTTTAATAAGAATCATTATTGCATTTGTTATAAAGATAAAAAAATTTATTTTTCTTGAATTAATGTCACACAAGTTTCATATGATTCGAATAATAATTTTCTTCAGATTAAATTTAAGATTGAATTGAAAATCTTCCCGGAAAATTGGACTATGACATTTCTTCTGTTTTGCAGTTGATCTGTGCTATTTTCTACAATGCGAAAAAATCAAATAAAACTTTTTATTTAAAAAAACGTAACAATAAGTAACTAAAAGGAAAATACTAAGCATTTTTTTTTCTGATGCTATATTAATTTATTATAGTTTAAATATATCCTAAAAATTTCTTCTTTATGACGGAAAGATATTCAGCATTCAGCAAATATATGAAATCAATACATTAGCTTGTTTTATCAGTAGCAGCGCTCATTGTTTGATATTCTTACTAGCAAAATATTTTCTGTTTCATAACAAGAGATACCTGGGATTGGGAATGTCAGAGAGGAGAGGAAATGTCAGATCTAGGGATTAAAGGTAAATTTCCAAAATTGGGTCGAAATGCTGAACAAGAATAGAACTATCTTTATATGAAAAAACTTATAATAAATCACTTCCCCATTTTTACCAGAGAATATACTGTTAAAAAATATCTGAGTTTTTGTTTGCTACACACAAATTTGATGCAAACACTCTGGTGCCCAAATTTTGCTTGAATAATTCTGGCATGGTATTTGTAAAGTGTAAGGAGATAATTTTTAAATATTTTGTTTCTTTCTCTTTTTTTTAAAGATTTCTATGTATTGGTAGAAGGTGACATTACATTTTGCAACCATATACAGGAAAGGTGCCTTCATTTTGAAAAAAAATCACATACATAAATTCACTTGTATTATGAAGACCTTTTCATCACTGGACATTCTCAGGTAAAAGTGTCAAAAAACTATAAATTGTGTAAAACTGAAGAAAAAATATTCAAGATGTATTTTTCCAGTGAATGTATTTTTTCCAGTGAGTATAAATGAAATTAATATACATTTTTCAATATAACGATGCAAGGACGTTAGCTTTACACATATTAAAAATTTAACTAATTCAAGAGAACGCATTTACCATAAGATTTTTAACTATTCAGTAAATTTAATTCAAAAACAGCAGTTTACTCTCATGTTATTAGTTTGTTTTAAATTAACAATTTTAAGGATTACCTATTTCTATTATCATTTCCGAAATAATATTATACTATATAATAGTAAATGTTACATATGAGAATAGTTATAAAAAAACTAATTTCTAATTCAAATAACTTTTATGTGTTTATTCATCAGTTTTTAATGTATTTGTTCAAGCCAAATAGTAAAATTTAATTATTTTATATGCTTAATATAATATTATTTTATCAAATAATTAAACGATTAATTTAATCATAAATTTATGAATTAATAACAATTAACTTGAATAATCTTCTATAAATTTTAAGCTAGACTCCGTAGTTCGAATCATAACACATATATGGTATCTGTAAACATATTTAGAAGGAAATGATTTACGATGACCCATTCTTCCAATGTAATAATAACATTCAACGCATTATTATCCACAAAGCATTGAATGTATCTTATTACAAATATCATATTTTTACAATAAAACCGTTGAATAACAGCAGTATATTAATTAATAAAATTTTCAAATTATTGCTGAGTTTTTTTTTAATAATGTAAATGTGCTGTTCTTGCTTATGACACCACCAAAGCCAAGCTCACTATGCCTTCGCTATGTGAATTTAAGTCAATAGGGAGCGTCTTTCGTTTTTTAATCAGAGCACCACCAAGGTGAAAGTACGTCTTTGTTCTTTTTTTTAAATCCTCCGACAGATGGCACCACCAAAGAAACCACTCCCTCAATTTTGACATTTACATGAAGGGGGAGGAAATTTTCTTACGACCATTGTACTCATGGTAACTGCTCAATGACCGACCACAAAACGATTCCACTGATTTAGCGAGCACGTATATCACATGTACTCGGTGGGTCTTTGGCGGCATCAAACACCACCCTTCTGGGTGTAAGGCAGATGTGATAATAACCACTAGGCTACAACGGCCCCAATGTAAACATAAATATGGCTTATTAATTATATGATATAATGCGCCCTAAATGATTAATGAAATTTCCAAATTATAAATCTTTGAAAGATGTAATTAGCAACGAATCATTATAGATTTTAAGATATCACATTTGTGATTAATTGTTTGAGTCGTATATTTATTTTATAAAAATGCAAGTTTATCTTTGGAAACGTTTATTAATTGAGTATCATCAGATTCAACAAAGAGTTTTGCGATATAAGGATATTTATTTTCCTGTGAAACATGAAAATGATTTTATTATTTATGAAGTTATCTCGAAGGATTTATAATCTCTGTATAGTAACTTTATTCACACTTCTAATAAGTCAAATTACTTCTACAATTTAAATTCGAATTCTAATGCATTATGGTAACGCTTGTTTCTGCACTGTTCTCTATACAATGCTAAATAAATCATGGGATTTAAATTTAAAATCATTATCTTCCACGTGGCCGGGCTTGCTTTAAACCATTATTGAGAAAATGGAGAAAGGTTTTACATTCCTGTTTTACACATATACCTTAATGGCGATGAGCATTGTGACGTTTTTCAATTTTCTTTTCTTGTGGCCAATCAAATTTCCTATTGCTTTGATTGCTCAAAAAATCTTGAGACCAATCAAATAAATATTTAAGAAAAAGTAGACAAAATATCATGGATAATAAAAGCATTGTATCAGCCCTTATCCTGTTTTTTTCCTATATGCTTGAAATAAATTACATCTAAGTTTACAAATTAATTTTTATGACAATTAAGGATATTTACAGTAGATATCCTAATTCGGTATAAAAACTAATTTAATTTCGCTGATGATAACATCCTAATTATAATTCCTAGCATTTTTTATAGAATGCTAAGCTTATATTTGATCAAGAACGCTTTGCTTACGAAAGTATCAAATAAATTATTTTATTGGCTTCAATTCTCTATTATTTCAGGAATTTTAAACTATTGATAAAACCTAAAATTAGTGTTATATTTTTTATTCATTATCCAAAATAAAGTTAACTGTGCAACATAACCTGAT
This sequence comes from Latrodectus elegans, assembly GCA_030067965.1. Taxonomy (NCBI): domain Eukaryota; kingdom Metazoa; phylum Arthropoda; class Arachnida; order Araneae; family Theridiidae; genus Latrodectus; species Latrodectus elegans. The sequence goes on along the minus strand of CM057811.1, from coordinate 72,581,328 downwards.
TGTTCCTTTATAACAGCGTAAGCTTTTTACTGATAACTTAATTTTTTTTGACTAAATAAATATGTCATAATTTTAAATATTTCGTATACGGTTCCCTCAAAACCTATACATTTAAATTTACTGGGAAATAATTTTTCAATATTAACAATATTTCACTAACTTTCACTGACTAGATAATACAATATAAACATGGCGAAGTAAATAAGCATATTTGAGTAAACTTTTATTCTACATTAAAGTCTAACTCGTAGATATATAACTAAAAATGTTAAATATAAAATCATATTATCTGATTAAAACTTACAAACATTTAAACTAGCATATTGCGAATATTATTAGTGGCTTCACCAATTTTACAATTATAAAAAAATTACGATAATTATCATTTATTTATTTGCAGAAATATAAATCTCTCGGTTTATTTGCATATGCTCGAAATAAATTAAATTGAAATTTGTTAACTAAAAACAATTACCTTCATACAAATTATCAAAAGATTTTTCAAAATATGCGAAAGCCAGATTTAACAACAAATACGAGGGTTACTCTGAATTTTTTGAGATACGCGCAGACAAGAATTTACAAAATAACGGTTTAATTTTAAAATACTAAGTATTTTAACACAAAAGACAATTTTTTACTGACTTACTTCAACTTGTTTAGTGTAGGATAAATTTTTAACAGAAGAGAATATAGGGTTGACACAAGAATATTTTCGCGCTATGATTTTCTACGATTTTAAAGCAAAATTAAATTAAGAAGAATGCGTTCAACGGTTGAAATTAGCATTTGGTGATGAATCTCCAGCTCGTGCTACTGTATTCAGATGGTTTAGAGTACTTAGAAGAGGTCGCAATTTTCTTCAGGATGAAGAACACAAAGGAAGGCCGCCGTTGGCAGTAATCCCGGATAATGTGTCTGCGATACGAAAAATGTTAATGGATGATAATCGCTGTACCTATAAAATGATACAGAAGGAACTTTTTGGATCCGCAGCCATACACGCAATCAATGATGAAGAATTACATATGTGAAAAAGTAGTTTGCCGTTGTGTTCCCCATAATCTAACTAAGCACCAAGAAGAGGAGCGTGTCTGAATCAGTAAAGAAACTCTTAAATTGCTAAATGATGGTAGCCACCGCATCATTTCTAAGATTGTAACATGTGATGAAACATACATACCATTTTTTGACATTCCAACAAGTCAAGAGAGCAAAGTATGGATCATTGAAGAGGATCCCACGCCGACAATGGTGAAAAAACAACGTGCCCTAAAAAAAGTGATGTATGCCGTTTTCTTCAGAAGTACGGGATGGGTCAAAGCCATCAAGTTGGAAGGACAGAAAACAGTAACAGCAAACTGGTATACCACTAAATGTCTTCCAGAAATTCTACAAGAACTGAATGTTAGGGAACTAATGCTTCACAATGACAATGCGCCTTCATATACAGCCGGATTAACAATTGAGTTTCTTGAACAAAAACAAGTTAAAGTGATTGAACATCCACCGTATTCGCCGGATCTAGCTATGTGCGACTTTTGGTTATTCTTTAATCTATAAAAGAACTTACGTGCACGTCGTTATCATTCAGAAGAAGAGATTGATGTGACTATAAATGCATTTTTTTTTTATTAATTCCAAGAAATGAATAGCTTGAGGCATATAATCTGTGGAAAATTCATCTACAAAATTGCATTGATGCTTTAGGAGGCTACTTTGCACACTCCTAAAATTTTGTAAATATAACTTTAAAATCCTAGTTGTATCTCAAAAATTTCAGAGTGACCCTCGTAAGACTCAAATCTAATATTAAATTGCTTCTCTAATATTACGAAAATTATATAATATGAGTTCGGATGAAACGGAATTATCAAATTTATAAGCATGCAAAATATTTTGAGATTTTTTTATTGTTCTCTTAAGGTGATATAAGAGAACATATATAGTTAAAATGTAGTTTTCTATAGATAGAGAAATTTGCAAATTTTATCACTTACATCCACCCTGACACCTTGCAAGGGGAGGAACTGCCCCGGTGGCCAGTCGTTGGGAACATATCTGTAGAACTCTACGTCGTCCTTATACCACTTGACTGAATACAGCTTGTCTCCATCGAGTTGGTAGCTGCAGATCAACTCTACTGATTCCCCTTGATTGGTAGGGCTTGGAACATCCATCATCAACATTCGGATAGCAGCTAGGCCCGAAGTCACTGAAAAGGACAATTCATTTTTAGGAAGACCCCATCAATATCAATACATAACTTTATATAATAATAATAATATATTCATTAGTCTTAATATTTTTACATGGTTCAATTTACATTTCGTGCTCATTAACATTATTAAAAAAGAGTCTAGAGATCATAACTATCCAACTTTTGTGATGGCAAAATTTTATTTAATTTAAATGTTCAATAAAAAATCAATTCAGGTGTTAAATAACAAAATAAACTTAAAAGTGTTATATAAACTTAAAATTATTTCTTTAGAAATTAGTAGAAAATTTTTTTTTCTGAACATTTCAATTTAATACTTTTATATAAATTTTCCTTAAAAAGGAGTATTTCTAAAAGAGAGCAAACAAAATAATATTCTTTACTTTTAGTATGAATTACAAATTTATATATGTACAAAATAAAATTTACAATAACTATTATAGATAATATATATATATATATATATTATATTATATTATATTATATATATATATATATATATATATATATATTTCTGATTTTTTTCCCTGTTTCTCCGGCAAATAAAAATTATTCTTTCAAATTATACAAATATATTTTGATTTTCTTAAACATAAATGTCACATTTTAATCTCGGATAAAAAGTTATAATGTAATTCTCTATGTACGGAATAAGCCGGCCGATGACTGAATGGTTAGCATTCCTGATCTGTGGGTCCCGGGTTCGAATCCCGATTCAGGCATGGATGTTACTTCATTTCTATATTATCTTTGTGTTCCTCTTTCCTTTCTTCTGGGATGATGTATGAATGTGGACCACCCTATAAACGAGTTTTTGGTGGTATGGCGCTGGCAACGCTTATCGCCTCCGAGACTTGGTTCAAAAGTGCCCGATGGGTAACGACAAATGAGTAGAAGTTTCTGGCCTTGTCGTGGCATAGAGTTCATCCCCCAAGTCCCCACGTTAAAAAAAATGCACAGAATAAGATTTCTCTTTGGGATTTGCATAAATGCAATGCTTATTAATAAATGTATTGCGCATGTGTACAATCTACTGGCTGAAATGTGTTTCCTAAACACACACTGAAATATGATAAATGTTAAAAACGAAATATATATTTCTACAAACAGAAATTGAATTCTATATATTATACTTTTTATTTTTTATTAGCTTGAATTATGTATAAAAGTATTATTTACTTTCTATATAGCGATATTTTATAAGCGACATGGACTTTTGCATTGTTTTTATATGTTGTTGATGTTCTGTGGGGTGCGGTGCTCTACTTTTCCAACTGAACCATATTAGGTGTAGAGTCCGACTTCCTCAGTACACACATGCCATAGGAACCCGTTTATAGTGTAGGCAATCATTCATACAAAGAAAGGACAGATACAGGATAGATAGAGAAAGAAAGTACATCCGTGCCCGAACAGAGATTCGAACCCATGACCTCCCCATCTGCAGTCAGGTATGCTAACCACTAGACAAGTAGCGCGGCTGTTTTTGTATGTACTTTTACATTTTAAAAATGTTACATGTATCAATAAAATAAAATTTGTCAAATGTAAATTTTAAAAATTATTGAGTTATGCCATGGCTTTTCAGTACGAAATCGAATCTCCAAGAATAGATTTTCGTTAGTTGTATGTGAAAGCTTTTAGTTTTTTAAAAGGGTAAGATTGGTGTTTGTTTTTGACCCTTGTATTTACTTTCACAGTTTGAAAACATTTTCTTATTTCACTCTCTGTTCATTAATAATTTTGTTTAGTCCATGTTAAATAATTTGATATTTTGACACAATCATATTATGATAATTCAGAATGTTTTCTTTAATATCATATAGAAAAATGTTTCATAGCAATGCAAGCAAAGTAATGAATTTAATTATTTCTAATTTAGCGCTCATTAAAAACAAATTCAATAACAGCAAAACAGACAAATTTGTAAACGTCTATTAAATTTAAATAAGAAGAGATCTTAAATTTAATTCCCGTATAACATTTCAAACATAAAAAAGATACAGTTTTTCTGAATTATATCCTAAGTATATTAATCTAAATAACACAGAATTTGAATTTTTTGAATTCGCAGTATATTTGCGGAATATTTCTGCAGGAGTGTTTTATACCAAAGAATAAAAAGAAACTTTTATTTCAATATTAAAGCAAGGAGAACCATATTTACTCACATATATATATACAATGCCAACATAAAACAATATTCTAACCAAACACAAAAAGCAATTTCAATCAGAATGGCTTGGATCTACCGAAGCCTAGGAATGTTTATCGATATAAAAAACACAATTTCATTAATCCTTCCGTGTTTATCTCCAGCAGTTGGTAGAGATGAAAAGGAATCTTTTCCATCCACGCTCAAAGCAAAAGAAAATTTGGCAAATATCCAGATAAAAATATACATCTCTAGCACCAAATATCATACTAATCCCTGTATTCCAAATACATCGCAAAACCTATCGATCGAACACAGCAAAAAAACATTAAATACCATTCTTTAAGTACTTAAAGATAACACATTATTTATTTTGCACGGGGAAAAGGTCTTTGCAGTCGGTCAGACAGTGTATTAAATCAATATGAACATGATCGTTTTATCAATATCTTCCTTCTCAACCATCTTATAATAGCAGCGGCTCCAGCCATTTACTAAGCTTCGTGACGTACATTTGATGAACCGGGAAAGTTTTAATAAGCTTAAAATGATCTGGGTCAGAGAGTAAACTAAAGAATAATCACGGCACGCTACTGATGCCATCGAATTTGGATATGCAAATCTTTAAAAATAAATAAGCTAAAACAATGGATCATTTTATATGATAGCCAAGTCACATGAATAATGATGAAAATCAAGATTTCCTTTCACTTTAGAAACATAAGCATTTTTAAATTTATGTTTTTTTAAAAGAAAAGTAATTTTTATGCATAACTAACTTGAAAAACTGTATGATCATTCATAAATCTGATATCTCGGTATACTCTTTATTTTATATTATAATCCAAAATGTGTAAAGGTAAGCATTTATGTTGTATTTCAAAGTTTTTGGTGATTTGAAAGAACGTCATAAATTGATATATTTTAATTCTTGTAAAATGTCACAATGCTTATTTCTCACAAGAAATTGCATACATTATTTAATTGACTCTGAATGTAACTTAAATTTAATAACTTAAAACAGTTAGTTATTTCTATTATAGCAGAAAAACTCTAGTGTGTTTCAGAAAAACTTAGATTTGCGGAAACAATGGTGATAAAAATATCTTTATAACACAATAAATGTTAAGAATTATTACATTTCATGTAAGAAGAGCTAAATAATTAAATAAAGAACTGAGTCAATTAGTTTGGATAGTATGTTTAAGCTGGTTAAGGATTTAAAAACAAAAGTTGTAAGATAGAATTTGTACCTAGATAATAAAAATGTGCAACCGAGAAAAATAAGGAAATTTTTTATCTATACTTTTTACTGTATATAAAAGTACTAGAGTTGCCTTCATCACGTCATTTTTTCGCATAAAATTTTAAGAATAATTAAAATTAATTTTTTCTTTATAAAAATGACTTCTTATTTGAATAACTAAATACAATTTTAATTAAAAGTAATTTCAATTAAAAAGATATTCTTTTTTGACAACGAGACCTCAAAAGTATAGTAAATAGTATTAAGGATTATATTAAAAATGCATTTTCTAATTTAAGCAAAGGAAACAGCAATAAACTATACTTGTATGTTAACAAAAATGGATAAAATTAATGCTATACTTTTAAACTTTATATATATCGTCAAAAATACATATTTATTCAGAAAATATTATAAGTATATGTATATTGCAACCTTATGTCTTATAATATGAGCGTTACAGAAAGAATTTTCTATAGCTATTTTTATGGAATATTTCCTTTATGTTTTCAAGAATATCACTTAAAATTTAAAATAATAAGTACTTTAGTTTAGTATTTTAATTTAATAACTGATTCTACCGATAATATCTGTTAATTTTATACACTTGTTTATTGAAAGAAATTTGTTATTATTTTCTAATTCTTATAAAAAGTGACATTTTTAATATTTCCGGGAATTACATTTGAAATTAATAACAACAGTATTAGAAAAAATTTTCAGTTTGTTGTTATAAGTATAAAGATGGATGGCTTTAGATTTTTTTGTGACGAATGCATTAAAATAATTTAGATTAGAATACAAGATAAATATCTTCAACCTGTTATATAAGAAAAACAGTTAAAATAAAATATTATACGGAAGAATCTTAAATATTTTGCGATTCATACTATTCATTAAACATCACATAATATACTCATAAATATTTATCTTCAGAAAGATTTAAAATTTATTAAATTAAAATTGCGCACGCTGTTTAAGTCAAAATATAAAATATACCAAAATAAATTTTGACTCTAAAAATGCTCGTATTTCTTTTTATACCCTTGCATTTTCTAGCTTTGATCTAAAGTTAAGGAAACAAACACAATAAATTTACTTAAGTTATCTTAAACATAAAAATAAATGTCATGTCACGATAAAATATAAAACAGAAAAATAAAAAAACGAAACCTTTTCCACAAACTATTAGAAATAAAAACTTCTTTTAGTGCAGGGCATCAATTTTACATATACGTTTTTAATTTTTGCTTCGTTTACAATTTCTCGGACGCGTAGGTCGGTAAGCCAAGAAATTTCATATCTTAGTCGATAGGTTCTCACTACCTCTCATGGTTACAAAATAAAGTAAATGAAATAAAAGTTTGATTTACGGGAGTGTAAAATTTTAGGACCCAGTCATAAAACTGGGCTCGCGGAATTTCACTATCTGAGTAAAATACCATATATTTTTCCCCCTAACGAAAGAGTCCATGTTTTTGCATTTGTTGGATCAAGGTATAATATTGATAAATATAAAACTTTTGATGAGTTTTCATAAGAGAATTGACTACTTAACGTCTAGTTTAATGGTCATTGTGATGACTTCTCCTTAATTTCCTAGTATGCTCTATGAAGAGCATAAAATTGCCGTTTTCAACGTGATAATGCCTCGGACTTGTATTTCTAACGTAACCACATATACTAAAAGTGTTTACCTACTACTTTTAAAAATAGAAATCTCACATTTATGAAGTATGTACTGTTCTCAAAGCTAAGCAAAAATGTTTCAGAAAGATTAACTTTCAGTTATACAGAACTGTTACACGTGAGGAAATATTTTGAATCAATATTTGCTAAGATATTCTCATAGATTTTAATAACAGCAATGGGACTCGCTTTTTCACAGATATTCAGCAATAAAGGAAGAATTTTATTGCCAACATTACATTTAAATTCACTAACAAAAATCAAATTTATAAAATTTCCGAAAAATATTGATTTTTTTTCATGGCATTTTAAATATAGTTAAACAAGTATTGTAAGATGATTCAGCTATTTTAGAAATTTTAGTAAGTAAAACAATTTTTTAAAAATTTTTAGTAAAAAAATGTTTTATTGTAATGTTTTTGTTTTATGATATATAAGCAACAATAATTTTTAGTGAGGCGTTAAATTCTTTTTGCTGAAACGTTATTGCATAAAAAAAATTTTATTTAAAGTTTACTTTAACAAGAATTTGGATACAGATTCACGTGAAAAACTTTCTTGGATTTTAAACTAATGACTAATTTTGATTACTTTTATTCAACTTTGTAACCAGAGTTAGATACTCGAATGAAATTATACTTCATTATAAAACATTTAAACTTAGATTCTATAGTTTTATGACAATTGAGACTCTTATATTTTTGAGTTATGTATAAAAATACAGACCTATTAAAATACAGAACGGCATGAATTAGTATGGCTCTATATTTAATGACAGCCCTTGCAATTAACCGAAAAAAACTTCCTAAACATTATAGCTCAATTTAGTTTGTCAACAAATTACCGTAGTAATTTTCATTGAAAAGTCAGAAACAGTTAATATACATATATATAATCATAATTTTAATATTCCAATATAACGTGGAAATAATGAACTGATTTTCATAAGATAATCGGATAAACATTACTAACAAAATTTAATTTAAACTTTAGAGAAGTTAATGTCATAAAATGGGTTCGATATTCTTTAATATATTGCACATAAATAACAGATTTTACATGTTTGAAAATCCTAGATTGTCATGCATCACATGTAAACAGATATACATTTCTCAATGGTTTTTGTTAGATTGATAAAATTTAATAAATATCTTTATATATATATATATATATATATATATATATATATATATATATATATATATATATATATATATATATATATATATATATATATATATATCTTCATATATGTCTTTATAAATATCTTTATATACCTATTATGCAAATTCTGAGAATCGGAATGGCTAATTGATAGTTAATGTGATTAATTTTTGTTTTAAACTTTTTAAAGTATAAAATATAGTTTAGCTTCAAAATAAAAATCTTTCTGAATGCCAAATAGTAACTATATTATGAATACTAAACTATCTTTTACCATTTGTTATATAAGAAAGACCTAAATTAACTGAATAGAGTCTTCTGTAAAAACAATGAATAATATTCCCTTAGAAATGGCATCCCCACCAACATTAAATGAAACAAGCACTAAGTTCTGTAAATGACTTCTCCGAATCATTATAGCTGACTAGAGAGATCATTTATAAAATTACTAGTTATATGGAGATCTCATATAATCTACCATCTCTATTTTACTAGTGAATTAAATCTGTGCTGCATCCAATTATTAAACATCGTGGTTTAATTTACATTGTCAATACTTATTTCTTCATTCATAATAACTAAGCCATTACTAGATTAATTTATATTATTGTAGAAATAAAAAGTATGTACATATTGATTAAATTATTTTCTCTAAATTAAAAACATTTACCTTGGAATTGAAATTATTGTCTGTAAAAACTAAAAGCACTTTAGAAAAGATATGTATGATATGATAAGAACAGAAATGCGTTTCATTTCATACATTATCTTTACAAAATTCGCTACTAGATTATTAATGTTTGTTTCAATTTAAACAAAAATGACTAAATGCATCGTAAAATATAAACTAGAACAGATAAGAGAAGCACAAAAATAAATAAGGATACAGAATCAGAAAATAATTAAAAGTTGTCCTATAATTCACATTACTGTCTTTCTATATAATTTATTATTTTTTTCAGAATTTCCATTTAATAAAGATTTTAGCCAGGAAATATTGTGATGCATGCCCCAGCAACTGACGGCTTCTTTAAATATATCTCATAAGATCTTGCAATTTTATGAACGATAACTTTGAGATTTTCAGAAAAACAAGAATTTCGTTAGATAGTATATCGTATACTAAAAACAACAAAACTTTTGATTAACTATGAAATCCGCGTTCTTTGAGCAAAGATATTATCGTCAGTAATGATATTGTCAGATTTCTACAGTCCGTTCAACAATCAAATTCGCTAAATATCTGAAAAGTAATATTTTAACAAGGTTAAAACATTTTATTATAAATTGCATACAACAGCCAAAATAGAGACATTATTTTAAACGTTTTTATTGTTTCATTAGGTTCATTCAACTAATTCTAAACTTTTTCAGAGAATTTCATCTTTTTATCAACTTATCACGTATCTGAGGTTATTTGACACCTACCAATCATATTTTCAATGAATCATAATTACATTTCATTGGATATAGCATACAAGGTCACAAAATATCAACCAATGAGAACGGATCATTATGAAAAAACATTAAAACCTCTCAATCTATACTAATAATATTTAATATACTAAATTTTTACAATAATGTAATGTTCTTAAGTCCACCCTAATCAAATGATTTCTTAATATTTATAGAAATTTTATAACATAATTGAAAAATATGTGTAATAATTTACGTAAAAAATTAGTCTATTTGTATTATATCAGCTGATATTCTCGAAAAAGCAGCCTTTCATAAAAAAAATTGTTACTTGCAGTGATTTTAAGCTTTTCAATATTTTAATAGAAATATTGCTCAAACTTTTCAAACTTTCCAAATTAAACATTTAAAATTTTCCAAATTATTTTAGTTTAGTTAAAACACAATAGAGTTCTCCAAAATGACGGCTTTACCCTTTCTTTTCATTATAAGTATAAACATTTACTAGTTTATAACACAATGTTAATTTTCACACACTCACTATTGAAAAGCAATAATATTGCATTTAAGTATGTATTGTAACATTTTATTTTGCTTTAAAACTAAATACTCAAAGAACTAAAATGAAAACGCTTTATAGAAATTGGTATAAAGTATTTCACTGATGCCACAATCAACACAAAAATTATAACTGTATTCATGTTAAAATAATGTATATTTCATAAACTATTTTACAAACATAGACATTTCATTTCAAAAGTAATGAAATATGATTCTTACGATGATTAATTGATTAGAAGTTTTTAAAATTTCTCGAGAAATCCTGCTTTGCTGAATTAAAATTAGAAAAAAGCAATTCAGTTAAATCTGAGAAATATCATAAACTTATTTGACTAGACATAATAAATAACTCTTTTGCATTTATCATACATATTATTATCAAAATGTTTTTATCATTTTCAAAACATGCCTATTTTCAAATACTATAACATAATATAATGTTTTGTTAGCAAAGCAATACCAAAGAAAGCATAGTAAATCCGTTCTATGCTTTCAACATTTTTAGCTTTAAGTATCAAGACTCAAATAACGCTTAAATCTAAGTACATATGTGAAATCACACGTTTAAAAGTAAGTATTACACAATTTCATTGGAGATTTTCATTGCATTCCTTGGAAATATTACGAATAAATATTTTTGTATTATCCATTGAGAGTAAAGATCCAAAACTTGTATAGTTTTAGATTAAACTGCAATTCGATTTATTATGCGTCTCCTTTTTTTTTAATTTCATGGGAGACTTGTGTCATAAATTCAAGCCAACAGATCAAATATTTAATTTTTTAAATTGGGAATGTTACATCTTGTCGTCCAAATATTCAGAGTTTTTTAATGGAAAATTTATGACATCATGACTAAAAGAATTTTTCAAATGTAAACGTATATTCTTTTATTGTTTTTGATGTATATTTTTCTCCTAAAAATGAACAATATTTTTTTGCTTTTGTAAGTAATTATACATTAAATTACATAAACTATACTGAATTATCAGAATTAAATTTATTTTTGAATACTTTTTAAGAATTATCTACAAATTATTACAAGCTACCTAGTAAAACGCTTTCATATTTCTATCTTCTTTATTTTAATATATATATATATATATATATATATATATATATATATATATATAATTCATAAAAACTTGCATCATGTACTTCCATATAAGACCGTTTGCGCTGTCCAAGACAATTTCAAATAATTTAAATTCAAATAATAGAATCATTTCAAAACAAAAATGATGGAATTTTTTTTCTTAAATTCCATATTTCTTCTTCAAACTAAATAGTGATTTCTTAAATTATGCAAAATTCTTGTATAATTTTCCAAGCGTTATATTAAATTTCAAATTTGTTGACTGTCACGAATTCCTTTATATTAAAGTAATAAAAAAGATAAATCTAGTCATTCTAAAAATGTATTGCCTAACTCAATTTTGTAACTCTTCATGCATTTTACATAAAAATGCGTAACTATGCAGTTATTAAAATGTACTTTACATCTTGTTTTAAAACTTTATAATATAGTTATAAGAAACTTAAATTGGGAATACATCCTGTTTAAAGTAATCTATTTTAAAAATATTTTTATACGTACAACACAGAAAAATATTTTTCTATAACTTAATGTATATAACTTTAAAATATAACTACAAAAATTTAACATTTTTTCATATTAAGTTGAATAACGTTAGAAAAAAGTTAATTTGTTCATTTAAAATGTTTTGATGTTTGTGATAAAGTAAAATATTCTTCTGCTTCTAACATAACTTCTTCTAACATAAGAAAAAAATTATATAAGTTGCTGCAATGTTTATGATTTTTTTAATACTTTTCTAACTTTCTGAAAAATATATTTTAATGTACTTTAAAATGTTCTTCGACGAAACATTTGTTTCAAGAATAAAAATATAAGCTCTTATTTCCATCATGTTTACTTCTACTTAACTCAGTATTAGATTTTTTTGTTAAAGTAACCTTTCTAGTACAGTAGAATCAGAATAACTTCTCTTTCTCGTGGTGACAGTTTGTTTTTAAGTTTTAATGTTTAGATTAAGTTAAATGAGAAAAATTATTTAAAATAAAATGATAATTAAAATCTTATATTAGCTGTGAATCCCAATTTTCAATATTTTTTAATAAGTTATTAGAAACATTGAATTAAACTTAACTTCCTGTAAGCAAATTACTCAATTTAAAACTTTACTTTTTATTATTTTTTATTTCTTTATATATTTAGTGATATGCTCAACACCATTCGGTTAATTCATTTACTTCATTGCAGTGAAATGCTTGTGTAAGCATTAAAAAACTATATGTAATATATCAAATCAGTTGATAAAGTATATATCGTAACCAGTCTTTTATCAGTTGCTTACAATCTCTTAATGATGTTTATATTAATTAAATTTGCTCAGTAAGGAATTTAAAATAGAGCATTTACAATAGTTCTTCTGATTGTCCTTCGATTTTTTGTCCGTTTTGAATTGAACCAGCTGAATATCGGAACAATGCTCTCTAGATACTACACACAGAAATTATTAATAATGTAAGCCGTAAACGCTGATGATAACTTAGTGCAAAATCTCTTATCTTACAATTAATTTAAACTGTGTTATACTATTTAGGAACAATGCCCGCTTCAAGAATAAAGGCCTGTGTTCCATTTTTTTTTTTTTTAAATTTGAAAACTATGTTATTAGTTTAAACCGCAAATGCTGATTATAACTTAGAATAAAATTGCTAATTCCACAATACAGTTATTTTAAAAACTGTACCATACAGTTTCGGAACACTACCTACTTCAAGAATAAAAGCGCGTATTCCATTTCTCTTTTTTTAATTTGAAAATAATGTATATTGTTAAGAATAGAAAAAATATCTTTTTTTTTAATTCGTCATAGGATGCTTTTTATTACGTTTCTACAATGCTGGTTATTAAAAAAAATTATTATAACTAATTAAAAAAAGGAATTGTTTCGTTTACTACAGCTAATATATTAAGGTCACGATGGCCTGGTTGGTTAGGATGTCGTTCAACAATCGGAAGTGAAAATTTCTTATCTTACAATTAATTTAAACTGTGGGAGTTCATGTCCCGGGCTAACCGAATAATTGTCAGATTCGCTAAAGGTGGATAGCACATGTTAAAGAGATCGTGGTTGCAATGTCTTTCAAATTAAATGAGATTTCTGGAATAGGCAGGTCAAATATTGGGGGCCTTCTGTTTGATCCCTGCTTTAAATTACGGAAACTTCCACAAACTTGTAGAGCCCACATCAAACTGATAGGCTGGTTAATGGGAAGTATACAAGTGCGACAACAGTATTTCTGCTTTTTCCAATAAACGGCGAAAGAGAAATGGGATGAAAGTAATTCCGAGTTGAATAAAAAAAAATAAATTGGAACAAAATAGAGTTTTCAAGCAACCTACATTTCCTTCACTTTATTTTTTTTATCTACAGAAAACCTCAATTCATGGTATAAAAATGTGTGTTTATATCTATTTGCATAAAACATCATGTTTCTGTTCTTCATTCATCTGTTTTCTTAGAAATTATTAGGCTTAGCTTTGGCTTAAATCATTTCCAGAAAGTTGTATTTAGAATACATTAAAGAGCAGTTTAGTAAAAATTTACTTAAAGAAAATAGAACCTTTTAGTATCACGATGCTGTTTAAATGAGTAAGGCAAACAGTAATTCCGATTTATGGCAAATGACATCTATAAATGTACAATTATTTTAGGAGTGTTAATGGTCTTAAGAATTTTTAAAGAAGGAGCTAAAGAAGGACTTTTATAGAAGGAGCTAATTTTTGAAAATAAAAATTTAATTTTTACTGAAATTTTAATACGGCTTTTATTTTATAAGCCATATACTACCTTCTTCTTGTTAAACCTTTATAAGCCATCTATTCTTATTTTACAATAAATCAAATGTTTCGGCGAAAAAGTTTTTAATTAAACGCATTACTTTTTATCATTTATCCCCTGATTTATTGTTAGGAAGTATATTATTCTATTGTTTAAATAAAGTATTTATTCAATATATATATTTTAACTTAACATTATACCACACACACGCGTAGTTATTATAAATATTATCAATAACAATTACATTTAAACAGTTATTATAAAAACAGTTATGTCACTTATTTTCTAAAACATTTTAATTGCTTCCTTTTAATATTTATTCCTTAAGTGAGAAAATGATAACATAAACATATTTTTGAAATATTATACATATGAAGATAGTGCTTAAATTTTTATCTAAGTTGTATTCATTTTTACGAATTCTAAATAATGAATCAACCTGAAGAGATTCAAATAATTTTTACTGATTAATTTGTCTTTTCATTTGCATTATTCTTTAATAAATGTAACATTAAACAGATATTTAATAGAATTATATAAAAAACGATAAAGTTTTATTTTTCTTTTTGAGTATATAGTTTAAAATAAGACGAATACATAGGGGAGATAAAATTTGACATTGTAATATAATTTTCGTTCTAACTAAAAAAATCTTTTACAATTAAATAAATATTTAAACTATAAATAACTATGATTGTTACGTAAAAATTAGAAAAAATATGTTGTATCCAATATCATTTCATATTTTAAGTAGTCAAATTAAAACAATATCAATATATTTTATTAATATAAAAGATACCAATATATTTTGTTCGTTTTTAATAAACTCTTACTGTTAGCTGTCATTTCCATCAGCTTCAGATTTCATTATCTTGCATTTAATTCTTCCACATTTTACTCTTAAATTCTACTTATCATAATTAAAAAATATTGTATTTTGTTGTATGATAAATTTCAATAATTTAATTTTCAACTTGTTTGTCTGAAAAGTGTGAACAGTCAAAGCTTTTAAAAAATAAAATAAAATTATTCAAAATATACAGTAAGTATGAGATCCATAAACAGCTTGAAATTTTCGAATATGATCACAGATATAGGTTTATATAGTATTAAACTCCATTCGAATTATTTATTGGTAAACACCCTTTCATATATAATGTTTCATTTATATATTAACTGAATATTTTTTAAGTTTCAAGTTTTGAAATGCAGACTACTAAGGTACTTAAGTACTGAAGAAGTTGTTTATATGCTAGAAAATGAAAACGAATAGAAATGCCACTAAAATGTTTTCGTTCTCCTTATATTACTTTCTGCTTTTTCGTATGCACTTTCATAATTAATTTAAGAGCGAATTGAGTAAACTATCTAAAAATATTTGGATTTTTTCTAATTACGTTGACTTGAACCAAGACATTTATGTGTCAAGACTAAGAAAAGTAAGAAGATATTTTACTCCAATAAAAATATGCATTAACCTAAATTATGTATAAAGGATGATAAAAATAACAAAATTTATATTTTAAAAATGAACTTCATCTTTGTGAAATGAGATTGTGTATGTCTCCAACTATGTTACTATAATTCAACTCAAGATTAATTTAATCATATGAGTTAAATTGTACATGTCCAAAAAATTAGAGTGCATTCACATTTTTATTTTTAAAAAACATTTAATTACAAAATGGCATGTTATTTTTCCATTTATTTTAAATTGTAAAATTTTTTCTCAAAAATTAAATGAAAAGTTTTCCTAATTAGACAGCAAATACTTTTTGCTACTATTTTATATATTAATCTGAAATAAATATTTATTTATTTCAATCAAAAAATACGTGTGTTATATCTCATGATGACATCCTTTATTAATTTTAATTATAAATCTGATATATATATATAATCTTAAAGTAAAATGAAGTAATAATATAAAACTGTGTTTTATTATAATAATTAATTTCCTGATTATTTGGAAATTCCTGAAAAAAAGATCCACTGACAAATCTAGCTTTAAATTAAAAATTTAGATAATAAAAATCAAATAAATTTTTATAATTCAATTATTAGAATTGTACACTAGAATTTTTTTCTGTTTATCAAATACGGCCAAATTCTCAATACACTTCATTCCTTATAATTATTTCAATAATTGTTTTAATAGATAGTTTTATAATTTTTTTAACTTAATGCTTGCCTTATCCATACATAAAATCTTAATCAATGTAAATATAGATGGTGAATTATTCTTAAAACAAAAATATTAAAAAGTAAAAAAATGTAAAAATACAATTCATAAATTTTACCAGCCCTTAAAAGGGATGTGAGTTAACGTTTTATTCAATATGATACAGTCATCAATGGTTTTAAATGATTATTAAATTTAATTGGTTTGTAGTGTTTGTCGCTCAGATGTCACTTTTTATAACTAGAGGTATTAGGACCAGTATCTAAAGTTTAAAGTGGAATCTAAATCACTAAATATCCCAACTCAATGTGGTATTCAAAGTTTTTTGAAGAAAATGCTATTATATTAACTATATAAAATTACAAGATGAGTTCTTGGAGATAAAATATGACAAGTATCAGAGAACAAATATCTCATTACATTAAAGAGCATTCAAATAAACATTTATTGATGGTATACATCGCCACCTCAAATGCACAAGCACGGGAATTTCTGCATGATCTGACAATAATATGTCTCTTCTCATTTACGAAATTCTCACATTATTCTTCTTCTAATTATAGATTTTGTTTAAATTTGAAACCGCTATAAAATATGATGTTGCCCATAAGGAAAAATTATTTGATAATATATTTCCACAAATTTTTATATTATCATCCATTTGGCATAATACATGAAGTGATATTCGGCATATTAAGAAGTAACTATAGTATATAATTCTAATGTAAAAAATTATCGTTAACTAAAGTTCCCAAACAGAAATATAGTAATTATTTTCAGAAATATTTTCAAAATGCTAAATGTTTCTCAATAATTCTAGTGGTATTCATAATATAAATCTTATCGCGATTTAAAAACTCTAATTGGACATGCGTCAGATTCTGTGTGTCTGAATAAAATTAATCTAAATCGATGTAAAACTAACACAATATTGAATGGTCCTATTATTCAGCAATCATTTGAGAAATAGAGTTTAAAAGGCAATTTGATTTGAGAGCGCAATTCTTACAATCACTTTTTCGAATTTTATTACGATGTTCACTCCTTTCAAAGCCGACTTTTCGGAAATTTACCTTTCACTACTCTTTGAGAACTCATTTTCAAATTACAAGCTCTGAATCCTAATTAAATAACATTTTCTGAGCGATCCCGTTCAAAGGACCTGCCTCGTAACAGCAAACATATTTTAGAGGAAGATAACGCCAACTGTAACATATTGAAATGTTAAACACTCTACCGTGTTGACAACTCATTGCAGAGATTAAGCTTCCAAAGTCTTCCAGGAACTAAAACAAATGCATAACAATATTTCTCCTCCTTTGTCGGGTGTACGAGTTGTCTTTCCCATGACACACGCCCTCTGGTGGCAGGGGCTGGAAGAGCTGTTCAGGAAGTAAACCGCGAATTAAAAGCCTCTCGCCGACTTAATTAGATTCATTTGAAAGCGATAATCTTGAATGTAATTAAATATTTGCAATGCAGTTCAAGCGATAATGGCCTTTACTCGGAGCTAGAACGCTGGAAAGCGTAATCTGTGGCAGCTTGTTTTAGAAAATGAAACGAGTTGTTTTTTAAAAACAAAATGTTTCACTGCGATAACGTATCGGTGTTCGAGATTGGAAGATAAAGTTAGCGCTTGAAATTTAGCGTTCGATTCTGAATTGTTGACATCATTAAAAGATTAACTTAGTGTGGTACTTTCAAAATCTACTTCGCATAATTTAATTAAAGTCAAGAGGAATGATCAATTGCATCCAATGAGTTTAGCTTTTTGTCCTTTAATTAAATCTAATCAAAATTGGCGAAAATATAAATAACTTATAAAACTAGGTTAGCAATTCTGGATATGTTTGTAAACTTGTTCAGAATTAGTTTCTCTTAAGTACGATTAAGTGTGCGCAATAGGCGGGGTCTGAAAATTTCACAAGCAATGAAGCATAAATCAAACTTTTTACTTACGCGTAAGTAATTAAATTAAGTAAGACATTTATCTTTTCTTGCAATCTAATTTCTTTGGCATTCAAAAATTAACTTCCTGATTTGAGTAAAATTGTATTTAATTATTAATCGAAAATATCTTTTCATAATTCCATTTTAATTTTAAACATATTCTTAATTAAACACAATTATTTTAGTCGATAAGCAAGGCATCTTCTTAAAGATAAGAATTTAAATGAATATTCGAAATATTAATATTACTATTTAAAGTATTACTATTTTAATATTTAGAGTCGTAAATTAAATATGAAATAATTAACAATTCACAAAAATGTTGACCATATTTCTTTTACGAAACAGATTTTAAGCTTGCATAAAATTTATTTTCCATAAACAAAATTAAGTTTGAAAAAGAATTTTGGTGTCAAGTATGATTTAATCACAATGCAAAAAAGTATTTTCTTTCACTTTAAAATATATTCTTAGTAGAATTTTAAAGAAAAAGAATATTAGCTTTCTTAGATTATAACTCGCAGTTTAATACCATTAATACCATAAATGTATTGCCTAATCCTTAAAGGTTTTTTAACATCTAACGAATATTATTGAAATTCTGAAGTATTTTTTTGCATTAGTTATCACACACATAAATCACAAAAAATGAGAGGAGTCACAAGGACAAAAGGGAATACAAAATGCCCACCTAAATAAATATGCATACAGAAAATAGAAATTCATTATCACTCTTCAGTTGCTCAACATTTTCTTTTTTGAGTTGAACCACTTCAAATGTTGACTAGTCTACAGTAAGCTTATATCCTCAGTAATAAAAAAAATTGTTTCCAAATATTTTGAAAGAATGGGGACTAATAAATTACAATTATTTTATACGCAATATATTAAATTTATACATCTTGATATTTTCTGACATACTGTTTAAAAAATTGAATAATAAATTTCAGTAACATAGTATAGACATTCTCATTTTACGAGTAGATTATGAAACTACAGTAAAAGTGTAAATTTTGAGTAAAATGATTTGAAAGTGTTTACAGAACATTTTTACTGATCTTTCCTGGACACATAAAAACTGATTCTTATATATAAAAAGCCTTTTTACAGAGATTATAGGACAGTATATTATATCAAATTGTCACATAAATGCATTTGTAAAGTAATTGAATTATCGTGTACATTTTATTGTTGTTGTCATGTGCCAATTAGACTGGCATTATGAAGCGTGCTGCTCCTTTTCTCCAATTGAACTATATTTTGATGTGAAGTCTGACTTCCTCAGTACATACATGCCATAGGTACCCGTTTATAAAGTAGGCAACTATTCACAATCCATTCATAAAAGGACAGGACAAAAATAGGATAGGTAGAAAGAGAGAAAGTACATCCATGCCCGAACCGGTATTCAAACCCAGAACCTCCCTATCCACAGTCAGGCAAGCTGACCAGTAGACAAATTGGGTGGCTGTATTTTTTGTGGATAACCATATTAAACAAATTTTATGTGCAATTTTCAATCACAGTTATTTAAAATAAGTATGTCTAGCATTTAAGTTTACATTTTTAAGAAGAATTTTCTTTCTTTCTTTCTTTTTTTTTTCAGGAAAAGGATAAAATAGTAAAATAGAGATGCTTGATTTTTTTTTTTAAATTATTTCAAAAATGCTACGATACTTCATCATCGAATGATATCCTAATAATCAAAGCCAGGAACAGGTAAGAAATTTGAAAGTAAGAAACAGACTACGTGGCCAGTACCAGAGACACAGGAGAAAATCAACTAAAAGGGACCCAACCACAAGATTGAATTCCGCAAAGTGACTGAATCTACTCCAGAGATTGATTTGTATGCTTGTCTAAGTCAAGATACAAAAAAGTAAAATATTTTATTTCCCAAAAAAGGGATTCTTAAAATGGATGTTCAAAAATTCAGACTTTCGGTGACAATATAAATAATTCAAAGTTCAACAATATCCCTTTAAGACTCGTTCGTTTTTTAAACCATCTACTAAGTAGTGTCAGAAAAAATATTTCTCAGTTTATTTGAAAATGCGCTAGCAAAGCTTTGCCTTTTTTAAGAAATTGGATAGTGCTTTTTACATGAATATTCATGAACAAGAGCAAGACTCAAAAAAAATGTCTAAGTATCTTAAGCATTTTATAAGGAATTCATTTCGATAAATTTGGCTAAAGGATTCCCTTGGATCTTCAATTATTTAAATAGCACTATGTAATTCTGAGGCACCATGATTCACAATGTATATAAGGACTGATTTTATAACTAAAAAACAAAATGTATTGAATTTCTTAAATTGTTTTTCAAATTTTCAAGTTAAGGAAAATATAAAAAAATACCATTGATGGTTGGTACAGCTGAATATTTCTAATATTAAGTTCTAAAAAAGTCAGTTTTAAAAAAGTCTATGAATATTCTTTTCTATTTAACTCTTCTATATAAATTCAAAATATAGAACGCATAATTTAAACAATGGAAATTATAAATGATTAATGTTTGCAAATAAGCTATTAATATATGAAGAGAAAATTGAAATGGTTTGCTTACTTAAATTTGATGCTTTTCAATTCTGATATGTGTGTATAAGAACTAAGTTAATAATAAGCAAAAACATGGTACAATATATTGAAAAGATTTACACAAATGTATTTCATTTCATAGTGAAAGAGATTTAAAGAAAATGTAAATATATATTTCCCAGTTTTATAATATATTACAAAATAAATAAATGTTTGTATTACATGCATTCATATAAATAATTCAAATAACAATAACAAACATTTTAATTTATAGTAAATATTTGCGAAAAAAATTATGATACAAATAATTGATGAGTTTTAAAATTTAAATTTATTACATTTTAAGTGAAAATTTTGTTTAAATATTCAGTTTTTTTTTTCACGATAATTTGCTACATTATAAAATTTTAGTTCTTTAAGTTGAATGTCCTTTGTCATGGATTTACACACACACACACACACACACACACACACACATATATATATATATATATATATATATATATTTATATATATATATATATATATATATATATATATGTTTATGTATATATATATATATATATATATATATATATGTTCTAAAAATAAGAAATAGCTTTAAAGTTGTATAAACATCACTAAATTATGTAAGAAATCATAACGCTTAATCAAGCTTTATGTACTTTTGACTTATTTTAAAATGAATTAAACTTTTATGAAATATTACTTTTATTTTAAAATTAATTTTTAATGTTATTGTTTTGAGATTTAAATTAGGAAAATAATATAAGAAAAATCAATGTTATAAAACAAGTTATTTAAGTATGTGAAATATTATGATTTTTAACCATGTATTAAGTTCTTAAATTAACTTTAGATGTTTTAAGACACGTTAAAAAATTTTCATTAAATATTAGTTAAATTACTTTTTAAATCATCAGGTATTTATTTAAAATCCCTTGTATTTACAACAAGTAATTTAGTAATTTTTGTTACTAATTATTATCTATGTATTTTTTCAAGCAAATGCCAAATATAATTTTGCTTTTGATAGAAAAAATGTGAATAATAATTCACAAATTTCTATATGAAAATAAAGTTTCATTTTTTTATTATTTCATATAAAGAAAAATGACTTATATTAGTTTATTATGAAATATTAGTTTAACGATTTTAACTTTTTTGTAATTTCCAAGCGTAACAACATTATGTTTCTAGAATCGTTTTCTGTACATAACTTTCAATTTTTTTTTGTGTCCAATTTAAGTAAAAAAATTACTTTCTACTTAATGCGATGTATCATTTTGTCATTTGCAAATTCAGTGAAACCAATATATACTTTATAAAACTATTATTACTTGCAGAAATTTAATTACATGAATAATTAAACTCTCATGGTTGGTTTAAAAAGTGGCAACTTATAATGAAGATTTTAAATTGTTTTAGTAACGTAGGGGATATATTTTGTGCAAATTTTAGTAAATAAAAAGCAATTAGTATTTAATTTACCTAAAACGTAATAAAAATAAATATAAGTTTCCTACTCAGTATATACTTGAAATATCTTCTAAATCAATTTTATAACTCAATTTATTGAAGGAAATGAATATATATATCATTACCTTCCTACGTTAACTTTTCGACAGAATGAATATCATCACATGATTTATCAATGCGATACTTCACCAGGAACACTTGGTAATGTATTCTCTTTGATCATTTAAAATTGTTTTGGCCCTAGCGTTTTCGGATTTGTGAGTTAATCTCAAAACGGAGTAACTCCAGTACTCGTAATCTAATTGGTTACTCGATATTCTGAGGTATCGCATCTTAAATCCTCGGTTAGTTTAGAAATTTGAATATCTGAATTCATCTATCTTTCCTTTCGATTCAACTCTCCGCGATGCACTGTATACCGGAATATTTATGCAGATATATTTATGATATATACTCCGGACAGCTATGATTCTCCAGCACACTCGAGCTAAGTAGCTTCATTCGAATAATTTGAGCTTAAATGGAAACATTGTCGTCACAAGGTAAACAGACTGCATGAATATTGAGATTGATATTGTTATCATAATGGACTGCACGGAATTTGGTTGGTTTGCCTGGAAATTGTTTGCATGGTTTTTGCATATGAAATAATATTTCTTGAATAAAATGGTTAGAAAATGAAATCGAAATTTGTTTAATCATTTTTTTGCCAAATCAATTAACATAACACGTTCTCTTTAGTGTTGTGAATATTATGGTAAGTTATAGAAGCATATAGAATTATACAGTAATTTTTGATATTACAATAAGCACACACACATTTCGTGGTGTATAAAACAATATTACTCCTATTGTCTTAGTAGCCTAGTGTTTAGGGCACCGGCCTTCAGTTCGGAAGGGCTGGGCTCCATGCTCAGTGCTGCCAAAGATACACCGAGTATATTCGATATACGTACTCTTAAATCTGTGAAATTGAAAGACCTGCGGTCGATCGTTGAGTAGTTACTTTGGGTGTATTGGTCTGGAGAAAATTTCCCCTCCCCCTCCAGATCAAAGACAAAATTAAGGGAGAATTGACTCTATGGTGGTGCCATCTATCAAAGTAACCTTTGAGCGAATTGTTAATTTACTTTTGTGATTCTCTGGTTAAACGAAAAGCACCCCCTGCTCGCATAATTTGCATAGCCGACTGCAAAGCGAACTTGGCTTGTCCAAGTTTCTTAAGTAACAACAATATAAAGCAAGATAATTTTTTAAGATCTTGTAATATGTAAAAAAAAACAAGAATTTCGCAAGTTACCATCTTCCTGTAAAGAAGTTCTAAGTAAAATATATATGAATATAAAATTTAAACTCAAGCAACTATATTTTACTAAGTAACTGTTAACTATTTTAGGTTAAATTTAGGTTGATTCTTTAGAATTCTCAAACAATTTAAAAGCTTACATCTAGTGCTCTGAATTTTACGAAAATCTTCTTATTTAATCTCTTTCATTTATTTACTTCTGAAATCGAGCCGAACCACCGAAAGTTAAATTCTAATATCTAATATTTTAGTTACATTTCTCTTAATTTATAACAAGGTAGCTGAGCTATTTTATTTTGTTTCTCATTTGCAGTGTCTCATACTTTTAAGAACCGAATTATTTACAAATATCAATTAACCAAGACTGGAATATTATCTCAATTTACATGGTCAAAATTAAAGCATGCATGAAAGCATACAAAGAATTCAAAAGTGAAATGTTAGAAAATAACTCGTTAAATTTTTTCAGATTTAGAAGATAGTATTTTCTGATAACTTTTGCTATTATTTAAACAAGCCATTTTCATTAGGCTAATTATTACAGCCAAAATTACAGTAAATCTGAAAAATGTGCAAGAAAATTCTTTCACAAAATTTAAGTAAAATACATATTTAAAAATACAGAAAATAAGGAAAGTAAGCAACTTCTACTCTTAAATTGTCTTATCAAAATAAATTTAAATATTCTGAGTTAATTCAAATGAAAGACAAGTTAATTTCTAAGAAAACTACCGATTTTTCTAATTACTTAAATTGGCTTTAACAAGGCTCTAAATTTAAAAACCATGGCATTTTTTAGTAAAACAATATATAGGAAAGAAAATTAATTAATATTAATTAACACATATGTATCACTCAAGAAAGGACTTCTAAAATAAATTTTTAATTAAAATATCCTCGTTAAAAGAAATGATGGTTAGTTTTTAAAATTCATCATCTTAATTAAAATTGATATTTTTAAGTACTTTTTAATTATGTAATCACAAAATAAATTAGCACTAATGGAACATATCAATTTTATAGAGTCATTTTGTAGATTCATAATGCATTAATGTTAAAATATTTTTTTATGTCAAAATTTTAGACCATTAATATATTAAAAACAGTCAAAATTACCTATTAATAATAATTTCATAATATAAATAAGCAAGGTTTCATATATTTGAAATAAGCTACTTGAAAATATAAATTAGTAACAGCAAAATAATATTAACTTGGTGTAACTTATTTTTCAAATGAAAAGTATTCATTAAATTCCTTAATAATTTGTGCATAAATTACACTTTACATGGAAAATAATTCTGAATAAAATTAAATTTAAAATTCTTACAAACTCAGGAATTTATAAATCCATAGTGTTATTTGTATTAATATTAAAGTCCTATTTTGTCAAATTTAAATAATTACTCAAAATTAATAAGCATAGTTTTATGAACTTAAATGGTGGCAATAACAGACCTAATAATCTCATAATATAAAACTATTGAATCAAAACTTGTGTTTAGAATTTCTAAATAATATATGTAGAAAAATTTCCTTTCTTTAAATTTAAATGAATTTAAGTTGTGAAATTTAACAAAAATTGCAAATTTTGTATAAGATTTCAATAGTTTTCGGCAATAAAATCATTCTCAAAGTAATTTTTGTGAAATATTTTCGTAACAGCACTGACATTTACTGAGAGTATATATTTTTACATTTAATATTACTTGTAACAAACCATTGGAGGCATTGAGAATGCCAACACACAATTTTTTTCTAACATCATAATTTATTTTGTTCAATGCTAAATTCATATGATTTTATAATAAAAGAATGCAAATATTAAATGGTATGCAGATGCAATTACGTAATATCCCAAGAATATAATTTAAAAAGGAAGTTGTTACTTGTTTGTTAAATTAAATGAACACATTAGCTTTATTTGCAATTATACTTTTTTCAGTTAGTATATAAAATTCACATATTGAGATTTGAACTATTCAATTACATACATGAATGTCAATATGTATATATATATATATATATATATATATACTAAATTACTTACTATCAAAAATCGAATATTGTCCTAATTTAAACTTAATATATTTTTTAATAAAAAACGTTATTATAGCTTATACTAATGACCAAAAAGATGATACAATCGAAATATAAAAATTAATGTTTGTTCTTGTTTTTATAAAATGCTTATCAGTTATATATATATATATATATATATATATATATATATATATATATTTATATATATATATATATATATATATATATATATATATATTATATATATATATATATATATATATATATTTATATATATATATATATATATATATATATATATATATATATATATATATATATATATATATATATATATATATATATAATATATATATATAATTCATTTAATTTCCATCCTTATAAACGTATCATAAAATATATAAAATTTTGAAACGATGTTAAAATAGCTATTTAAAACTGTTTCGAAAAAATCTAAAGTAATCAACAATTTAAATTTTCGAAAAATTCTTATTCCATCTTACCATGAAAAACATTATTTCGAAATTAGCTCACATACTTTTGGAGAAATTACTTACTATCAAAAATCGAATATTGTCCTAATTTAAATTTAATATATTTTGTAATAAAAAACGTTATTATAGTTTATACTAATGACCAAAAAGATGATACAATCGAAATCAAAATTAATGTTTGTTCTTGTTTTTATAAAATGCTTATCAGTTTTAAGCAAAACAGATCTATTTCTTTCGTTAAGTTCCTTAACAAAAAAAGTTTAACTTTAAAATTGAATCATAATTCGTCTACCATAGAACTGTTGAGTTCATAATGCAAAACGAAAATGAACTTTACGATTTCGCTGTCGAATACTAACATCCGGCAATTTATACTTCCTAATTTTGAAGCTGATAAGACGAGACAAAAAGATAAATCTCCAAACATCATTTTGTCCCTGAATTTTCTTTTCACACAGAAGAAAGTAAAAATGCCTTTATTCATACTTTTTCTTTTGCACAAGGTTTCATAATTCATTACGTTTTTTTTTTTTTTTTATTCTTTTCGTTCTTCTGCGATTTCAATTCTTGCACATATTGGAATAAGTATGGATTCTTATTTCGGTTTTTTTTCTTCTTAAATTTCGTATTTTTTTAGTAGTTTTATTTCTTTTTTTATATATTCATTCGACGTTTTCCATTTGCTCAATTTTTTTTTTTTCCGTGCTCAAGGTTTGAAACCTTGC
This sequence comes from Latrodectus elegans, assembly GCA_030067965.1. Lineage (NCBI taxonomy): Eukaryota > Metazoa > Arthropoda > Arachnida > Araneae > Theridiidae > Latrodectus > Latrodectus elegans. Next base: position 72,554,287 of record CM057811.1, on the reverse strand, counting down.
TGCCATTGGGTTTTGGATCGATTTAGTCAAAAGCGCCCCCACAACACAGTCTTCGTTTTTGCGAAATTTCACCACTGCTAAAAAGTTTCGATTCGAAAGAACTATAAAACGAAATACGAAGAAGAGGGATACAAAAAGAATAAAAGAACGCGGATGGAAATCTTAAGATTTTATTTATTATATATTTATTTTATGTCCTTATTATTTTGTTATCTTTATCAAAATCCTCTTTTTTTTTTGTTGAGCATTCACTGACTTTTTGGTTTTCTATTGATAACTTATTTTCATCTTTTGAATTTTTTTTCCTCAAATGAACCAAAAGTCTACACAAAGTAAGAAGTTAAAATTGCATTACAGTTTCCAATCTTTATGTTATGAATTTCTTAAATATATTTAATTTTATATTACTTATATTCTAACACATATTAGGAATAACTTCAATAATACTTTAAGCACATTTCTTTTTTAATAATAATTAGACTCAATTTTTAAATCATTCCGTCAAGGAATTACTTCTCAGTATTTAATGATATTCTTATTAAAACTTATATTTACATGCCACAGTAAGATGGAAATTCATATGAATTTTTGTTATTTTAGTATTTGTTCTTAAGAAGGAAAAAAACTTTATTTTTGCATAAATAAATAAAATAGTATCTGTTTAGACTTCAATTCAGTAAATACATTAAAATATATACTATATTTAAATAAATAATGAAATATATTTGTAAGTTTTTAAAGTTAAAATACATTAACACTATTTTGTATAGTTCCTAATTTTTATAAAAATGTGTTTAGATAAGTAGATTTAAAAATTAAATTATTGTTATCATTAAAATTCTTTTTTATTTTCTTTATAGCAACATTTATCAATATGCTGATGTAAGATTTTTCCAAAATCTTCAAAATGTTATATATATGTTTGCACATTGCTGTATTATCCATCATATAATAAATTTTCCATATTGTTTGAAAACTTTGAAAATATATATAATATTTCAGAGAAACAAAATAATTATTTAAAGTGTTATATTAATATCAATTTCATATATTTGAGATAAAAAAAATTATTAACATTGGTCTAAATATTTGTTTTTACTTTCTTAGCATTTTTGGTTTTATATATTACAGGTAAACAATAAAACATTATTAAAATTCATTAGGAAATCAAATAATAATTCAAAAACTTTTTTTGGTTTTAAATTAGCAAAAGGTCTTTTTTAATTCCTTTAAAAACTTCTAGAAATGCTTATAAATTCTCATCCAAATCAAGATAATCTTACAATAATAGTTAACTTTTATTTTTTTTTTTTTTTTTTTTTTTTTGTACTTCACCAGACTTTGCTTTTGTTAATGATAAATCTACAATAGAAACGTAAAAAAATTAATATTAATTATTATATAATGATCACTTTTAATTATAATTGAATATATATATATATATATATATATATATATATATATATATATATATATATGTATATATATATATATATAACAACATTAATTTTAACAAAAAGTATATATCTGAAAATCACTTAAACAATTCACCATTGAAAGGATCTTCATGTCATCCTACAACACATCAAATAAAAACGGAAATGAAAATTTGACTTTAAAGTTACTACCTTACTTGTAATTTTAAATTAATTTCTTTAAGTGTTTAAAAAAAAAAGTTAAAAATTTTATGTAAAAAAGAAATAATATAAATGATGTTTATATACATAGTTTATACATATTCCTATATTTTTATTTTATTTCTTATCACAGTTTTTCCAACATAAGCAAAAGTAACACTTGAAGAATAATTATATTAAGGATTAAACAAATTACATTATTCAATCTAAAACAAATATTTGATAAAAAAAATATTAAACATTTTTTATTCACTATTATGGAATTATCCTTTTAAAATACAATCAATAAAGCTACTGATTTTTTTATATTTTACCATTTTTTTTTATTAGCAAACACCATAAGATGAAAATTTCTTTTTCTACCTTTGTCATCTTAACTATTGTGATTGTGACAAGTTATTGAAAAGCGAAAAAAAGCTAGTTGCTAATCTCTGTAGTGTCATCCAAATATCAAATGTTTTTCACTCTCAGTATTTATCAGCAGTGTTCAGCAAAGATTTTTTTTTCATGCGACCAAACCCAATTGTTTATCCGGCTTGAGACATAATCCATCATCTTCAAAAGTAAATGGAAATAACCCGTCTGTTCTTCTGACACTCAATACTACTTTTTAGTCTGTATGTCAGCAATTTATAAGGTATTCTATTCTCACATACAAGAGCAAAATCCACTTATGCATTTGTAGCACGGTATGGTTAGATAACTGGTAATAACCTGATAAAAAAACACATCGAATTTTTATAAAAGGAAAATATTAGAAACGAAATTGATAGTATTGTTTTTGAATAAATTGTTTTAATATTTATTTATTAAAATATAATAAATACTTTATTTTCTAGTTAATTGCTAATATAATATAATTTTGCTAAGATAATTTGTTACGTATTGAAAAGAAATCTGCTATGAAAGATATAATAGATTTTCCAATTTTGATTATTTAAAGAAAAATTAAATTTAGTTTAGTATATAATTTAATCACTTATTTCAATAACGTTCAGTAAATATAATTTAACATGAATATATAAAATGACATTATGTTTTTCCAACGCCCAGATACGCGACGAATGTAATTACCTTTACATTTATGGTATCTGGTATCAGTGTCTTGTATCTATTCATCCATTGTATCGTGCTTATAAATAGCACCTTTTTACATCGAGTCACTCCCAATGGGCTTGCCATGATAATTCCAAAATTAGATGAGTTTTCGCAAATTAGAAGAAGGGACCCTGTAGAAAAACCCCAGTGACAGTCTAAATCAAAGAACATTTCTCTCAGAGTATATTTCGACAACGACATACTTTACATGCTGCTTTAACGAACACGGAGGATTCTCGGCTGGGCTTTGAACTCACTTACTTTCGATAGCAAAGAAACCAATACCCTAACCAACCAGACCACTGCGGCCACTTCATAAGTTAACTGAAGTAAGTAGAAATCATTTTTACAGCAATTTTATGTTATTAGTTACAGCACTCAGATTCTTTTTCCTACCATTAATCACAAAAGTAAAATAAATCTGTAAACAACGATATCTGAGCGAGATCTCTATCAAGCACTTTTAATCACGCTTAATATACTTCAAAAATGTGCTTATAAGGTTTGCCGGTAAATTGAGTTTCCTAAAAAACATGTTTCCAAAGTATGATAGTATACAAACTTACAGTTACTATCATTCCTTTGTGGGGACTTCTGTTTGATCTTTGTCTTTAAGTTACGAAGATCCACCTACTTTCGAAGCCACCAGGTACACCACTGCTGCCCAGTATAAGGTGTTATATATAAGGTGCTATGACTTTTTCACCCCTTTTATTGCTTTAAGGCGGACGTCCTATTTACTGGACATTATATAATAACATATAAAAATATCTGCTTTTTTTACAATTAGCTGAAAAAAAATCGTTATTCCCAATTCAAATAGCTCTTAGCAGTGCAACTATCCATATAAAAAGTAAAAAAAAAAAATTCTGTACAGAATTTTTAAAATAATCAATCTCTAAATTCATAGATTTTACGATTATTACTCTAACTTTCAGTTCAACCGACCAGTAGTTCAATTCCCATCTCTATAGAAAGTGTTTATATCTTCGATTATGTCTTCGAAATCTACTTGAAATCGTAAATATCAAACAAATAAAAGGAAAAGTGATAGTATCGAGACAAAAAATCAGCGAATCGTACATCTTTGTAATTTTCCCCCAGTGACATAGTAAATACATCGTTTCGCTTTCCTATCACTTAAGTCTAATTTTTAGAATCGCTACTGCGGATTTTTATTGATGATAAAAGTTTCTACTAACTCGGACTGTTGATTAAAGATGCCGTTGAGTTACAAAATTGCATTGAATATCTTTATCATACACTTTTTAAAATCCATCAATCCAATTTACTTACAAGAATCAATATATACTCTAAAATATTACACTAACTTTCCTTAAATAAAAATTTATTTTTCTATATTAATCTATAAGAAGTTGATGAATTTCTAGTTTATGACGAAGAAAATTGTATTTAAATCACTGATATGCTTAGGGTAAAAAACATTATGTCTTGTTGATTGAACCCAACTATAATTTTCATGAAATTATTTAATGAAAAAGTTTTGTTACATCATTTCATAATTTTCCTTTTTAGTCAAATTCATATTGTTAAGCATTTTCAAAAATCATTAATTTTTCAAGGAAATTTTTCTGACAAACCAACTTTTATTTTTTGTTCTAATGTGCACACTTTATTATAAAAACCTATTAAAAACATTATAATGTTTTTGTATCATTCTCATTCAAAGCCTACAATATTTTTTCGAAATAATTACAGTAATTTTTAACGATTAAGAAAGCTACTGCTTACTAAAATTAAATATAATTGATAAGAATGTTTATCTAAATAATTAAGTAAAGTTAAATTAAAAATATGTAAATAAATTAAATTTTTGGAAAATATATTTTTTAAAATATAAATGTAAATATATAATTTATATTTTAAAATATATATTTTCCAAAAATTTGTAGATTGATAAATTTATTTTTAAGAAAAATAAACTAAGAAATATAATAACGAAGTTTTAAGTAAAAATAAGATAAAAAAATTTAATTTATTTTTAATGATGTTGCTTCATTTGTCATTTGTTTGATTCTGTTGATAAGATGAAGTTATACATTTATACATGTACTAAAAAATTCAATTTTTATATATATTTTAATGATTGTATTATTAAACTACAAATAATTCTGCGGTATCGTAATTTATAATGATACTCATTATTATAAATTCATTAAAAATATTTACATAATGGTAATAACTTTTCTATAATTTTGTTACTTTTCATTTTACTATGCTAAACAGATGCGTACTTCATTTTTTCTGATTTATTAAATACATTAATATATATTACCCAAAATTAACATAGCTATTCAATTTTTATATCAACCTTTTTTTAAAAAAATCGCTTTTAAAATGCATTTTAAAAACATACTTTTTAAAAACGCAAAGTACCTATTAAAATATAAAATGATAAGTTTGTATTCATTTGGTAAATTAAAAAAAAACAATCCAAAACAGTAACAAAATGTTATCAAAATGAAAACAAAATGTATGATAAAATTTGTAATCACAATAATAAAATTTTAGTTTCCTGCATAAAATTTAATAAACTCCGTTTAATAATTTGCTGATAAAAATCACTGAGAAATTTGTATGAAAACTTATTAGAAATTATTTTGTAGGTATAAATTATTAGAATCACGTCAAATAAAAGCTTCCTTCCGAATATAAGATTATTTTTATGATACAGAAACTTAAAAAATCTTTAAATCTTTTATACCCTTCTTCAACAATAGAATGCAGGGAAGCAACTCTTTCATGATATACAAACACTTAGCAACATTTCAAATCTTTCTTGCTTGCTTAATTGAATTATCAAGTTCATTTAGTCACGCCTAAAATTCCTAAATAGTTTTCTGAGAAACGTCTTGGTGCCTAAATTATGAACAATAAAAGAGCGATTTCCTTCAGCGTCTATTGTTATAGCAGGTGATTTTTCTCGATCCTTTACATTTCATGCCTCCTTAGGATTGTGATCAGGAACTTATGTAATGATAGTTTATCTTTGAAGATCCTCTCACGTAACACAAAATTCCTCATTACATCCAAAACGGAACATTGTATTGAGTGTGTGAAAAGTGTGCCATATTAATACATCTTTGGCCAATAATTTGGTGACTTTTTTTTTCTTTAGGCTTCCCAAAACGTCTGGCTTCCTTCGCCCAGGTGGTGGGATTTCAACGTAGGCTATAACTCATGAGGAAAGGCTCCTCTAAACAAGACTTTTTATGCGTCTTCTCCTAATAGCTAAGCATTATCTTTCACCATAAACCATTTCACACACAAAGGAAAAATCATTTTGAGTTCCAGGACAACCTTTTCTGTTTTACGACAGTTTCATAAAAGTCTCGTTCTCCAAGTAAATAGTTTGCGTGTTATCTTGAAAGGTTTGGAAGAATATTCTTTTTATGTCTTCGGAAGAAAGTGTTCCCAGAATCTAATACGATGGTTTCGGGGGGTATTAGCGCCCCTCTTTTTTTTTAAGACCCATGTTTTAATGAGACTCTGTGGATGAAAGGTTTATTGACTGTAAATAGACATTCATGATTATATCTAGAAAACACGGGACTTAAAAAATACATAATACCAACAACTATTTGGAATTGATATGATAAATAAGGTGATAGCGAAACACTTACACGTTATTGTAGCAATATTCAAGGTGTTTTGGAGTAACCTATATAAAAATGGTTCTTCTAAAATAAACTATTTTTGCTATAACGTTAACTTAAAAAGTCTTTTATAGAGATGCTTTAAAAGTTTTTGCGTTGAGGAAAGTTAATTTTTATAAAGAAATTTAAATCTGATTGAGAGATATCAAAAAATGTATTCTATAATCATTTTCGTTACTTAAAAAGAATGGGATTGCTTTTCTGAAAATAAATTAATGAAATAATAAAATGTACTGCATCTGAAAATATGTGTACTTTTAGGTACTTCTTAATTTATTATAGAATATCTTGAAATGCATATATTTGAATTATTAAAATTTAAAAGTTATATGCTATAAAAACGTACTTTAAAATTTAAATCACATTGTAATAAAAATAATAATCATTATAATTGTACACAAAAATAATAATTATAAATTAATTATTATTATTATTTACTTACTTTAATTTTGAAAAATTGTATCAAGCATTTTGGTTATGAATATTTACCCACTATTATTAGAAATATTTTTTCGTTTTCGTTTTTATAAAATATTAGAAGGATGTTAATTTATTTAAGTATTTTTAATAGAATGTTTTTTTTACCGTAAAAATTATTGTCGTTAAAAAAATTATTGACTTAATGTATTTTAATGGAAAGTTTGCCTAATAAAAAGCTTTTTCTGAGTAAAATATTACAAAATTGCATTGAATTTAGTAAAATGTCCAAAAATATTGACGAATAGCAAAAATATACCAAAATTTGAGCATCTTGAGTTTCTCAAACATAATGCAAATAAAGTTCATCATGATTCATTTACAACTTTTTAAAATTTGAATGCATATGAAACATTTGAATATCCATTTCCTTCATGGTTTTTTATGAAGCACTTAAAATAATTTGGTATAAATGTCACATTGCTGTGATGAAATTTTCTCTTCACCAATAACAGCAATCTATGTTCAAGAAAACCGTCCCATGTTTCTCAGCTGTTTTTTATCCATTTCAACAAATAAAACTATTGTCTCTAGATTAATCTATATTCCTTTCTTTCAAATAGATTCAAAAGAAAATAAGTAAATGACATAAATGGATCAACGCCATTTATGTCCTTACGACAAGCAAATCTAGAATGAATTGATACAGACTAAAAATTCTCAATATCTAAAACAAATAAATGCGTTCACTTCAATACATTTATTGTATATGTAAAATAAGCCACATGATGAGAAAGCACACATTTTATGCTGCATAAGTAAAAAATGCTTTTATGGTCAAACTGAGAGCCACTAATCAAATATTTATTCACAATTCAAGCTGTCACTGTGTGTATTTTCAGAAGTCGTACATGATTATTCGAGCTTTCTTTTCACTTCTTAAATTACGTGAAATAGCCTCTGATACCAATGTTGCACAGTACCAATGATGCTTTGAGATGTAATTTTTCAGATCTTTATTTATTTGGCTGTAATCAACTGTTATAGCTTTGAATGGTATAAGTAAGATATATCCACCCTCATGAGATTTCTAGCCAAATCTAACTTCTTTTGTTTTCATTATAGTGTTGCCAATTAAAATTTTTGACAATTTTTGGATTTTTTTACAGGTTTGCTTTTTTTGTGATTTAAGTCATTTTTGCATTATGCATATGATTTTTCCTTAAATGGCAATAGCATTTGAGTTTTCCGTTCAGCGTTTCAACTCGACGGGCTTAAGGAAATGTCCAGTTCCAAAAATATACGTTTAGCTTGGCGACGAAAAAATCCGCCAAGATATCCAATTGGTAATACTCTTTGACTCTATTAAGATTTGGCTTAATGACCTAAGACTCATATGAGGATTTTCAACAAACATGGATTAATTATTTTCGAGGAATGCTTTGCCATATACAGTGGGCCGTATTCGCGTATCGAATAATAGGATAATTATAAACTTCCTAAACTTCCAACTCAACAGACATCCATACAGAATGCAAAACAGCAACATCTTTCATTTTTCAGCAATGGCCAAGATCTCACCCTGGAGCCATCGCTCTGTACTATAAATTGTTGCTATGCATTTTGTAAATGCATAATATTTAGGTTTCTTCGCAGTTTTTTATTTATTTTTTATTTTTATTTATTTATTTATTTATTTTTATATTTGGGACAATGATACCTCCGAAAAGAAAACTAAAGAAGCTTCTAGACGTTATCAGATTATATGCGAAAAAAGAAAGGTAACCATATTTTATTTATTTCATTTTTGGGTGAGATGATGCTCTAAATATTATACTTTTCTTGGAGCATTTCCTGAACAACGAGCAGATACAAAATGAATCAATAGATTTGCATTCACACATCGGAAATACAACGCAGCTAACAATAAAAGTATTCGTATTAGTTAATCACCCGATGAAGGCCAGAGCATCAATATGGAAAATCTAAGAAGAAATGAAAGAAGAAATAAAATTGTAGAATCTTTTATGAATTATCGTTTGGAAATAATATCGTAAATTTGTGAATCTGCAAAAATTATAGATTTTAATTTTTCGATAACTTTTCATTAATTTTTATTTTCTTTATTATTTTTTTAAATTCAGATTCAGATAAAAACAAAAACGAATTATTTATATTATTCGTATTTTAGATGTTCTCAAAATTAATTTAACAAAATTCACTTTCCTAAGGTTTTTCATTTACAAATTGTGTGTAATATGTATACAAACTGCCAACTGTTGGCTAAAAAGTGAGCGTTCCTGACTCCTGATCTTTGGGTCTCGGGTTCAAATCGTCGTTCGGGCATGAATGTTACGTTTTTTCTCTTTTCTCTCTGTGTTTCTCTGACTTTTCTTCTGTGATAATACATGGATGTGGCCCACCCTATAAACGGACTTGTGGTGGTATGGCGCGGAAAACGCTATTCACCTCCGTGACTTGGTTCAGGTGCCCGTTGGGCAAGGACAAATGAATAGCAGTTTCTGGCCTTTTTGTGGCATTGGGTTCGTTATCCAAATGCCTCTCATTGGGAAAAATGTATAAAACTAATCGCATGTCTTAACTTAAATATATAACGTCGTGTTATATTTTATTATCATATTGAAATAATTATAGATATATTTTCATTTATACATTTACAATATAAATTTTGTAGATCAAAAACTATTTTAAGCGATTTTCATTATATACTTACTACGTATGGTTTTATTTCAGTTACTCTGGTTATGTTCTTTACTTAAATTAAATTTTATATATTTCTTTAAATTATAATAACTAAGAATGAGATATAGTAGAAATTAACAGCATAAAAATCCAACCATTTACTAATGCATAAACTATAACTATAATGCATAAAATTATTTATTTGCATCTATTGTTTCTTACAGATTGTTGATGTCGTCTTAAATTATTTCAAATAAACTGCATTGATTTAACTATTGATTGAGATTCTGCCCAATTCACAATTTGATGTCTTATATAATCACCAAAGTTACATAGAAACGACAAAAATATGTAATTCCTTATCGAATATAATTTTTATCAATATTTTCAATCCAATTTCTTCTAAAGCATTACATTACATTTCGTGCATAATATTGAGGCTTATAACTAAATTATATTTTATACTATTTTACATTTTTTTATCCGTAAATTAAATGGGAAATACATTGACAACTAAGAGAATATTCATTTGAATAAAAAACGAAAATCATCTGTTTATTCGATTATAATTAGCAAACTAAAATAAATATTACATCATAAACACTTTTAGAGAGAGATTTAAAATATTAATATATAGAAATTAATTATATAAATATGCTTTTATTATTACTAAAAAAATAAAAATAATAACCAATACCAAATATATTTTCCTGTGATTAATTATTTTAATAAAATTGCATTTTTGCAAATTTTATATTTATGTGCTCATTTTTTGCTTATAATTTTATTTTGCAAGTATTCTTCAAAGAATAAGTGTTGAATATGTTAATTATTTCAAACACGTTTATAGCTAGCTAATTCACATTCTACCATAATGACTTACATATTTATTACACTTAAATACTTGTGATAAATAAAAAGTTAGATATTTCATTAAATAATGAACATAAAATGTCTTTTAAATTAATTAAAATCCATCCCATATATTTTGACATCCATAAAAAGGATATTTAGTACTTAAAGCCAATTTATAGTTGCTTAAAATAATCATTTTCCTTTCTGCATAATAGGTACTTTTTATACTTTAAAATATGAAAGCCAAATGAATAAAACATCCGCAAAGATAAAAACACCAAAAAATTGATGCAAAAAAAAATCCTAATTTGCGGTTAGCATTTAACGGAGAATTCCAAGATTAATTGAAGCCATTTGGATATGTATTTTTTCTTACTTCATCTGCGCCAGTTGATAACACAGAAGGGAATAAGTACCAGAAGCTAACAGATAACGTCAAATGGGTTACACCTGGGGTTTTTATTGTCGCCAATCAAGGCTTGGCGAAAGAGAAAAAAAACTACTCTTATGAAACAAAAAATATCAGTAAAGGGAAGTGAATTTCTTCCGTTATTATCTAAAGAGTAAAATGCTCGTGTGCTTCATAAAAATCCAGAGGCAATTTTCGTTTTTGTCATCAAACTTATACCACGAACGATGCCAGTTGCGGCTAAAATATAATTAACCGCAAACAATTCAGGGTATTACTTAGAGGAGTATAATTAAATTTATTGTACTACCTTATTTGAATATTTACAGGATAAAAATAGCACGCAGGCAGATTTAACGAGTGATAGCATTATGGGAATACCGTCTAGATTAACTACTGTAAGGTATTTATTTCCCAAAAGCTTTATATCATTTCTGAAATTTAAGCATCTTTCACGTGATTCATGTGTCTGTAGAGAATATCTTTCTTAAATAAATTATGTTGCATCCGTTTCCATAATGACCCATTTAGATTAAATTAAATTATAAGAATAAATTAAGTATGGGTATCTCTAAAATTTCTTTGCTTACTTAATTAAATTCAGCCGAAGTCAGTTAAGTTATGTTAAGGGGAAACAATTCAATTTTGCAAGAGACATTGAGAATTTTGCAAAAGCAAATAACTTTTCAGCGATTGAAATAAAATACAAAATTTGATATTGAAAATAATTTTATCCTGAAAAATATTTGAAAATGATTTGAAAATAATTTGCTAATTAAAAATATATGTAAAAAAGAATGAAAATAATTTTAATTTCCGTTACTATCTAATACAGTAATAATAATAAAATAAATATGATATTATGAACATATATCTATATATATTGAGATAAACGTATCAAAAAGTTTAGGAGCCAAAAAAGTTTCTAATTTCATAAATATTTGCTAAATTTTATGGTTTTTCACATAGGACAATCAGTATATTGATCGCATGAAATTTTGATGCTAATAGGGTCCAAATGAATAAGAATATAATTTTCATAAATAAAAAATTTAGATACTTTAAAAAATGAAAGGGTAATACACACAGCTTTTTTTACATTTTATTAAAATAGTAAGGTCGAAATAAAAATTTTAATTCAATTTCACAAAACAGATTCATTGAAATAAAAATAATTATGTAATAATTCATATAATGCTACTTTCAATATCTGTCAGTTTAGTATATGTTTTATAGAAATCATTTCGATTTTTTTTATCTAATTGAGCAACTTATTAACATAAAATAACATGCACGCTAATAAATTATTTAAATAATTTTAGATCACGCGACAGCAAAATGCTTTGTTTTCTGGTGTAACTTTAAGACATAGATTAGCAACTTTAGCGCTTATTAACGATTTAAAGACTCAACAATCAGTCTCTACCTTATCCAAATCAGTTTTGAATAAATGATATTTATATTTGTTTAAAAGTTAAAAATTGAATCGAAATTAAACAAATGCAATTAATCATCATTATTAGAATCTTTATTAGCTTCTTTTCATAGACTTATTTTAAGAATACGGTAAATTTAATTTTTACCTTATAAAAATCAAAACAAACATTTCTTATTCATATGACTTTCAAAAAATATTATGTTTCAATTATTTTCTTCTTGCTGAAACTAATCTTTTATTATAATTTGTATCATTTCATTGTGCTTCTAAAAGATCTACAATACTTTTAGGGTATGTAGGACTTACTTTGTGTAAAATTATTATGGATAAGAAATTACTCTATTTTTTATTCTTATGAATTTGCATTTAGAATTTTTTTCTGAATATTTAAGAAGTTAGTTTAATCTAAAGTATTTATGATATTACTATATTTGATTTAATCTTATATACCTGCCTATCTCTTAAGATTATAAACCGATTTCAATGAAGAGTTTTTTCTTTTAAAGTGTTTTATCTAAACCAATGGGACTGGGTAAAATTATTCTAAAATATTTATGTGTGTGAGAAAATAATAAATTAAATAAATGTTATTATTAAAAAATATGATTTTCAATCATCTATTTTGGTTCTCCTTTTGCCAAATATAATTTGTTTTAATGTTTAAGGCATAATTCGAGGAAATTCATTTGAGATTTCAAATTGAGAACTGAATTTACCTGTTAAACTCAGTTCTCGGTTTGGATTCTCCTACATTGGATTCTAACAATTAGTATGTTTAACTTGGACGAGAATATTTTTTGTGATTCAAATTTTATTTTATATCCCATATCTCTGTATAATCAATTCTTGTTGAAAAACGCTTAATTAGATTGTTGAAACATGTGTAAACAGTGTATCTCAAAGGAACTAAATCACTTGTATACAGGGCTCTTTAACTGAATTACTTTTTCGTTTAAACACATTGAATTGCAATATGATTATTTTTAAAAAAGTTTGTAAACATAATTTTGAAATTTATTAAAACTTATATGCTATTAAAAATAGCTTAAAATAACATTTCACAAATTTCTCCTCTCCATTCAAGTCATTCTAATTCAGAACTTAGTAGGTTTTCTTGATATTTGACACTATGTAATAGACACCTAACTGCAGAATGATGTTGCAAGAGATATTAACTACCACGAAATTCATGTTTTCCAGGAAAACACTTAAGTAGATAAAGGGGCGTATTTACATATCAGTTGTTAAAAACACAGAAAATTCTGAAGTTACCAGTCCAAACGATTGTCAAGGGGAGAGTTCTCAGACTCAAACTCGGCTTCAAGGAAATGAATGTTGGGATTCTGTCTTCTTCACGCACGTTAGGGGTGAGTGGTTGTTTGATAGTTCACAGAGCTTCTACCTTTGTGACACGTGAATATGATCACCATTTATGAAAAGCCCTCCCGAAAATTAATTTACGTCTGAGATATTACAATGTTTTACAGACTTAGAACGTTAAGATTTTGATACATGATGTTTAATCCCTAGCCAGAAGTTAATAGTACCTATAAAAAGAACTGTTTTCTTCAGATCGGAAAAAATTTCTTGGATCAATCTCAATCACTTGTAAATAATGAGAGATGCATTATGCGCTTCTGGTATCTGCATACACATCTCTCAGTGAAGGTACTTGATAGTTTTTTTCCGAATTTCCTTATTCATAACACATAAATATGGCTCACTATCTATAAATATCCACCCAAAAAATAATTTAAATGACGCATAGTTAAAACTTACATACACAAATCACCCACGCCGAGAGTTCATTGGGACCTAATAGTTGGACAGTGATCCTTCGAGTGGAAAGTCCAGTATTCGATCCCAACCATTATTGAGCATACATAAACAGCAGTACAGAACTGTCCTGTACGGTACTTAAGATTAATGGGTTTTGAATATTCTTCCATTACCATGCACTTTGTAAATTTGAATCCCGGACATATGAAGAGGTCAATAGTTGAGGTGGCATTTTCCTCTCATAATCCACACCGAACCAATGGAAGACAGTTACTTATGGCATGTGTCACCAAATTACGGATCAGCTGGAAAAGTGAAACAGCTCACTCCATATTGCTAGATTAGCTGCAACAAAATGACAACAACCAATGTAAGGACTTTGGATTTCCAGATTAATATGAACACTTCATCAACCCATAGCACACCATCAGCCTTGTGGGAAAAAATGTGCTCGTTCCTTCCAGTCACTCACTCTGGTAAACCATGCTTTGCTTTTTAAATTTTATGAGAAGTGCCATGAATCTGTTGAGTTTAAATCAAATCTTTACAAAAAAAACTAATATAAACCATGTATTTTGACATTTTAATTTTACAAAACGAATATTTCTTAAATAAATTTGATTTTGTATTTTACTGCTGAACTTGTTGTTTTGTCATTACTATTGAGAAACGGAAAGTGGGTTTAATTTTTTGATTTCTGTATCCAGACTTTTTTCTAAAAGATAGATTGAAAGTTTTCTAGGTTTTCTCCCTTGTGATATGTGAATATGGTGTATTATCTACGAAAAATCCTTCTTGAAGACAATTTATGAGGGAAATATATTAAAATGTGTTCAACTTTAGACCATTAGACAATTCAGTAAGTGAGGTCAAAGAACATTTGTATGGCTCGTACTGGAAACCATAGTTAGTGAAGTGAAATTCCCAGTGATTTAGTGGTAGGATTGCACTATCCAGAATGAAAATTTTTGTGTTTATTTCTAGCCACCGCTTAACAACATGAATTGGATTGCATTGCACGTCTTTTAGTTGGGGATTTGAGAATTATTCGGCCTTCCTCCCTTAAATTCTAAAATATTGTCGAATAGCTATGATAAATTCTTTTAGATGCTAATTTATATGATGAATATTAAAATGGCTTAAAATAAACTTATGCTACTATTCTATTTACGACAGGCCATGGTAACATTGTGGTTAAGGCAATGAACTTTTGTCCAGAATAGCTGGGTTCGATTCCTTTGCCACCAAAAACCCACCGAGTATATCCAATATACGTATTCGTAAAATCTGTGGAATTGAAAGTTCTTTAGTTAGTCATTGATCAATTACTATGGGTGTAATGAACTGTAGAAAATTTCCTACTCCTACAGATCAATGTCGAAATTGAGGGTATCTATCTTCTGGTGGTGCCATCTATCATTAAAGTTTAGAGCAAATTCGTACTTTCGGTTTTGTGATTCTCTGGCACCTTACTGGCTGAAATTCGCATAGCCATTGGCATAGCGAGCTTGGCTTGTCCAAGTGTCATAAATAACAACAGTAACAACGAAACAATCGGGGTGCGACGTAGATCTACTTCCTCCTGGTGCTCCCTGGAAACATATTGTGGCTAAGAGATCTACGGTTTTAGACATTTTTGGTTTGCCCTCATTTTTTTGCGATCTCAAAATAGCCCAGACATTAAATGGTGGCTGAGTTTAGGCTCACCACCGTTCATGACTGCCTTCCAAAGCACTTGTACCGTCTTCGCATAGTTTCAAGTTCTAACTGCAATCTCTGTAATCTGGGACGAGACATGGATCATGACCATCTACTCCATTGTAAGGCGTTATTGAAACGCTAATTTGCGGACCGCTACTGGGAGGCCAGGGGACTTTTAGATACATAGACTATTGTTACAGCTGTTTTATATTTCTTGTTGTTATTTGTATTTTTGCTGTGCCATTGGAAATAAAAATAAAAAAAACAAAGAAACAATCTAAAAGCACTTGCTCCACAGAAGAAGAAACTTAACATTCAATTGCAATCATCTACAGTGTCTTTTATCGAACCCAAAACCATCCACTACAAACATAGTTGTTTTACTATTCGGCCTTAATGAGCTCTAGAATGGGTGAAATATCGTTAACGAAATCATCTCGGGAAACCTGTCCATTATTATTTAAAATGTGGGATAAAAAAAATTATAAAATATTGCCTTTGTTTGATAAAAGAAAATTCTGATATTAATTGTATTAGTATATTGTACATTTGTTGTCAAAATAGCTAAAATATTCAATTACTGAAATTTAAAAAAAATTATTAAAAAATGACACTTTTTACAAAGCATTTATTGTAATATTTGAGATTGGAATTTTGAAATTTCTCAGTTCATTGAAAATTACTTTTCAGGCAACCAGAAAATGTGAATATATTTTCTTCCTTTTTCTACCCTTTAACAAACATCGTCACATTACAAAATTTCATTTAGTAAATAAATTTAATCTTGTAAATTCATGGCAAAAATAAAAATCTAAGTTAGCAAAATTTGACATTTTTAATAACTTCGATTTAAAAATAAACTTCAATATTTTTTTAAAAAAGATACAACTTCAAGCATATTGTTTTTAAAAGAGAATTGGAGAACATCTTTTTCCTTTTAAAGAAAAAAAAAATTTTTTTTAAATTACTCTAAAAAGATGATGACGCATTTAACAAAAGAAAAAACTCTTTGTCAACGCTTTCAATTTACCATTACTCATATGCTTTTTTTTTTTTTCTTTCACCTGCGTCAAAAAACAAAGTGTCAAATTTAATGTCTCATTGTAAATTCGAAAGTAAAAAAAAATTTTAATTAGACTAACTAATATACCTAATTAATAGCTGCCTGAGAGATTTCTTGCATCTAAAGAAAAATAATATTTGTTTCAAAAAATAGTAACTAGCCCAGTTTTTATTTAAAAATGAGCTGAACTCTCAGATTTCTTCAAGATTAGATCGTAATTAACGAAGCAAAAAGATTTAAAGAATTGGGGGTCATATATAAAATAACTTTATATACATATATACTTGTTTTGAATTTGTTAAGATTTTGTGGAAAAAATATAATTTGAAGAATTTTTAAAACATTTCTTTTGAAGAATAAACATAAAAATCATATACGAAAAATGTTTTGTTCTATAGAAAATAAATGCATTTGTCTTTGATGCAGAATATGTGTATTTTACAAATTTAAAATATTTTCGATAATGCATTATGGTTTTTTATGTTAATGATAAACCTTCTTCACAGAATTGTGGTAAGTGTTTTCTAGGAATGATGCCACCAATATAATAAAATAACTTGAACATAAATATTGGGATATTAGATTGTAAATATATTATTATATTTCCATAAATATTTATGGGAAAATTTTAAATTTCATTTAAGGGAAACTATTTTTATTTATATTTATTTCCTTCAAAATATTTTTTTCTGATTTCACATACAATTAATTATGATAAAATAGTACATAAGCACATATATACAAACATTCATACATACTACATACACGTTAATACATTGTATTTAAGAGATTGTTTTCTGCGAAAATGTATAAATTTTTGTAATTTGTTTATTTTTCGGAATTTCCTTTCATGATTATGCAATCTATCTATATTGCTATATAAGTTGGACTATAATTATGCTTAAATACTCTATCAAAATTGTTACCGTATGTAATGTAAATCAGAAATTCATCGTTGAGCAGTTACCATGGGTTTACACACATGGTATGGAGAAAATTTTCTCCCCCTCTAGATAAATGACAATTGAGAAGTGGATCCCTTGATGGTGCCATCTGTCGTCGGAGCTTAAAGCAAAGTTTTACTTTCATCTTCATGGTGTTTTCGTTAATCGAAAGACGCACACTACTGACTTAAATTCGCAAAAGCATATCGAGCTTAACTTGTCCAAGTATCATAAGTAACAATAACAACAATAGAAATTCATAACTATCCATAAATTTTTCAATATGATATATATATATATATATATATATATATATATATATATATATAATATAATATAATATAATATATAATGTATATAATAGAATATAAATTTAAAAAATCGAATTGCTTTATTTCTTAGCATTTTTCGCTGACACAAATTTGCTGCTTAGGTTTTTTTCCAAATATAAGATAAAATAAATGTGATTTGAAATATGCTACGATTGATATAAATTTAGTTTTCAAGTAAAATGAAATTTTCGTACTAAAAATTCTACTTTATTGTAAAAGAAAACATTTTTAATCCAATAATCCGAATCTTTGCAAAAAATATATTGAAAAAGGTAATTAATCTTTCATCAGTCAATATATTTTTAATAAAAATGGCTTTGTTATTTTTAAAATTACATTTGCTTTTGATATTTTTCTATTATATATTAACTTTTCTACTTAATTAAAACAAAATATTTAAATTCGACAGAAAATACTTCATAATTAAAGCAACAAATTTCAGGAAGTAAAAAGAAACCCTAATTTTTTTCACTTTAACATTACTAACTATTAAAATTTAATAAACTTTGATTTGTGTATTTGTTTTTAAAACTTTCATGAAAAATAAAACTTTCAAAGGAATTATAATATAATTTTATTTCATGCATGATTCTCAAGTTGTTTAATAGTTATTTTTGTTGTATATTACGCATATAATAAATACATATTGAGATTAATGTGAAATGTTAGAATTAAATTGGATTTTAATTGCATGATTAATTACTTTCACTTTCCACTTAAGAATATTTAATATTATATTAATAAAAATACATTCATAATACATAATAAGTTAGCAATGATAAATATTATTTTAATTATAATATATATACATATATATATATATATATATATAATGATTCTGACAATTATTACTTCTTCAATGCTGAATAATTTGTAATAGAAAATAAATTTTCTCTGCAGTACATGGATGATTTGCAATTACATGCAGCTCCCCAGAATAAATATTTCGATAAAATGTATTTGTATTATGCCTTTTCCTGGTCAATAATTTATATATATATATATATATATATATATATATATATATATATATATATATATATATATATATATATATATATATATATATATATATATATATATATATAGAGAGAGAGAGAGAGAGAGAGAGAGAGAGAGAGAGAGAGAGATATGGATAGATAGATAGATAACTTTTATAATAATAAATATTTAAAGAGGAATTTGTGCAATTACAGTTGCATTTACTTTTGAGTATATATTATGTTACAACGCAAAATGGCAATGCTTTAGGTCAAAATTAATTATTCCTAACACATCTCATTTGCATTGACATATATTTTTTATTCTTTGCGATTTTTGAGTGAAAAATTGCCATAGATAAAAAGCATATACATTACAATAAATGCATATACATTTCTTCTGATTACTTCCAATGAATGAACTTAATTGTGTTATTTTAGTCTTCTATCAACCAATATGTATATATATATATATATATAAGGAAAGTCAAAAATTTCAATTTTTAATTTATCATAAGGAAAGCACAATTTCTGAAAGATGCGATTCTGAGCAACAAAATTTGATTTCCAAGGAGAGAATAACACATCAAAAATTTAGAAATATGCTTAGAAAAGATATATTTAAATATTAATTTTGTGATAATGATTATTTTTGAAAGAGTAAAAGAAAAGAAACTTTAGACATGAATTATTCAGATAAATCATTTTAATGTTAATATTTATTAAAAAATTTATTAAAGTATGTCAGCTATATAAATATTTTAAATAAAATTATGAATTATATTTTTTAAATTAATCTTGTTTAATAAAAACGAATGTGTTCTTATGTTATTGTGTAACAAATTACAAACACACACACACACACACACACACACACACACACACATATATATATATATATATATATATATATATATATGTATGTATATATATATATGTATATATATATATATATATATATATATGTATGTATGTATATATATATGTAGGTCGTACAAAATTGTGGACACTTTTGGACATTTTTATGTTTTTGAATTTTGTATGCTTATAGAAAGCGTAATGTTTCACAAAATGTAAACTTGTATACATCATTTTAAAGACAATTTATTACTGAATTCAATATAAAACACAAAATTCAATTATTTGCCATTCAAAAAAAGTGAAACGATAATAGTTGTCGATATACATTAGATAGTGATGATTGCAGTGAGTTATCAGCACTTAGTAGAGTACCCTTAATTTTTGATTACAACTTCACATAGACATTTCATTGAGCTGACAAGAGTTTTAAGCTTTTCTTTCGTTATTACATGAGCCCAGGAAACAGTTATAGCCTCAATTAGGTCCCTTTTATTTAATAGGCGCCTCATTCGGACAAGAGTTTTCAAACGGTGCCACAAATTTTTATTAGGGTTGAGGCCAGGACTGTTTCTTGGCCATGACAACAAATTAATGCTCTTTGTGAGAAACAATTCTTTCGATATTTTGGCCGTGTGGCAAGGAGCAGAATGCTGCTGAAAAATAAACGAAGCATTGTTGGGAAAGAAATGTCTGATGGAAGGTAGAAGTTTTGGTTCCAGTATAGTATCAATGTATTTTCTGGCACATTCAGTGTCCCATCGATAACATGAAGACGACCCATACCATCCGCTGACATGCATGACCAAATCATAACACTAATTGGGTTCTTCACAGTTGCTCTAATGCAGTCAGGATGTAGTTTTTCTCCTATTCTACGTCTTACATAATTTCGCCCATCACTACCGAATTACGATAGCTTAGTTTCATCACTCCATATAACTTGTGACACAGATTATCTGTCCAATTAATGTGTTTCTTTGCCCACTGTAGTCTTTTTTTTTCGTTGCTAAAAATAAAGATAAGACTTTTTTCGTGGAATTCTACCTCTCAGTCCAACATCTGTTAATCTTCTCCTGATTGTTCTTGAACTGACAGCAACACCAGCATCATTCAGATTACTTCTGATGGCCTCTGATGACATTTTTGTATCTTGGAGACATAGTCTTTTTATTCTTCTGTCATCAATAGATGTGGTGCACCATTTTCGGCCTTTTCCTTCTTTTTTTTTATTGAATTTGTCTCCTGATATCGTAAACAAACCTTTCGGATTTCAGATGTAGTCAGTGAACCACCCATCTGTCTTGCAATTTCGGAATAAGAAAGACCACTTTCTCATAACACGATAATATTTTTTTTAAGTTACGTCCTTATATTAGCTCTTTCGAGCATAATAAGTCTTGCAGTCCAATAAAGAAAAGAAGTATCTCCAGGAGTGGAGAGCGTCTTGAAATGTGAAGTAGAGCAGGCTTCCTGGAGGGCGGAACATTTAATACTAACTAAAACACAATAATATTACATCTCTTTCTAGGTGTCCAATCTACTCTTTTATTTGATGCCATTGGTTCTTGACTAAATATTAAACATTTCTACAAAAATTCCTACTTGTAATTGCAGTGTATATGAAACAGGTCCTCCTTCTACAGAACAAAGAAAAATAATGAATTATTTCAAGTTTATGCATGATGTCAGATTCTATTGGCAGTTACTAACATTTGATTGGTTCTCAGAACAAGGACAGTGATTCGTTATTAAAGCTAGACATTACAAACCACTTCATAACTGCGTTTTTTATTTATCTTAAAGTACATAAAATTTTTTGTATTGCAAATAATTGAATATTGTGTTTTATATTAAATTCAATAATAAATTCTCTTTAAAATGAAGTATACGAGTTTGTATTTTGCGAAACGTAACATTTTCTATAAGCATACAAATTTCAAAAATATAAAAATTACCAAAAGTGTCCACAATTTTGTCCACCACTGTATATATTCTTATATTGATTTCAGTTACGTAATAGTGTACTAAAGATGTGACGTAATAGAAATTAAAACGACGATGCCTTTTATCTAATCCCATTAGATTCTTACGTTTCTGTTCCATCCGTGGAAATATTCCTCCATTATACAGCTTTTGTCGTCATTCCTCTATTATTCGAAGAGAATTCGATGGAAATTAATAAAATTCCCTGGTCGTATATTCTTGAAGACACAAATGGGAAACAAAAGTTACTCATTCATTTCTATCCAAGATGGCTTTTTTTTTTTCCTTTCCTTTTCCAGAGCATTGTTCCACCTTAGTTCACTCAACATCCATATGAGAGGCAAATTGTCGAAGACCTCATGCCGTCGGGTTTTCACTAGCATTAAGAATGAAGCATCAAAGGAAACCCGAGATGAATAATGCAATACGTCTTACAAAAGGAAACCTTCTTTTCGAACAGAAGGCAAAATTCTGCTGCTCCCCATCCAAACACGCTCTTCTCCTTCTGCTCAATTTTAGCCCCACGAGAGAACAGATCTTGGAGTAGAGACAGAAGTAGGAGTAATCATAATGCACTTTGGAAGGTAGTTAGACTTTGGAAGATTAACTTAAATGAAGATCGGTTATGTCTTAAGATTATTTTGCAACATGTAGGCCTCTTTTTGAATAACAAGAGGCAATAACGTGTTTTTGTGATGTTGATTGATGGTTAATTATTAAGAAAAGTGAGAAGTAGATCCTCAATGAAACAATAAAAATATGCAAATTCAGCAGACTGAAAGTGGAATTCTTTTGTAACATTATAAATTTCTGAATTTTACTTTCCTCATACAAACATATGTATGGCTAAAATAAATTCATGAATTTACTGCCCAAATTTCTAAGTTTGTGAATGAAATAAATTTTCTCGTGAATTATGATGTTTTAAAATATTTTATTTCTTATTTTTTTTAATTTAATTAAAATGTTTAATAAAGTTTATTTGTTAAAAGATTAACTGATGTATTATTTGTATTTAAATCAATATATTAATCATAATCATTAAAAATATAAAATGATGTTACCATTTTCTTCAAATTACAAATACAAATTGAGAAAATTTTCAAAATATAAAATTTAAGTAAAAAAATGTGATATTTTTGCCTTTTGATTATTTATGGAAATAAGTTTGAAACATAAAATATTTACTCATATTTTAACTTGAATTCGTAAGTTTCATTCAACAAACGAGTATTTGTTATTAAATACATATCCCTAGTTAAGTAGGCTCTATGCCTTCAAAATTATGTAATAATATTTTTATATTTATAATTAAACAGCTGATATATTATGCACTCACGCATTCAAATGTTTAGTATATTTCAATATTAAAAATCTGTATGAAATTAATATTTAATGATAAAACATGATGCGTAATTAAAAAAAATTATTATTTGAAACTGGATTTATTTTTCATCTTAAACATACAGTTTTTTGTTTTTTTATAAAATATCAATTTGAGAACTAATCTGCTTAAAATTAAAATTTTAAACTTAGTGCAATTTAGAAACATGCGAGCAAAAAGGAAAATTGATATGAATACCGCATCAATATAACAGAAATCATTTAGATAATGGCATATGTGCCATGTAATACAAGATGCCAAATTCTGAGCTTGGTGATTTTTCTAGGCGGATTTTCTTGTTCCTTTGGCAGCCTGGGTTTTATTACGCCATACAAATAGAGACCAATAAGCATTATGCAGAAAATTCAATTTTGGAAACCCTATTAATTACGTCATCGCGAGACGTTACACCATCTTGGCAACATTTATTCATCGCCAAAAATATTCAAAATTTGGCATCCTGGATTATATGGCATTTGTGCTTAGATAATATATAGACTGATATAATAGGGAACAAATTAATGCGTTAGTCACTTCTATTTGGAATTCATTTAATCATTAGTCACAGCAACACGAGTTAAAAAAGGTGAGTCGGTTTTCAACGTAAAGTTAAATATTTTTTAAATCAATAGTATGACCACTTTTTCTTAATATTCAATAAATGAACTCAAAAATTAATAATGGATTATTCATAATCAACAACTTTTTAACATCATACGTTACATTGTACCATATTATAACTCTGAAAAGATTTTTATTTAATAAATTATTAAACATAATTAAATTTTATTAGTAAGAAAACATTTTTCTATAAATAAATCCATGTCATTTGCTTAAAAATAAAGTAATCTGAAAACCATTCGGCTACAAACTGATCATGATTATAAAAAAGTAAGGAAATATTTTAGTTTTAGTTTTTTTAACATTTAGGGGAAAAAATCAATTTTCTTCATATATATATATATATATATATATATATATATATATATATATATATATATATATATATATATATATATATATATATATATATATATATATATATATATATATATATATATTTATATATATATATATATATATATATATATATATGAAGAAAATAGATTTATATATATATGTATATATATTCGAAATTTTTTTTATTTCAAATATGTTTTAAAATACATTTATCTTTTGCTCTGTTAAAAATATATGATTGTATTTTAAAACAATTAACCATTAACCTTATGAGCAACATTAAATTCAATAACTTTCCTGTGAAAGCTCAATCTGAGTTTTTTACTTTGATTATAAAGTGATTAAGCATTTATTATAATCTCTCGCATTAGACAAAATTTTAAAAAAATTATATTTCCTGTAAATGTTTAATTCCTTGCAAAAATTTTTAATTGAAATTCATTTAAAAAAAATAATAATAAAAACTTAAAATAAAAGCCATTCATACGACTTATAACAGTACAGAATAGCCTTTATGCTTTTTTATACAATATAAAACAAAGCAAATATAATATAATTTAGTTTAATTCCAATGCTAACTATTGCATCAATGTGACGGCCTGAAATTTATTATATTGAACTGGTGTCTTTGAACATGTAATTTACGAAATCCAAAGTATTTAAGTATTTTTAATTACTGAGCTGCGAACACAATTTGAAGCTAATTGTATTTAAGAGTTATAAATATATAATAGTTACTAAACAAAATATTCATATATGTGAAATATGCCAAGAACTTCACCATTGTTTCTAGTGTATTAGTAACATCATCTCTATTATCTCTTTGTTACTTTACCATACCTTCATCAAGAATTTTCTAGCCTTTATTGAGTTATCATCAATAGAGTATATGGAGAACTTCCTTTAATGAATTATTCATGCTCCTGTTTTTAACAGTAACTGAAAACATTAAAATTGCAAAAATAAATTTCAAAGGGCTATGAAATTTGCAAACATACCAACTATACATTAGCTTTTTAATGATTCAATTTCAAAAAATTAAGTTATCGCTGCTAAAAAAATATTGCCTGAAGAAATGAAACTGAAATTATTTGGACATAGATCTTTAAAATCCCTGAACTCTGAAGGTTACCAAGTTTTTCTAGAAGTTTTGTAGCGTGTATTTTATAAAAATAATAGAACACACGCCTGCCCACGAACATAAACGGAACTAAATGGTATTCAGAAATTCATTTTTTAAGATGGACACAATTTTTTGCTAATTTTTAAATTACCCTTCTTGTGTACTTTTACCTGCTTCATAACGTTATTATTTATTTCATTTATTTGTGAAATAAACCAAAAACATTTATTTTTAAGTGAATACTTTAAACAAATAAATGATTTCATTTAATATAACATTATTATCTTAAATGAAAATTTAATAATAAAATATAAACCGTGAAATATTTTTTTAACCAATTCAATTTTTTCTAAGAAATTAAAATGCATTTTTTGAGCAGACAATATCACTCGAGAAATAATTTTAATGAAATTTTCGCTCGTTTTAAATAATTTGTTAAAATGAAAAAAAAATGCCTTGAATCAGAAATATATTCTTTTAGCATGTTTAATTCCAAGATTAGATTTATAAATTATTTTAAATAAAAACTTACAATTTTAAGGCTTTTAAAATCAGTGTCTTAAATATTTCTAAACTTGTTATTATATTTCCGCAATCCTCGAGAGTAATCCACGTTTCTAGGTAACAAAAAAGATACCGACTCACTTCTTTGACAAAAAATGCCTCTAAATGTAACTGATTGCCTTAGAAAAGTTGTTCTTGAATTATGAAACAGTTTACATGACGTATTCATCAAAACAAGGAAAGAAAAATAATTTTTAAAATTCCTTTTTATCTTTTCTATCCGCTTTCCGACATTATAGCTGCATTGCCAATGTGTTCTTCTGTCATATACACTGCCAACGGCTTATAAAAAATTCACAAACATAAAAATTGAAAATACTCCCAAAGGAATGAGATACATTATCGGGAAAAAGGGGGGAAACGACTCAATGTATAAAGCCTCACAGACAAGAACATACACTCACTCTTTCCCCCTATCCTTTATCATTTTTCCCTCTACTTTCTAACCTCTTTCAACTTTGACACTGATTAATTGAATAAAAGAGCTCACGTTTGACTTTTGTGATTTTTTCAACCAATGTGTATTTTGTTACAGATGTTTCAATTGTAGAATAAACACCGATGAATTTTCTTATTTTTCGGAGACTTTTTATTTGCGGTTTGCTTTGTTATCGAGCTGAATTTCTGCATAGTTACCGGTTTTTTAAACGTTTTTCAAACTGTATTTAATAAATTGGCTTTAAAAATGCATTTACTACTTTTGTCTGATAAAATGAAAAGTTCATTGCTATTTATTGTTGCTTGAAATAATGTGTGTAATGAGAAATGAAAAGTAATAAGATAAATGAAACTGTGCTAATTATTTATTTATTAATAAATAGAGTTAATTTCTCGAATATATTTCTCTAAAGGGAGATAAATTGAGATATTTAAATAAAACAATAATTAAAAACTTATGAAGTTATGAACTTATATTACATTTTTATAAAATTTCTAGATATAGAGAGGTATGTATTAATGTTTTTAAAAAAAACTAAAATGATTATTTACAATATTTTCTTTGAATTAGAGCACTATTCACCATTATAACAATTCTGAGTAACAAAGCTGTAATCTTGTAAAATCTTGATACATATTACCAAATTTGATATTACTTTTAATGCACAATATTTATTTTTCATTTGAGACATTGTAAAGTTATTTTCCTCCAACCAAAAAACTAACAATTTCAAAAACGTTTTCTTTGCAAGAATATTTGTATTTTTGTGTGATTTTGAGATTTAAAGTGGAAGAAATCACCTAGCATGCAACATTTGAAATACGATGTAAGGAATTCAGAAATTGAAATAAATAGTTACCAAATAGACGATTGTTTTTCTTAAATATAAATGAAGATATATGGAGAGTAAAACTTCATAAAAAAATAGAATAAAAATAGCTGTTTTAGTAAGAAAATCGCAAATAATTTTTTTTGCGAAGCAATATTGACATAATTTATTTAAATTTTTCCATATGTTTTTTGTTGTGCTCTGCAATATTATGAGAACTAGATTCTTAGATTAGATGATTAGATAAAATATGAGTGAAATTATAAACATAAAAATTATATATTGAATACAGTATTTTACAAAATATTTCATAAAATATAATCGTTTACACATTTATATTAAATTTATTTTCTGTGGATGAGAATATTATATTATTTTTATACCATTTAAAAATATTCTATTATAATTGAAAAAAGCTAAAAGTTTTTGGATAATAAAAGTTAATCGATATAGGCATGAATTATTGAAACTTCACTATTAATTATTTTATCACTTTTACCATTTAAATTTTGTAATGAAGGAAAAATATACCAACATATTAAAGAACGTACAGAAACTAAACATTTCTACATTTAACCACATCCTGTTATTCTTAAATCCATTAAAAATTCCAATCACTTTATAGTTCTAGAACAGACTAAATTTTCAAAAATTGATTAAAGTTAAATAAATATTTATTCTTTAAATTAATTTAAGCCTTTTTTTTTACTGACGTTTTGATTTACAATATTATATACATTTCAATTTAAACTTTGAATCATATTTTTACCATAACAATTTAATGTTTGTTACTTTGTTGTTTCTATGTATAAAATGCTGTAAAATAATAGACACAAAGTCATTAATCCCTTAAAATAAACTTAAGCATAAATATAGTTTTACTGTGCACATTTAATATATTGTCCAGTAAATTATATTAATACATAGATAATTATTAGGAAAGATTAGTTCTACATTTTCATCAATCGATATGGTTCAAAAACATGAAGAAATTGAGTACCAGTGGCACGCTGTTTATTTCAGCTCCTCTCTTTAGGCACTTAAGAATACCCTTTGAATTTATCGCATTGCATTGGAGGGGGGGGGGTGCACGTGCCATTGAATTCAAGTGGCCCTTCACAAATCGAGTTGGTTCACCCCCGAATTTCTGCGTGGCTGCTAGGGAATCACAGCCCACCCTTTTAAATGCTATGCAACTTGACTACTGCGTTAGTTGGGGCAAAGGGTGAAGGAGGGACGGACAGAACTGGAAGCCAGGCCTATTATTGCAAGTGCCTATAGACTGTGAACAAGTGTCCGACACCACTCTCGCATTCTCTTCGCCCACCCCCTTAACTGTACTCTTCAATTATATAATTAGTCACGAGGATGTTAACATGATGAAGCTTGTTACAGTAATGAGAAGGGAGTCTTGGAAGGGCCCACTGTTTTGGCGAGCAGAGAATTGTGTAGGGTTATGCAAAATTGTTCTTGGAGTGGTGATGTACCTGGAATTATTTCTTAACTTCTAGGACTAAAATAAAATACAATTGTAAAGGAGAAGTATGAAGAAATTCATGCTGAATGCATAATTGCTGATCTGCTATAGTAGGTTATAGCAGAAACTGTTAATATAATTTCATTCCTATTTTCATTATCTGGACGGACATTTTCAAGATTAACCATTGTTAATTCTGAAATTTCTTGCTAGTAATTCTATTGACTTATGTAAAAATTTCTGACGATCCTATAGCAATAATATACATTAAAAATCCTTCTTAATTTTCTCTATTTTTTGTGTTTAAAATTTTTCGAGAAATTTTCCAATAAAATTAAATATTATCAGTAAGGTTAAATCAATTTAAATCTATATGAATCATGACAATATGCCAAATATAGGAAGCTGTTATTTTTTAAATAAAAATACTATATATATTACGTGAAGATTTAGAAATTTTCTTAAGCAGAAATTTAATTCTATTCAATATTTTATTCTTTGAAGTATATGAAATTCTTTGATATATATATATATATATATATATATATATATATATATATATATATATATATATATATATATATATATATATATATATATATATATATATATATATATATATATATATATATTATATATATATATATATATATATATATATATATATATATATATATATATATAATATATATATATATATATATATATATATATATATATATATATATATATATATATATATATATATATATATATATATATATATAAACTTATTTGAATAAGTTAAAATTAAAATTTGAATCACTTTAATAAAGATTAATAAAGTTAAACATTGAATAATTTACAATATTTAAATTTAGAAATTTGTTGTTGAAAAATTTATGTGAAGATAGCAATCCAATTTTCCAATTTTAAAGATTTATATTACACATTAGAATTGATTCATAGCCCTAGTAAGTAAATTATTAAATATTGGTTATACTATAAACCTCTTAAACAGATAATTATGTCAGATTACTGCGTGGCTTTATTTTAATGTCTTTCTAATCAAGTTGTTTGATAAGATATTATTAATTAACATAACATATATTAAAATCCTACAATCATAAAAAATATATCCAAAAAAGTTTGTAACCCACCAAATGAAATACTATGCATTAGCTCGTATTCTAATACTAAGTTTTATAAAATAAAAGCTTTTGTTATATAAATATTTGCAATTTTTCGTTTTTAAAATGCATATTCTATGGGTGCATGTGATCTTAAAAAAAAAACTAAATATTTATAAATTTGTCAATAATAAAGTATACAATACTTGTCTGACCGCTTGAAAGAAAGCAACCTAGATTACTTTAGATATCTTATGATGTAAATTGAAAAATATAATTTTGATAATTTTAGATACTCTCAACTGAAAAATGTTAAATATAATCTCAGTAGTTCTATTTTTTTCTCTTAGTTTTAAATACATAAATTACAAAATTTAGCTCTTACGTTGATTCAAACTCTTATCTTTCCCTTCTTAAACACAAATATTTATACTAAATTCAATAAGCCTCATAAATTCATTATTTTTTAATGGATATGCCATGATGTGTGAGGAAAATACGTTATATACATTAAAATACGCAAATGTTAACATATTAATAAAAATATATTTTCTTCTTGAAATTTTCTTTGAATATAAATTATTTAAACTCTAAAGCAAGTATGGTTATAACTTTTCTAGGTTCCACAATATTTTATTCTACTCGCAAATTTTATTTGACACCTACGTCAGTTTTAATGTAATTTTTGAAAGAGATGTATTCTTTCTACTATAGTGCTATATTTAAAATTCTATGCTGATGTATGCTAGAATAAAAGATCTTCCACTTCAAAATATATTCATTTATAAATATAATCATATGTTAAGGTCACAATTTGAACATTGTAAGCAAAACTCATATTACTCTCAATAAGCATTCCAGATTCATTATTAACAAAAAGAAGCTGTTAAACAATTGCTGCTCTAAGAAAATCTTGTGTTTAAATTGCATTATATAAAACGAAAACTTTGCAAACAAAATATTAAAAATTAGAATTTCACTTAAAGTTTCCAACAGCAGAAAGCTAAATGAACATAAATTAGGCGAGGATTTTTGTGTTTGTGGTATGAGAACAGAACACTGATCTAATCACCATTTAATACGCTTAATACCTTCCATAAACATTATTTGTTTGGAATATTTTCTAATTTGATGAAAAAATAAAACTGAATATTTTTCATAATACGATTCAATGTCAATTATTAACTTCTTCAGTTTTACATTTAGTTGAAAGTATGGTAAAAGCGCCCAGTTGGGTACCCCTTGATTCTTTTGCGGTTTTTTGATACCAAGATAGGAGCCTAGATGTCACTAACATCATGGACTTTACGCAAAGGCTGTACAAAACTGATGTTTTCAGAAATTAAAATTTATCGAAAATATGTATCTCTAAATTTTTTACCACCTGGATTTCTTAAAAGTATGCATGCTTTTTTACTTGACCGTAAAATAATATTTTTAACAATGTAGAAAGAAGTAAATTTTAATCAATATTTCAATTTTAACATATATGGCTTGAATTTTAATAGATCATTTATGATTTTTTACTCATCTGTCTTAGATGTCTATATTTATGACAACTTTGATGTATGTAGTGTATATATATATATATATATATATATAGCTGTATTAATAAATTAACAGATGTAGGTTGGTAGGTTGTCTTGCTTTATATATAATTACCCTATTTATAGAATAAATAAATTAATCTTTAAAAAATATATCAAGCTCCATATATATTTTGCATTTTTAGCTATTAGTTAATGATAATACGATTAATTATTTAATTAGAAAAAGATAAACTTAAAGTTTTCCAATTTTAGTATAAATAAATTTTATATAGCTTCGTATTAATGTTTACAATTTACTATTTAAAATTATATTGCATTTAGTTACTTCAGATTTATTTCAATTTAGTTCATTCTAAGTTTAAAATTTTTCTGAATTAAATAAATTTAACAATTTCATTTAGTAATTTTAGAAAGAAATGAATATTTCAAATTTTTAAAACTTTCATATTTTTATAATCAAAATTAAATTATATAAAATTATTTTTTTACTTTATTATTTTATTAATGATAACTTGTTAAACCTGTGAATATTAATTAGTTATATTAATTGTTAATATTATTGATATATTATTATTAATTGAGAATACATATCAAATTAGAACAATAAGTTGTCTTTTCTCACTTATATATAATATCTTAAATATACTATCTCAAAATTAATGAATTTACATTTGTTTTCATAATGAGATACATCAAACATAGAAGTATATTTCATATTATAATTGATCATAAACATTTCTCATGTAACTTCTCTATTAACGTACTCTGTTTATTTAAGTATAAAATTAAATTATTCCAAGTGCCAAATTGGATCACACCTCGTAGGAATTTGCATTATCTTAATACAATTTTATGATTCAAAATTTCTTATATTAAATTATTATCATTGTGTTTTGAGTTAGACAGAAATTGCAATTCATTATTCGCATATTTGCTCAAAGGCAATTAGTATTGTAACTATTCTAAATAACTTTATCATATTACACGGCTTACGATTCAAAATTCATTGTAGTTTGAATGTAATAAAATAGTTTATGTTTGCAATTGTGATTATTGAAAGGATCGCACATTTATAACGCCTAGAGAATTGATGAATAATTTAATATATCACATAAATGACTATTCATGCCTTTCCCGCCTCTATGTTTATTATAATTACTTGACAAAGGTATAGCCTAATGAGGACGGTTAATATAAAGATTATTAATTACCTTGAATTGACTGTTAAAAATCAAGTTTAAATACGTGAAACAAATATTTTTTTGCTAATTATAATTAATATTTATATGCACTTATTACAATTAAATGTTTTACACATTTTCTTCTGCACATCAAATAAAATAAATTTTAAAATGCTTAAATGATTTTGTAATTGGCATAGGTGCTATATAATCCAGGATTCAAAATTCTGAATTTGGTGATTTTTTGGTGGATTTCCTTATGTGTCTAGCAACCCAATTTTTATTACGTCATGATATGCAGACACTGGAAAATAAGAATAAGAATTATGCAGAAAATTCTATTTTGGTAGTATTTACGTCACGATGTGTCATTTTGACAACATTTCTTCATCTCCGAAAAAATTCAAAATTTGAAATCCTGGATTATACGGCACTTGTGCAAATAATCCCTAATAGTGTGTATGAAAAATGACACATTTGATGTATATTATGTCAAATTAAAGATGACGTATTGTGACTTATAATAGAGTTTTCTTCATAATTTTATAGGTCTCCCTCTGTATGATGTAATTAAAACCAGGTGGACAGATAAATAAAAAATTCCACCAGAACAAATCATGAAACTGAGAATTTGGCATGCTGGATTATATGGCCTCTGTGCCTGAAAAATTTATGTAAGTATTTTAAACTAAATATTTATCACCTACATAATTATTTCCATCTTATGTATATATTCCATTACTTAATGAATATAATTATCAAATAGGCATAATCAAATGCTTAATTTACTCATTCTGATTATTAATTACATTTTTTGTTTACAAAATAACAAATTCAGTTTTAAAAACATTTTACTCCGTCCTTCCCTCTAATTTTGGAAAACTTGATATTAAAACAATCGTCTGCATTGTGAAATCTTATGGGATATTTTTAGTGAAAAAGGATTCACGGTTCTCTCTGATATTAAAGTTTGAATGTTCAAAATTAAAATGTGGTTGGCCAGCGAAAGTTACTTCATCTTAACTTGCCTCTATTAAACTTCCACCAAACGATATTTTCTTCTAATGAGTTTTCTTCTGGGAATGAAGCTTTTTCTGAGAAATAAAAATGATTTCGAATGCTAATTGCACCGCTGAAATTACGGTTGCTTCTCTAAGGAAAGGAAGTAAATTTATCATTTCTAGAAAGCTACTATATTTATATATGAGTTTTTTTCATAAAAAAATTAAACTTATAGCGAATTTAATAAAAAGTTTTCATTTTGAAAGTTCTGGAGACAGATTTTTAAATTTGAGAAAGCAATTCTTTTCTTTTGAGTTTTCCAAGATTAGGAAATTAACTAGAAAGAATAAAATTACTGAAGTATTATATTTTTCTTTGATTCTAAATAATTTGATAACTAAAAGAACATTGATGTTTCATTAACTAAAGAGATTATACATTTCCCTTTCACTTATTTATTTATTTTTTAATCAAACTTATAAGTTTTAATCACCAGAAAAAATTTAAAATCTTATTTGCTTTTAAAAAAATAATTTACGTCAAAAAACTATTATCGATAATAATTTTCGATTTATAATTTAAACTGTATTTTGCATTTATTGTTTGAATTGTAAGAGATAGAATGTTTAAACTAGTTATTATAATGTTATCACTTTTAAAAACAGTATTCCTTCATCAAGATTTGTGAATATTTAAGACCCAATTTTACTTTAATAAATCATCAATATATATTTATAAAGTTATATTTACTTATTTAGATTTAAATTCTAAATACTTTTGCATTACATCTTTAAACGACTAATTATGCATAAAATTTTATCTGCACAAAATTTTACAAGATAAATAATTAGCAGTGTATTACATTTCAGCAAGCTTGCTATTTCAGCATTGTCGATTGCTTATATAAATAATTGATTATTTTATACTAATTGAAAAACAACTATCATTCTATAGTTATTGTTGTCAGGTATTTTAAAGTACACGCAAATATTTACTAACCGTAAATTAAAACCAAAATTATTTTAGCGACTTCAAACATTAGCTATAGGATATTGAAAAAAATTGATGAAACAAAAATTCGATTCCATCATGTCCAATTGATTTAATGTATATTGAATTAAAGTGAAACCTGTGATTATTAGTTGTTGAATGTAAATGACCAAGATAAAAGTTACTTAAGAGGCCGTTTTTTTTTTTGTTTTTTTTTTACATTAAGATTTATTAAATCTAAGAAATTGCTGTAGTTGCATATGCCCAAGGATCACACAAAGCAAATTAATATCCTTAAGGTCATAAGATCATGGATCATAAATCATTAATCATAAAACCATCAATGAAATCTAACACAATTAGTGTTCAGTGGAAATATTTATCCAAACAAGACCCAAGCAATCTAAGATATATCCAACAAAAATCTAATAGTCTTATCATATTGCGAAAAATCCATAATTCATTGACATTTTAATGCAGCCGTTATGCTGGGAGCTTCAAGGAATTCCATATTTATTCTTCATCCTCTAATTACACCCACATTAGAATAAATTTCCGGAATATTAATTTCATTTTTTACAATATATTTGTTTAATTTAATCAAAGAGTTCTTGATATAAAAATATGTAAACACAAAAACTAAATGATTTTTGAAATTTGTAAAAAGTATTTTAGTTTCTTTTTCTTTTTTGTGATAACCACAGACTTTTCAATGAAATATAAATGCAACGTGCAAAAATATCAAGTTTCTTTTACTTGAGATATATATTTCAATAATTTTAAAAACGCATCTGTATTTCAAAAAGATTAATTGTTCTTTTCGTTGTTTTCCCTTTGATATTTAGGTGTCTTGATTACGAAAAATTTGTTTAATTCTAATATAATTAGAAAATTATTTTTACTGTATTTGAATTGATCTGATTGCTTATGCTCAAATTAATGATTGACTTCTTATTAACTTCATATCACTTGCACGAAGGTACATATGTTTTGTTGATAATCAACACTTAATGGTATAAAGTAGGATAACGATGTCTTGATAGAAAAGATTAATCCTCAAAAACCGAAATACCGACCTCAAAAATAATAATTTACGTAATATTGTGAAAAATTTAAAATCCCTCTAATATAAAAGTGAAAGTTGATGTATGTCGAACATTAGAATCGGTCATAGAGTGGCTAAGCTCAATTTTCAATAAATGTGCTATTTATTATTGAGCTACAGTATTTTATTACGTATCCTGATTTAATTATCCACAAAAATGATTCAAATGAGAAAGCTGTTTAGTTGATACACACAAATAACAGTATTATAATTTGATCAAACTTTGGAGCACGTGTGTAGATGTGTCATAGCTTAATTGTTCATCTCAGATCATAAAACCTACATCACATGATCAATATATAGATTAACACAAGTAAATGACACCATATGAAGAATCTTTAAATTTGAGATATTACTAACTAATGAATATCGACGCTTCTAGCTACAGTGCACTCATCATCAAATTCAAAGAAACGAAATGTCAAAAATGTTTTGGTCCGATCATCCTTATTTCGAGCTTTGATATCGCTCTAAAATTTGTCATTAAACCTTGACCTTTTATTAGGATTTATGATATTGCATGACATGCAAATTCCTACTTTCTCTAAACCTTTATCTTTATATTAAAGCAATCATTCCACAGGAAATTTCCTACGTTTTTAGTTTTAATTTACCTTGAAATGCATTCCTCTATTAATTTTTATAATTTATGCATGTTTTGTGAATTTTGCTAATCTTTTACAACGTAGAAAAAGTTTTTTTCAATATTAAAATAATCACCACTTGTTGATTCAAATATTTCATTTATTGAACGTTTCTCAAGATTTCGCAATTCTGTGTATTCAATATTATCACTTCATTCGGTTAATGTACCTGGGAATATTTGTCTTAAGTAGAATCACGATTGAAATTTATATTGATGAGAGTACACAATTAATTTTTTTGGGCATTTTCATTTCATTCTATAAATGATAATTATAAATAAAGTTTATTATTTAAAAAACATTATAAAGCAATAATTTTAAAACAAAAATGATTTCTTATCTATCACACACACACACACATATATATATATATATTTGGAATATAATAATATTTGGCTTATTTTGACCAATGGACATTTTTTTCACAAGAGGAATTGCTATATGGCTATCTATAGCTTAATTTAGACTCTGAGTCATAGCAAACATTCTTGCCTGAAATGTTGATTGAAAAACCAGAGTAATAACTATTTGACTGCTAATTCAGAAAAACGTTATAGTAGAAATATTACTGTATCAAAAATTCTGTGTTATCCCCAAACATTTCTTCAATATTATTATCTACATGAGAATATATGTATGCATAGAGTAAAACTGCAAACTTCTGTTGTTGAATATTAGCAGAGAATCGTACTTCTTATTACACTCTATGAGAAGACCGGTTTTAATAATTTAGCACAACGAATTTCTCCAATAACTTTGCGACATCATATCACAAAGCTTAAAATATCATAGTGTATAATTTCTTAAAATAAAAACTGTTTTTGAAAATAAAAAATTCCGAATTTGTTAGGAAAATAAGAAATTTTACTTCATTCTGAAAGATTTAAAACTCTCATCTGAATAAATATATAATGAATCAGAAAACCAACAGTCATGGAGTTTATTTCGGAAAATCTATTCGTTTCACAAATGCGAAGTAAAGCAAAAGTATAAAGATGATTTTCAGTATTTAAATTATTTGTCATTATCAAAGTTACATTTAAAAATTAATTTTTCATTAAAAATTGAAAATTAATGACCTTTACT